>OZ007593.1:300781191-301381191 GCA_963931845.1 Maratus michaelseni | reverse complement strand
TATGATATCTCACTTTAAAAAATTTAGAATAAATTAAATAATCTAGCATTAATATCAGTAGGAGAAAAGGCACTGGTTGAATTTTGACAGGAAAAGGGTTAAGTTGCACTGAAAATACAACATATGAAACAATAATTATAATAGAGAGAGCATATAATGACACCGTTTTAATTAAAAGAGCATTGTTTGGTTCAAGAAAAAAAAAATGGCAGTAAAAGGGTTAATAATTCACCAAATTAGTAATTACAAAGGTACAGAAAACACTAAATAACCCATGACCAAAATGACCTACTAATTGAATTTTCTCGAACATGTGACTTAGCCCAACAGTCTTCTCGTGCCCGAAAACCATAAGATGCAAAATTTAGTGTAAATAGTCTGAGCCGTTTTTAAGATAAAATAGCTTGACCATAATGACCCATGACTAAAATGACCCACTAATCGAAATTTCTCGAACCTGTGACCTAGCCTAATAGTCTTCTTGTTCCCTAAACCTGTAGGGTGCTAAATTTATTTCAAATCCTCTGAACCGTTTTTAAGATAAAATAGCTTGACCCATAATGACACATGACCAAAATGACCCACTAATTGAATTTCCTCGAACATGTGACCTAGCCCAACAGTCTTCTCGTGCTCGAAAACCATTGGATGCAAAATTTAGTGTAAATTGAGCCGCTTTTTAGATGTTGACCCACAATGACCCAGAAATGACCCACTAATCGAATTTTCTCGAACATGTGACCTAGCCCAATGATTTTCGCGTGCCCGAAACTCGTAGGTTACAAAATTTAATCAAAATCGTTAGAGCCGTTTTTTAGATAAAATTAATTTGACCCGCTTTGACCCCAAAATGACCAACTAATCGAAAGTTCTCGAACATGTGACCCAGACCAATAGTCTTCTCGTGCCCAAAAATAGTCGGATACAAAATTTCGTCAAAATCGTTTGAACCGTTTTTTAGATACAATTAGCTTGACCATGACCCAACCCACTAAATGAATTTTCTCGAACATGTGACCTAGGCCAACAGTCCTCTCATGCCCGAAAACCATTGGATGCAAAATTTAGTGTAAATTGAGCCGCTTTTTAGATTTTGACCCACAATGACCCAGAAATGACCCCCTAATCGAATTTTCCCGGACATGTGACCTAGCCCAATGATTTTATCGTGTTCGAAACTCGTAGGTCACAAAATTTAATCAAAATCGTTACAGCCGTTTTTTAGATAAAATTAATTTGACCCGCGTTGACCCAAAAATGACCCACTAATAGAAAGTTCTCGAACATGTGACCCAGCCCAATAGTCTTCTCGTGCCCGAAAATGGTCAGATACAAAATTTCGTCAAAATCGTTTGAACCGTTTTTTAGATACAATTAGCTAGACCATAACCCAAAATAACCCAAAATGACCCACTAATCGAATTTTCTCGAACATGTGACCTAGCACAATGGTTTTCTGGTGCCCCAAAACGGTAGGATACGAAATTTCGTCAAAATCGTTAGAGCCGTTTTTAAGATAAAATTTGCATATATATATATATATATATACCGGGTGATTATAATTAAAGTTACGATTTCAAAAATCGATAATTTTAAAACTACTGGTCAGAATGACTTGATATTTTAGCAGAACAATCGTGAGGCAATGGAATTTTGTTTGGCGAAGAAAAAAAATAGTAGTTCCAAATTGTGCCGATAGATGGCGTTGTCAGGGTTATGTCAGGGGAAAGACCAAAAATGTATTCTTGAACCCTTTCCGGTGCGGTGTAAATTTGTTTGCAAAATGATGAAATAATAGACTGACACCGGAATTTACAAACGAATCCATTAGTAAAAAGAAACTTGCTTATTTTCTGGTTCTTAATGAAAGGAAAATTTTTATTAAATATTCTTGGTGCCGTTTGTCAGTTTTAGAAATAAAATTGGGTGTCCTTTTTTGTGACCACCGCCCGTTAAAGGGTTAAACATAGGAATGATGTTGCCAAAAGGAAAAAAATAGAGTTCAGAGATTTACTAAAAATTTATTAGCGAAAAGACAAGACTACGTGTTTACAGCGACGACAGCGATAATGACAAAAAATGAAAAAAAAAAGAGCTTCATGGAACAAACACCTTACTGATTATTAAGGCATAAGTTGCTCAATATGCCCTCCGCCTTGTTCCGCTACTAATTGGAAGCGCAAAACGGCATGATCCACAACAGATCGGAGGGTATCTGTACTAATGCAATGGGTGTGTTGTGTGATGCTTGCCTTCAAGTCGGCTAGATTCTGAATCCGCCCGCTATAAACAACATTCTTCAGGTACCCCCAAAGCCAGAAATCACACGGGTTTAAGTCGGGGGAACGTGGCGGCCAGGTTGTTGGAAAATGGCGGCTTATGATCCTATCATCTCCGAAATTATCACTCAGTAGCTGCTTCACAGTAGTAGCAATGTGCGGAGGAGCGCCATCTTGCATGAATATTATGCGATCCACACACTGACGCTGTTGAAGTGCCGGAAGAACATGGTTACGCAAAAGTGCTTCATACCGCTTGCCAGTAACTGTGCAGGTAACGGGACCCGCAGGTGTGATCTCCTCGAAGAAAAATGGACCGACGATAAATGCTGCCGTTATTCCGCACCACACAGTGACCTTTTCAAACTGAAGAGGTAATGGCTGTAGCTGGGACGGATTCTCGGTCGCCCATATCCTGCAATTTTGCGTATTTACAGAACCTTTCAAATGAAAGTGGGCTTCGTCAGACCACAGAATGTTCCATGGCCATCCGTTGTCCACTTCCATCCGGGTAAGAAATTGTAGTGCAAAAGATTGACGTGCTTCCAGGTCAGCAGGTAGAAACTCCTGCACATGAGTTATCTTGTACGGATAACAGCGTAAGACGTTCCGTAGGACTTTACGCACCGTGCTGTTCGGCATATCCAGCATTCGGCCAATCCCCCTTGCACTGCTGATTCCAGCATCACTGTCAGTATGTTCCTGTAATGCTGTAGCCACATCTTCCACTACCGCAGCTGAAACTGGTTTCCTTCCTCTACCCCGTTTAACGTCAAATGAACCGGTCTCTTCGAATTTAGCAATCATTTTTTGCAGACCATTTGTTGTTATTGGACCTTTTTTTATGGATTTTAATGTCCGAAACTCCCTAATAGCTGTAAGTGCACAGTCATCGTTCTTATAAAAAAGCTTCAAGAGCAGAGCGCGATCCTTCATAGTCAGAGTCATGATGAAGCATTCAGGCAAAGAGCTGCTGCTCTGCATTTTTATGAATGCTATGTCTGCGGTGCGCATGTCACGTATTAGTAATTTGCATATCTTCAGACAATGTGAACCCAGACAGCGCCATCTATGGGCACATTTTGAAACGTTTTTTCCTTCGCCAAACAAAATTCCATTGCCTCACGATTGTTCTGCTAAAATATCAAGTCAATCTGACCAGTAGTTTTAATTAAAATTATCGATTTTTGAAATCGTAACTTTAATTATAATCACCCGGTATTTAATTAAAATTTTCCTTTCATTAAGAACCAGAAAAATAAGCAAGTTTCTTTTTACTAATGGATTCGTTTGTAAATTCCGGTGTCAGTCTATTATTTCATCATTTTGAAAACAAATTTACTCCGCGCCGGAAAGGGTTCAAGAATACATTTTTGGTCTTTCCCCTGACATTACCCTGACAACGCCATCTATCGGCACAATTTGGAACTATTTTTTTTCTTCGCCAAACAAAATTCCATTGCCTCACGATTGGTCTGCTAAAATATCAAGTCATTCTGACCAGTAGTTTTAAAATTATCGATTTCTGAAATCGTAACTTTAATTATAATCACCCGTATATATATATATAACCACACACAAGATTTGCTCGTATTAGAATATATGATACTCAATGAGATTGTAAATATCCCGAAAAAGCAAGTGGATGTTTAACCTTCCTACCCTGAATGGGTCTAATCGACCTATTTCTATTTTTTATTTCATGATAGCTCCCTCGGGTTTTAAATAAATGCTCTTATATTTTAAGTATTCCTCAAACAGATAAATATATTCGGTTTATAATTTTTTCAAACTTCAGGAATTATTTTTTTAGCCAAAATAAAAAAAGTCACATATTACCTGAATGGGTCTAATCGACCCATACCACTAATCGCGTATAAATGCATGGAAAACAATTAAATAGTATGTATTTCAAATAATGATCGATAGATGGCGCTACCATAGTGATATACTCAAGTAATGTTTTTCTTGTTTTGGAGTATTTAGCCATTTTTTATGCAATATGGCACGTAATAAGCGCGGTCTTACTGATGATGAAATCAGAAAGCTTTGGCAAGAGCTCCCTAGTGATAAATCTGATAAAGGGAGTGATAATGACTTGATTGAAACAGATGAATCTGATCATTTATCCATCGAAGAGGTTGATGAAAAAACAGATGTTTCCGATACAGAAGGTGAAACGGCGGAGTCTCCATCCACCTTTATTAGTCGCAACAAAACTGAATGGTGTAAATCGCCTCCACCTACATAAAAAAAAACGGTATGTACTAGTACATAATTTATATTTATTATATTCGATATTTATTTTATCTAAATTGTTCATATTCAGAGGTTTTGCAAGCTTTGGAACACTTCCCCTCCCCCCCTTCCACCATCATGGAAAAAAAATTATCTTCGAGGAAATTTATAGAGATTTGTTCGGAATTTATATGCTAGGAAAAGAAATAAATGCCCTTTAGAGGAATCGTAGTCCCCCCCCTTCCCCCTGTCATGCAGACTTTAGCATTACTCATGTTCTTATATATTTTACATTCATTTGTATTTTCTGACTTCTATTATTATTTTACAGACAACATAACATTATGAATTTAACCCCTGGTCCTACACGTTTTGCAATTCAGAGGATAACTGAACACCCTGTGTCAGCAATGAAGCTTTTCTTTACAGATGACATGTTCAAATTAATTCTAGAAGAAACTAACAGAGAAATGAAGAGAGTATGCTCAGAAAAGAATAAAAAATATACATTGGTTTCTGTTGAGGAATTTGAAGCTTACATTGGTAAAAAAATTAATCTTCTATTACAATAATTTATAGATAAATTGAAAAAAATGCAAATGATTCCGCGGTTTGAAATTTAACCATTTTTTTTTTCATTTTGAAGTAATTTTTATAATATTATTTTTACAGGTTTGCTAATTTTAGCTGGTGTATATAAATCAGCAGGAGAGTCTCTCAAAGAGTTATGGAGCGAAGAAGATGGCCGCGACATTTTTCGTGCAACTATGTCTTTGCAACGTTTTGAAATTATTAGAGAGTTTCTTAGGTTTGACAACAAAGAAAGTAGAGCAAATCGGCGTCGTTTAGATAAGCTAGCTGCAATAAGATCATTATTTGATATGTTTGTTACTCAGTTGCCAAAGATGTTCATTCCTTACGAAAATTTTACAATTGATGAACAGCTTGTGCCTTTCCGTGGTAAATGCCCATTTAGGCAATATATACCGTCAAAGCCAAGAGGGAAATATGGAATTAAAATGTGGTTGATGTCTGATGTCAAAACATCTTATGTTTGCGCTGCTGAGATCTATACTGGAAAGCCTTCAGATGGTGAGCGCGAAAAATATCAAGGTAGAAATGTTGTGTTGCGCCTGGTAAATTCGATTGAGGGTACCGCGCGAAATATTACGGTTGATAATTTTTTCACGGATTATATTCTTGCTAAAGAATTATTGAAGAAAAAATTAACTATTATTGGTACTCTTAGGAAAAATAAGCCATTTATTCCTTCTGAATTTCAGTCATCACGTGAGTGAGAAACATTTTCCTCATTATTCGGTTTTTAACCAGATATGACACTTGTTTCATATGTGCCGAAAAAAAACAAATCGGTAATCCTCCTTTCAACTATGCATCACGAGGCCAAAGTTTCAGTTGAGAAAGAAAAGAAACCAGATATAATTTTATGTTATAATGAAACTAAAGGTGGAGTAGATACTACTGATAAGTTAGCTGCTGCTTATACATGCAAAAGGGGCACTAGGCGATGGCCTGTGTGTTTATTCTACAATTTAATTGAACTAGCTTCAATAAATGCATATGTTGTTTTTATGCCTGTAAATCCTTCTTACAAACTATACAAAAGGCGCCTTTTTCTAAAGGAACTTGGCAAACAGCTGACCGAACCTCACAGAAATATTAAGATGAAACAAAATATCCGAGTAACCATAAAGAATAAATTGGCTAAGTCAGCAGGTGAAAAAAAAGAAAGTATTAGTTCAAATAAACGTGGAAGGTGCAAAGAATGTGGTCCAAAGAGAGATCAAAAAACGCAGATGAGATATACTTCATGCTTATCATTTCTTTGCCAGGAGCATCTAAATGTGTACTGTAAATCTTGTTTATCATAAAAATGTTTCATGAACAATGGAAATAAAACAAATTTGCACTATTTTTTTATTATTATTTGCCAAGTTATTGCTTATACAAACAAGCCATTGGAAGTAAGAGGGGAAGGGGGGGGGGTAAAAAGTGGGGGGGGGTTGAGAATTATAAATTTTGTTGTCTCTAATAGTGAATACAAAAATAATATATGAAATAAAGCTAGATAAAAATACTTGTTTTGAGCTAGAATAAATATACACTAAACTGGGTCTAATCGACCCATTCAGGTAAAACGTAACTTTTTTCCAACAGTGTAGGAAGGTTAAGTCAAAATGTAAATATTTACATAAAACACGTGAGAGCCTCCAAGCCAAACAACAAATTACATCTCCGCACTCAAATGTTCGTGCTTCTTTAAGGCCAAATTTAATTCTGACGGAAAATTTTAAGAGAAAAATTATAACTCATTAAATAATGAACCTAGAAACTTAAAACTTGTATGGAATATAAATTTAGAGGGGGAGTTATATAGTAAAAATTTCAAGACAGTAGAACGAGGCTCAACCCGGATACAGGGCCTAGAGTGGTTACAAACAACAGAATTATTTTTGAAGAACAAAGAAATTATTTATAGTAATAAAGAGTAAATGAGACGAAATTGAATAACTCATCTAATTTTGGATTTAACGATCTAAAATTTTTAATACAACGGTACAGTAATATTTTTAGGAGAGTTCGCAATTATATAAATACGTAGCACCTATAGTCGTCGTCTGATCCGTCCGTCCAGCGCAAAAACTACCCAACCGAATGGTTTGAAATTTAAGATATATAATCGTTGCAAAATTTTGTCGAGTCATTTAAAATTTTATAAAAATCGAATCGAAATTTAAAAAGATAATAATAAAAATAATTATTAATTTTATTTTATTTTTAAATCGGTACTTCTTTGTTATAGCAACTTCCAAGGATTAGTCGTAAAGCGACCGAGATATTTCGCCAAGGTATCTGACATGTATGACGTTATAGCCATATATGACGTATATGACATTTTATAACCTCTATGACCATTGACCAAGTTATAGTCACATGCTTCATTTTATTAAATCCTATCATACATAATTATCTCAATGATATCCCATGATAGATAATGATTCTAGGTTGCCATGGTGATTACGTCATATTTAAGATGGATTCATTATATTTCCGTATTACTGAATTTAAACAACGAATTTGTATATTAAAATTGTTTAATTATAGCAATAATATAATCTACCGAAAGTTTTTTGGATAGATGTTTCTGGAGAAATAGATATTAAATGGAAAAAGTGTCTAAATAAGGTTTTCAAGTTCTGCAATTTTCAAAGCTAGGCTTAAGTTTCCCATTAGAATTTTCAGTAAATGTAGACAAAAGATAAAATGTTGTCAACTTAAAATGTACTTATTTTATTATGGAAATTAACCAAATCATAATAACAGACGATATAATTCATTTCACTGAAAATTAACAGTACGGACGCACCTCATTTGTCACGTTTAATGTACAGTTTCCAACTTGTTTAGCTCTGACATAAATTTCAGCCTCTAGTCACCACAACTTACAAGTAAAATTAATTACAAATTGTGTAACCTGGAAATGTAAATAGTAAAGTTAATTTTAAAGATTGGCATGGGTAATTAAACAGCATTGTATAACTAATTAAATACTATACTTTAGCCGAAAATCTCTGCAGTATTTAACAACAATAAATCTTAATAAGAAGAAAATATGAAATTCCAATAATTAATTAAGTTCAGTAAAAATAATTAAGACAATTAATTGCATCAAATTTTTATGACAGTTGTAAAAATATAAATTATACAGTAGTAAAAATTTTTAGAATGATCGGTTAAAAACGTTTCTTAATAATTACAAAATAGTATTATCAAAAGATGAATTTCTTTGAAATTTCTTTAGAACATAATGAGAAAGAAAAGGAAGAATAAGTAAAATTTTCAAATTAACATAATATGAGAACTGCTGGACGAATTTTAAACCTTCAGGCACCAAAATTTAGAAAGCTAAGAAAAGAAAGGAAAGATATAAGTCAGGAAGCACTTACTCGCTTACAACAGTTACTACTAGCCCTCCATGTGGGTTCGTGAAACTCTGCGACTGATCAGCGCTGCGGCCAGAACGGTGCAAGACCTCAGATACTATCCATATAACATTGTTGAAACAAACAGTTATGAAGGAGGAGGGATCATGGTTTGGGCTGGAATCTCTCTGGATCGACATAATGGAGGAACTCTGACTGATGGAACATATCTTGTCGAGCTCTTTGCTCCGTATATCACATATGTTGTGGTGTTATTAATGAAGAATTCCTTCTAATGGATGATAATGTCCCATCTTACCAAGTTAGGATTTTTAATAAATATTTCGTGGATAAAAGTTTGGAGCGATTAGATTGTCCATCTCAATTTACAGACATTAATCCGATAGAGTATCTTTGAGACTATCTCTGCAGAAGGGTGGTTGTTCTAAGTCCTCCTCCGAGGTCGTTAAATGAGTCGTTGCTCCGTGTATGGGCATTGCTTCCCATTCCAGTGTCCGACACCGTAACTGACAACATGGAAAATCCGTGTCGCCAATGAATTACAACTAAAGCGGACACACTCCTTAATAAAACTCATTTATTTATATATTTTAATCAAAAAAGCTGCGATTTATTTTTTTTATCCAAGAGTGGACTTTGACAAAAAATTGCAATTATTTATTCGTAAATCATACTTTATGTTAAAACTATGTAATATTCAATAAATAATTGTTTAAAGCACAATTCTTCTAAATTTCAAATTTTTATGTTCATTTATTTTTAAATAAAGTACAAACGATTGACTGTACCTTAACTTTTGGATGTGTTATAAATGTGTGTGAACTTACATCTATGTCATTTTAATTCCATAAAAAGTTAAAAAAATTAACTTACTAACGAATAATGTTTAGATTGCTTTAGATTTTACACACAGTTTTCATAATTATTTATTTAATTTTATAAAATAGCTTCAGTTGAATAATGTCTTAATATTTGCTATTTCAGGAATTTATGCCTGTAAAAATATATGCTTCATAACTAATGTTACAATTTAGTGAATTATATTATTTCATTGCTTGAAAAGATCTCCTCGAAATAAGTCTTTTATTATCGTAGAAGCATACAATGTTCTTTATTCAAACTTTGGTCATAACTTAAAGAAAAGGTAACTTTACAGTTTTCTGAATCGATTATTTTCATGTCTGGTATTCTGGCTGACATCCAGCCCTTAGTATGAGTCAAAATTATTAATAGTCTTTCATAACTACCTACAAATTCTCTCAACCGTGATGAAAACTATTTCACTACATTAATTGATATAAGATGCACCGAAATCGGTGTTCTTAGTATAATGTAACAGAAAACAATAATTCCTGACTTAAACAAGTGTTTTTTGAAAATTTGTTATCATTAGAATTAAAGATAATTATTAATGCTGCTACTATTGTTATTATTATTATCAAGGTTAAGTATGCAAAATACTTTCTATTTTAGCTAGTTCCGGTATTGTGAATGCTGAAATTTTAAAAAATAAAACCCAAATTAAAAAGAAATATATTTATATTAAAAGAATTGAAAAGGTGTTTGACCAACGTTTATTTAAACTATAAATTTAAGTGTTAGAAGTCTGTTTTAAAATTCTCATTGATAACAAACAGTATTTAATTAATTGTCATTGTTTGATTACAATGTGATAATTTAAAAATATTGAATCTTTGTAAATATTGTATTTGTATTTTCGTGCCCTGGTTCGTATTACGTGAAATTAAAATATTTTTCGTTTTAAGATAAGTCTTCAATTAAAATAATATTTGGGCGATTCTCCAATAAGTGTGTAATTTCACTCTGTGATTTAGTGAAGAATAAATGTTAAATTTTAAACGATTTTTCATTATGAATAGATAAGGCATAGGCTGGTGAATAATATACAATATTTTCGCATAAACTTTAAACAGTATTTTTCTTTAAAAACATTATTTTGTACAGTGTATATATTCTATACAAATGAAGAAAACGCTGTCGAAAAAAAGGGAATACACCAGTTTTTTCTTATAAAAAGAAATGGATTATTAATCACTCAAACAGCACGAATTTTTCCATAAAAAATATTGGTGTTTATCACTTTTATTTTACTGTGGTTTTACTGATCTGTAGCCACCCTGTATAAAATTATGTTTTTAAAGATAACATTAAAGCTATTTCACTGTTTAAAGCTATTTAACATTGTCACATGTGAAATAGCTTAAGTAATGCAATTGAAATTTACCAATTTCAAATTTATTCCAAGTTAGCTGATGTAATTTCATTGAAAGGGGGCATAAGTAACAGGGGCAGTAGCGAAAAAATTAAGAAAATGGCTTTCGTGCGCATAGTAAGTTAGGTTTATTAAGATTGCAATATGAAATCTTGTACTAAGCAAAAGTACTTTATATCATGACACAATCATAAAAAAATAAAAATAATAACAAGAATACTTTAGGTCCGGCACAGTAATGAAAAGTAATAAACCTATTCTTACATTTCTATCCATTTTGTAGATTGTAACTGCGTAAGTCCAGAAAATTAAACTATGTGTTTTACTTTACAATCATGATGGCTGCTTCTAATAAATGTACTTGATCAACCAATTTTATCTGACCACCTGGTGGTCATATGGGCAGTTTTATACAAGGGGACAGTAGTGTCATAATCTAAGAGACAACGTTTCTCTGACCAGAATACATATAAAAATTACAATGAACATTTTTTATTGTGTGCTTTAAAGTATAATGTTTTTTATTATGGGTGATAAAATTGGTAAAAATAGGTTGTCATTACATTTAAAATTGTTCCAGAAGATGAGTACATGACATGAGTACAAGGCAGAGAAGTGACAATTTGACTATATAAAATGCTATTGGAGTAAAATTTTCAGTTATTTTCTTAAAAAGACTTTTTGGAATTGTAGAAAGACATTTTATGCTAAAAACATCTGTATAAATAACAAAACATAGCATATAACCACGAAGGACACAAATTGTCCACTTATTGGAGAATCGATCAACTTACACAAGGTCATTATAAATGCATTAATAAATCAAACGAGGTAAGAGAATTTTTATAAATTCATTATTCAGAAAATATTCTTCTTAACAGTCACATTTATTATACTTTTTTTACTCATAATCATAGATTAAATTTTAAGCCCAAATAATAACAATTTAATATCATTCTTAGTTTTAAAGATTAGATATGTTTAAATTTCCTGTACATTTTATTCCTAAAAACATGGGAAATACTTTTATTAATTGACGGTATTATAAGAAAAATAACTTCATATCTTCTTAATTGAGAAAATAGAGAAATGTAAGTATGAACGAATAAATACAAGATTAAATTCAAACAGATTTTATAAGTTGTTTATATAATAAATTTATTTAATGTTTGAAAATATCTGCAGTTGATAATGTCTCAACGTTTACTCTGTGCATCACTCTCAGAGCCATATAACAACTTATGCTTAGTAACTCACAATGCTGCAATTTGGGAAATTGCATTAATTCCGTTGCTTCAAAAATTCTCCCCAGAAGCAATCTATTCTTACCGTTAAAACATAATGTTCCTAACTCAAACTTTGATCATAATTTCAAGAAAAGGTAACTTTGCTTACACTTTTCTGAATCTATTATTTTCATGTCTGGGAATTTGGCTGACATCCAGCCCTAAGAATGGGCCAATGTTACAAAAGATCTTTTGATGCTACCTACGAATTCCTCTCATTCGTGTTGAAAACTATTTCGCTATTTTAATTAATATTCAAATGCTGAACTCATTGTTCTTAAAATGATTTAATAGGAATTATGATTTTTAGCCTAACTAAGTAAAGTTATGAGAAATGGTTTTATTAGAGGTAAATAAATATGTCAATTAAAAATATTGTTTATATTATTATTATTATTATTATTATTATTATTATTACTATTATTATTATTATTATTATTATTATTATTATTATTACTATTACTATTATTATTATTATTATTATTATTATTATTACTATTACTATTACTATTATTATTATTATTATTAATATTAGTATTATTTTTATTCATGTAATTATGCGAAGGACTACTATACTTCACTTTAACTAATTTCAATGCTGTAATTTAGGGGCACACTGTAATAGTAAAGAAGTCGAGTTACCTGGAATCACAATTTTCAGATTTATGTAATACATTATTCAGCATATAATAAAATATAAATGTGCACTATACTCATTGACCTCAAAATTGAATTTTAGATCATATTAAAGGTGTATAATTTTAATAAGGAAATTTATAATTTTTAAACATTTGTAATAAGGATTAAAATTTGATTACAATATTGTAATAAAAATTTACTCCATATTATAAATGTTTAAAAATTATAATTTTCCCCTTAAACACAAAGGGAGCCGTATACACCTTTAATATGGTCTAATATTCGATTTTGAGGTTAATGAGTAGTGCACATTTTTCTTCATAATATGAAGCCAATCTTCTGAACATACAATAATTATTTATAGAGATATAAATAAATTATAGTGAATAAGAACAACAAAGTACCCAATATTACTTAATTTTCAGCAGGATTTTTATAAAAATGAAATTATTACCGATGAAACACAGGATAGTTCAGAATGCAATTATCAAAATTTGGTTTTCACCATGAAAACCAAAGTTAGAAACGTAATTTTTGAAATTTTAATGCATGAATGATAATCAAAATAGTTTTTTTTAGCTTTAGTGTTTTTATAGTATAAATTACACTTATTAAGTGTGTGGGAGAGGGACATTACAACTACAAAGTACCTAAAATTAATTAATTTGTAGAAGTATTTTTAAGAAAGGAAATGTTTACCGATGAACCACAGGATAATTCACAATGCAACTATCAAAATTTAATTTTCACTATAAAAATCTAAAATTAGAAACTAAACTAAAAAACAAAATCTGCACTATCTAATTTTCAAAAGTAGCAGCTAGCACAGAGGCACATCAAATTTTACTTGCTTGCAGAAGATCACTCATGGTAGTCGTTTGTTACACAATAAAACTACACACTCGTGATCTTCAGAGAGCAATCAAACCCGGGGATATCCATCAGACATCGATTTCTTCATCTGTTTCACTTTTCATAGATTGAGATATTAGTTTTTGCCAGAAGTCACGTCAAAAATAATATAAATGTTCCATAAAAAGTAGTTTTTACCGAAAGCAAAATAACAGCATATCAAATTCTCAATTTCAACGAAATTCATCATTCAATCTTAGTAAAAAAGTGCAAAATTCAACAGTCGATCACTAGAAAAGTGCAAAATTTGTCAGCCGAACATAAAAAAAAACCCCCACAAAATCCTTCAATCATTCATGTAAAAAACAGCAAAATGTATCAATCGGCAGACTTATATAAAACCAAAAACTTTCTCCGCACATAAATATTGGGTCAAAAACTTTCTGCAAATCAATTTAATGTTTAATAAAATTACGTGTTATTATATTATTTTGACGAAATGAATTAAAAGCTGTAGTTTAAAATGATTACCATTTAAATTAAAAATTAATATTAAAGAAAAATTATTTTGGTTCAAAAAATAATAAAGCTAAAAATCCCTGATAGGAAGGGGGGGAATTCTTATCAATTATTTTGTCAATATATTTAGAAACAGCCAAATACATAATATTGTGACATCTTTGCACAAAATGCCAGTCACTCTGTTAGCAGAAATAATGTGACATTGCTTGTGAAACAACTGAATCACATTTTGTAGGTAGAGGTACATTCATACAATTTAATTTTGAGAACCCCCCCCAAAAAACAACAACAACAACAACAACAACAAAAAAAAAAACATGTGCCTTAAAATAATAACATCAATTCCTCTGTGTCATTTATAATGTGTTTTTTTTTCAATTATTAATATTATTATTATTATTTCTATTTGAAAAATTTCCAGCCGTCGATTTATTTTTGGCTAGCCGGCCAATCAGTCATTGATGTTCATTAAAATTTGCTGTATTTTGAAATATTTAAATTTAGCTTTAAATCATTTAAAAAAAATCAATTAAAATGTTTTGTAACACTATGAAATTATTTGATTTAACCACTGCCACCGGGCTAAAAATTCATTGCAGATGCTGATGGAAAACCAATCGCCGCCAAGCTCTAGTCTCCGGAAAATAGAAATAAAATTGTGTGATGTCACAATAATATTTTGCGTCTTTTTACTTTGAATTATGCACAAACAGTAAATAAATTATGCATAAATTTGAGAAATATTTTTAATTTTTCAATATTAAAATAATAATAATAATAAAAGAAAATAAAAAAAAATAAAACTAGTTGAATGTGCCAATCCTAAAACTTTCTTCTACCTCATTCAGGTTTCAAATACACCAAAAACGAATCAGTACCAATTTATATCAAGGTGTAACTGAATCTGAAGTTTTATTAAATTCCGTGCATTAGTTCTTGAGATATGACTATCGCTAAAATTATGCAAATCCTGAAAAACGCAGCATAGCAGCACCATCTGTTGGGAGATCTACACCAAAACCTAATCAAAAACAAATTATGTCAACGTCTAACCGAATATCAAATTTGATGAAATTCTGTGCGTTAGTTCTTGAGATATAGATCGTGAAAAATGTTGCATAGCAGCGCCACATGTTGGGCGATTTACACAAAAAACAAATCAGCACCAATATATATCAAGATCTAACTGAATCTAAAGTTTTATTAAATTCCGTGCATTAGTTCTTGAGATAGAGTGCTTAAAATTTTTTAACACGCAGTCAGACTCAGGCATTTTCTAAAGAGTCAAATCCTGTTCAGGACCTTCCAAAACGTATAAATCCATTAAAAACCGAAAATTTTCATGAATCCAATACTTTCTTGTAAAGATACAAGAAAATAATAATAATAAAAAAGATTACCTTTTGCTTTTCTAAAATTTTTTCCACAAAGTTCCGAATTTTTTAGAAAAGTTTCCGCGTACAGCGTGCGCCCATGCATCTATATCATACAACTCTGTCAATCAGTAGCCGGAAAAAATTGCGAAATCAGTCGATCGTGAAGTACTTCAGCAGGTTGTGGGGAAAAAACGTGAAATTCGTCGATCAGTTGGGGAAAATTAACTGCGATTTTTGCTAATCGGCTAAGCAAAAGCCATAAAATTTGCTAATCGATTGACAGAATATATCTTAAAATTCCCAAATTGTTTGCAGGGGAAAAAAAGCGAAATTCATCAGTGGCTCATCAGAAAAATTCTTCAATTAGTCAAGGGAAAAAAATGCAAAATTAATCGATCGGTCAAGAGAAAATATCGCAAAATTTGCCAATTAATTGATTGAAAACTCTCAATATTGCGAAATTCGTCAACTTGATGCGAGGAAAAATTGTTAAATTCATCTGTAGATTGCGGAGAAGGTTGCTAAATTCTTCAATCAGTCGCAGGGAAAAAACGCGAAAATCGTCGTTCGGCCGCCAGAAAAAAACTGGAAAATTTATCAGTTGATTGAGAGGGGGGGGGGGGGGGGATCGTGAAATTCTTTAGTTGGTTGCAGAAAAATGCAAAATTTGTCGATTACGATCAGTCACGGAAAAAAAAACATGATTTTTGCTAATTGGTCGTGTGAAAAAGTCGCAAAATTTGCCAATCGGTAAAAGAAAATTATCCCGAAATTCGGGTCGCAGGTGAAATTCGACAGTGGATCCTCGGAGATATTCTCGAAATTCTTCAAATAGTCGCAGAAAAAAAAAATAATTTGTCAATCGGTCACAGGAAAAAATCATAAAATTTATCAGTCAAATGAAAAATCTCAAAAATGTTGTGAAATTTGTCTAGAGATCGTGAGCGAAATTGTGAAATTCTTCAATCAGTCACATGGAAAAATGCGTCAAAAAACGAGAAATTCGGTTATAGGTCCCGAGAAAAACCAGCAAAAGTCGTCAGTCGATCAAAGGAAAGAAAAATCTCAAGAATATTACGAAATTTGTTAATCGTTGTTGAGAAAAGATCGCAAAATTCATCAGTCTTTGGAAAAAATTTCACAAAATTAGTCTGTCGGTCACGAGAAAATAGCGTAAAATTTTACTGATTAATGGGGACTCAAAACAAAACAGTTCAACAAAATATATCTTTTGAATAGGATGCAAGAGCGTTCCTTTTTAAAACAGCGTGTCGGTCAGAGGCCCTTTTGTTTTAGAGTCAACACTATATGCATTATTTACTTGCAGATCTTGGCGATCAAATCAAATTTTTTAAGTCGTATGGTACAATGGCGTTGCCTCCAACAAATGTTACTCATAACCTGTTAGATTTAACATGTATTCAGTATGAAAGAAAAGCTCATGGGCCTCCACATGGACATAAATCTATTAGAAAAATGCTAAAATTTGGACTTATAACTAATTATGCATGGATCAAATTTCTAAACACATTTGCTCCATAAAAGTGATTATCTCAAAATACGCCACTTCTAAAATTATTGACAGAACTGTAAATTCTTTGTTAATGCCATGGTTTTAAAAATAAATCTTACCACAAAATGATATTTCTTTTGTTGTGTGTGTGTGTGCTTTACGAAACGTCTTTTGAATTTCTATAAAAGATGATTTTTTTTTTTTTAATCAGCTGAAGGTTCGTTGCAGAACACTGCAAAATATTCTGTTTTGGGAATAGTTTTTTACTTAATACTTATTTCATAGAGTCTCATTTGTTGTCACGATTTTCTTTTATTAAAGAGAAATGGATGTCTTCATTGGTCAATTGGAAGTTTTTATTGATAATTATGAATTTTACGAAAGACTGTCGACTCCAAAAGTTGTATATTTTTGTAGTATTCGCATTAGATAAAGTTTGGGGGAGGGGAAGAATAAAAATTTTCAAAATCTTTGTAATGTTTTATATATATGTATAATTGTTTTTCTGAAAAATTTATAACTTCCTACGAGAAGCCATGCATGATCAATCAATCAGTAAAGGAAAAAAACACATATTTTGAGTTCATTCATTGAAAATTAATTATTGTAAAAATATTTAATATAAAATTTACAAATACTACAAAACACATTGAAATAGAATATAAAATAAATGAAAGTACTTATTCGCATATGATCCTGCTGGAATACAGATTTTTACAACATGTTTGAAAAGTAAATATTTAAAAGAAAATAATTACAGATTTTTGAATTATTTTACTGTTAAGTACAATTTCTAAAACAAAATAAAATTTATATCGTAATTTCTCTTTCTATATATTTGTGTATCTTTATAATTAACATAAATATGTGTATTATAATAGGGACACAATTATATAAATCTTAAAATTATATATATCTACATAAAATGTAGACTTCTGAAACCATAGTTAATAAATAAAAATATATATAGTTTATAGATTTTCCAGAGTGAAAGAAATATATGTAAAAATGATATGTTTTTCTTATTATAGAACTAAAATTTATTGTATTCAATAACGAGAGAAGCTATCAAATATTACATGTACTTTTTAACCCATTATGTTAAAAGCATTTGTTATGAATAGAATTATTAACCTTTTGTTGCTGGAGTATTCCTTTTTTGTGTATTCTCATCATTTAAATCAAATATGAGTAATGATATCGTTTGATAAATGTATAGATTTTTCTTATTTTTATCTCATTTACAAAGATATATATATATATATATATATATATATATTATAAATATAAAATTTAAATGGATAAGTTTTGTTACATTCGCAATTAATATTCCGTACTTTCCGGATATTTATGGCCACGATAGGATTTTCATTAAAAAAAAAAAAACATTTTTTATTTAGTGAAAATATTAGATATTATTTACTAGTTTTCGCTGTTTTCTTTGAAGTTTCCAACATAGTTGAAAAGTGAATTCGGTTTGTCTGCATGCTGACGCGACGGTCCGTGTTGTAACTGTCGTAAATATTCTCATATTGTCATGTAATTTTATAGGTTATTGAGGTGTACTAATGAAAGATCGGTATTGAAAATGAAGTGTGTAGTATTTACAGTTCGTTTACAGGGACACTAAAAAAAATACATTACTTTACGGTCTATGGAATTTTTTTTAAACCGTGTATTTTATCGATGTTACAATGTTTAAATATAGTGAAATTGATGTCTATTACTGATGATTATCACTACAAAATTCTTACTTTAGAATATGAGGTTCATAGAATTCATCTTTTATTTACAAGGGCACATAAAATAATTCGGTTATAGTACTGACTATGAACTATTGCTGAAACTGTGCTTAAAGGATAGTTTCTGCATTCATCAGCAGATATTTTAGTTTAAAAATTACAGAAAACTATAAATTTTCCTGAAAAATTCAAAAACGGAAATGTATTTTTTAGGAAAATATCAAACATTCCAATGCTGTATCATTTCATAGCTTTGCTTAAAACTTATAATGTGTCAAAAATATAAAATTAATGGGGGAAAAAAGGTCAGAAGGTAAGACAAAATCCTGGCCATTAGAACAGTGACGAGAATGCTACCTCGATATCATGAAGACCGCGTTCAGAAACGGCAAACCAGTAGATATTTCAAACGTATGCTGAAATATAATCTCCATTTTCTCAATAGCTAAGGCCCGTTTGAAGACAACCCTTCCCCAACCTAATTAGAGATACAAACACTATTATACACTTTAAAATGATAAAAATTGGTGTGCACCATGTTTGATGATCCCCTTGAGTGAAAAAGTGTTTAGTCCGGGAGTGGGACCCAAAACTAGACACTTTTTTATTCAGTTGAAAATGTCAATTCCTATGACATACTTGCCAACTTCGCACTTAACTTCCGTAAAATATGGGTTAATTTAATCGAGGTTAAACACGTTTCAAACCAGAATTATTTTTAAGAAATGCATTTAAATAGGTTACACAAAAGAAAATGAAACTAATCATGTATTATTATCTCAGATATATTTTCTGGTTGGAAACGTGTTTAACCTGGATCAAATTAACTCACATTTTACGGAAGTTTAGTTGAAAGTTGGCAAGTATGCTATGATGTCTTTACCATTCAGTATGATTCAGTTAAAAATAATAAATTATGTGTGCTGCTCCATCGTATAATGGAATTACATTACCTGCAATATATTTTGTTGAGCTGTTTGAGATAATATACTAGATGCTAATGCTAAAGTTTCTCTGAGTGAATCGTCTCGACTGGTTGTCAGTCCAGGTACCTCAATAAGCAGAGCGTTGGTATTTTAACCTCGAAGTTTTGGGTTCAACTCGTTTTAACTCGCGTTATTGGACACTTCTTCACTCAGTCCGAAAAATGGCAATTTGTATGTAAAAATATTTCCTACCGTATTTTCAGCAACATTCCAGCGTACAAATATTAAACTGTGAGCAAAAGTGCAACAAATACTCTAAACATCTGCTTGCAGAAGTTTTACTTTAAAAACAAAAATAATAAGCAATTATTAGCGTAAATATTATAAAATTATAAAAGAAATGTGAAATAAATCAAAGATATCTGAATAAAGTCTTCGCACGTTCGCATGTTGAGTAGTTTCACTAACCCCCACCCCCCCCTACCCCCCCAATGTATTTTTCTTTTCTCAAACATGTGCAAAATACACGTCTGGAGAAACTAAATCATTAGAAAAGTTGTTAATAACTTGCAGATGCTTTAAAAAATATTTACTATCTCCAGTTTTTATTATTTATTTTATTTTATTTATTATTATTAATTACCATACACTACATTCATTTGTATTATTTACCAGATGCTATCACATCACCTTCCTCTTACAATTTGTATTTTCACATATTATAAATTTTTATGTATTACATAAATACACCTGAAATTGAAATTTCATTTTTTACCCTAAAAAAATGTAAGTAAATCTTGAGAACATTTTAAATTGATTATGATTTATAAAGGATGTCTAATTCTTACATGTTTTTGAACGCGCTACAATACAGTCATTATTCAGCTAAAAAATACATAAATAAAACTAGGAATTCAAACTTATGTTTGAATTTTTGAAAAATAATTTACTTTTACGCACAAATAAAACCTGAAAATGCTAAAGATATATATTACATTTGTTACTAAATTTCATGAAATTGCCAGCTTAAAACTAGCAAAATCAGCTCCCGATTTAACGTTTTTGAGAACTGGAGCATATTTTTTAATAATAATTATTTTCCTACGTATCTTTGTTTAAATATCTTCAAAACCTTCCCGAAAATCTTCTTTTGAATATTGCGACGTTTAATATTCCGAAATAATGATACTGTCTAACCGGGAGAGCTACCCTGTCTGATCCTGCGCTATTTAAGCTCTTTTTACAACAGCAATTAAATAATGGATAATTAAATCGATTTTAAATAAGAATCCGAAGCTAAGACCTATTTCATAATAATGGATATTCTACTGTTATATGTATTCTGAGACAAATATATTTTTAGACATCATTTATTAAGTTCATAGGGATAAATCGGTTTCTTTTCTTTCGAAATTAGTATTTAATTTGTTCGTGTAAGTCCCTTTAAACTGAAAAAAAAAATGAAAAATTTAAAGATAACAATTTTTGACATATAATGTATCAATTAGCACCAAATTTGATGCATAGTGTTTAAATCCACCCCCCCCCCCCCACAAGAATAGAAATACCCAGTAACTTTATTATTATAGAAACATGGTATACATAACATTTTTAAATACTTTTTATTAATAATTACGAATTGTAATTTGATACGCGCCAACATAAAATATGTTATTTCAATTAATTATAAAAAGTTATAATGATTCTAGACAACAGAATTCTTTAACACTATATTTCCAACGGTGTTACATGGCACCATTTAAAAAATTCCGATTTAGGGTTATTTTATTTACAATTTTTAGACTAAAACAATAACAAGTCCTTTTTAATGCATTCAAGACTTATTTTTTTTACTTATTAACTTTAAAAATTACAAGTAAAGTAAACATAAATCAAAATTTAAAAGTTGTCTTTTAACACCGAAAAATTTTTAGAAAAATTTAGAAAAGAAAATTTGCGCAATTTTCGAAACTTCACCTTATTTTATCACAAAGTTTGTACTAAAATTCTGTGGAAGAATAGGACGAAGATTATTATTGTAAATAGTGGTACTCAAAAGTAAAGAAGGAGAACGTAGTCTGAGTTTAAAACTGAACGATGTCTAGATGGTCCATCTAACTTACTTAATTGTTTTTTCAAAATTCTTTCGACCAATATGTAATCTACCAGTATGTTCTCTGTTATAATATATTTAAAATCATCGTGTATTTGAAATATGTAGTATATTTACCCTTTGACTGTGGAATTTTAAAATAAAATTGCTGCAAAAATTGTGTATTATACAATTTTTTCTAGAAAGGTTTTGCCGGTAGAAATCGCAGGATAAGCAGTAAAAGAGTTAATGGCATCAATTTATTTTCGATAGAACCATGAAATTTCTTGTTAAACTATATCAAAACCTTTTATTTGAGAATCGTATTTTTTTTAGAAATTTTCTTAGGAAATGAAAATGTTTGTCTAGAAATGCGCAATTTGAAATATGCGTTGTGTAAATAATAATGGTTTAGGCAAATGCAGTAAATAAAAATTCAGACAGCAGTTTGTAAAACTTATA
This sequence comes from Maratus michaelseni, assembly GCA_963931845.1. NCBI lineage: Eukaryota > Metazoa > Arthropoda > Arachnida > Araneae > Salticidae > Maratus > Maratus michaelseni. The sequence goes on along the minus strand of OZ007593.1, from coordinate 301,359,066 downwards.
GTAAGATTATAGAAATAAATTAATAAAAAAATAATATATTCCGATTTTTTAATTTTAGAATCTAATTTAGAATGGAGTACAGTAGAGTCCCGCTATTCCGAACCCCGCTATTCCGAAAATCCGTCTATTCCAAACAGAGTTCAGAAAAAATTCCGATTTTTTAAACTTAAAAACAGGAAAAATTAAAAGGACGTTCGTGAAAAATCGTACATTTATTGTTATACAAAGAAATTAAATAGAGAAATACATAGATCCTAAGCTTGATGAAAACGCCTGAAACAAATTGGAATGAAAGCTGGTTACTTACAGTAGATGTCGGCTCCATTTATACAATTCAATAGAATCATTTTTAATTACTGCTAAACACAAAAATAACTAATTTACACACACTTCAGAAGTAAAGTCAGTAATTTTTTTCTGACGAAAAGCTGACTGAATCGACTCAATGTTCCGCCCTTGCCGCATGAACATAACATCATTTGGTGTTGATGAAGCCTGTTGTTCGACATAGAGTAAAGCGAGGTCAAGAGCTTTCGCCACGTCTGTGTGTGATATGAGTTCAGTTTGAGCATTCACCTCCTCCTCGTTTTCCTCGGCGTCAATCTCAGCTGATGAGTCCTGCACCATTGCTACTATGTCTTCGTCTCCCTACTCTGGTGGCCATTATCATAAACAGCAGTCCACTCCTCAACACAGCTTTATTCAGCGTCTTCAAAACCAGGGATTTTCTTGACTAGTGGAAGAAGATGACAGTATGTCACTGGTGTAAAAATTGTTTCAACAAATTCCAGTGTAGGCCAAAGATTTTTCCATGATTTTTTTTATTGCGCCATTAGTAGTGTTATCCCATGCTTCAGCTACCCAGTAAATCACATCTTTTATTGTAATTTTCTTACATTTTTACAGGATTGCGAGTTCTATTTTCATCCTCTTCAAGTAAAGGGCAAAGCAGCAATCTTCTGTATTTGTATTTAATGGCCAGCAACACACCTTGGTCAATAGGCTAAAGAATTGAACTAACATTAACTGGCAGAAAACTGCTGTGATGTCTCCACAAAAAAGTTCAGCTTCTTTTGAGTGGGACGGAGCATTGTCTATAATGAAACGAGCATGATTATGCAATCATTTTAGAGACAAATTGGTGCTCGAACCATCCCTTCAACAAGTCGCGTTCCATCCAAGCATTTTTTTTTATTTCTTATAATACACAGGAAGTGAGTTGATGTTAATGTTGTTGAACTCTCGTGGTTTCGCCAATTTGACAACTACCATCAACGGAAATTTGTTTGTTGCCGAGGCGGTTGTTGCAAGCTAAGACAGTTAGATTTTTTTATATTTTAAATCTTGGGGCAGATTTCTCTTCTTGCGAAGCAAGACTTTTGGCAGGCAAAGTCTTAAAATCCAGTCCGGTTTCATTCGCGTTGAAAACTTGCTGTGGTGAATAGTTTTGAGAAGAAACAAGTTCTTTAATTTATTTTATGTAATTCGCAGCTGCTTTGTTCAAAACTGACAGCTTCTCCCTAGCAATCGTGAGCTCTCTAATTCCAAGTATTTTCTTCCAACGATCCAAAAAACCACAGCTAACTGAAAAAGATGGGTCACCATCTATAAACTTGTTCAGTTGAGGAACCTTTTCTATTATCAAAGGTCCAGAGAGAGGGATTCCTGTCTGTCTTTCTTGAGTGAACCACAAGAATAAGGCCTTGACAAGTTTGTGATATGAAGCCACAGTAATTTTTCTTGCCGTTTTTGAAGAGTTTTTTCACTTGAAGCAGGAAAAAACTGCTCAATTTTAAGACGATTTTTTCCAGTCATTAATCGTTGTTTTTCCGACACCATATTCCAGTGATAATTTAGTAGCACTTTCTCCGTTGTCCAGTCTTTTTAACATTTCAAGTTTTTTTTTAAAGTACACGAAGAACGACTTCGTTTACTTGCCATGTTTAATGTTTAACAGCTGACGTCAAGGTCTACGAACATAAATAAAAAAGGCACAGTGACTCGTTAAAGTAGTAACCCAATATTCACAGAACAATTTTTCACTATAAATTTGCAATAAGCGCACGCAGTTCATCAAACTCTGCTAGTGTAAACACAGACCGGGAGGCGAGTTTCAAAATCATTTGTCAACGTTCGCGAAAACACGGAATCTATACGCCAATACTCTGTGGCAGCGGAAATGCAGTAACCCTGGTAGTAATTCTTGGAACGCGGGAGGGATAGGTAGCCTGGGGTGATGAGTCGTCGAAGGTCACTGCCCTTCCCTTCCCATTTTGACTGAACCTGTTCACTACAAGCCGATCAACGCTGTATAGAGCTGACACTAGCAGATGTCCCCGCACTTAATTTACGCCTTAACAAGTCAATACGTTGATATTAATGAAATCCGCCTATCCCGAATTCCCGCTAAACCGAACAGTGTTCGGTTCCAATTAGTTCGGAATAGCGGACTCTACTGTAATTATAAAATTATTATAGAAAAACTTAACTTTTAATTAAAAGAAAAAAAAATTAGTGAGTACATTAGAAAATATTCAATTAATAACTAATACACTGGATATGATGTTATTACAAAATAATATATGGGAAATTAATTAATATTAAATCTAGTACCTTATCAACTGTAATTACAAAATCATATTAAAAAAAACAGTTACTTGTAAGATAATTATGTTAGACGTTATTAGTTTACGGTGAAGAAATTTAATCTCCGGGATTGAAATTCTATTAAGATTCTAACAAAAGACAGATATTGATAAAACTACATTTTTTGCTAAAATTAATGATTTTATTTTTTATTTTTTATTTTTTAAGAGAAAGTTCCTTAATGAAACGTAAATACATCGATGATATTTTTAATTAAAATAGTATTATCTCACAAAATAAATATTTGAACTTGAGTTGTATAATGTTTTCCTTGCTTAAAATCTGAAAATTGGTATTACACCTTAACGAAGAAATAATCGCTTGCATTTTAAAGTAAAATTTCATTATTTCATTCTTTCAATAATTAAAGAAACTTATATATTATAAAATATTATATCTATTTGCAACGCTTTTGAAAAAGAGAAATTATATTAAGTTTTCGAAAATACAGTTTGAAACAATTTATTATTATAAAAACATAATTAAGCCCGATACTGAGTATAGTCTCTAATAGATTCAATATATTTTATAAATGGTTATCCAAACAATTTAAAATCTATAAGATAAAAGTTCAGTGTTGTCTATTTTAGAAGCATTTAAAATTTTCTTTTTCATACGAAACTTTTTACGAATATTAGACCTATCGGAATTTTTTAACCATAGCAGGTAATGGTTTCAAACGCTTTAAGCTATTAAAATTTAGATGCTAGTTAGTACATTTGTTGCAGAACGATCACGGTTAGTATTGATAAGAGTACTCTAATTGTCAACTGTGCGCTTAAATGTGCTAGTATTGACTTGTGATTCAAAATTTTGTGCCTGAATCTGAATCCGATTCTGTCATTCTTTGAATTCCATAAAGTGTGAAAAATCTCCAGGAATTGCTTTGTCACTTGTATTTTCGTCGACTTATGTTAATTAGGTATTTGTAGTGGACTAAAAAAACTGCTTTGTGCCTGTTGGACACGTAAAGTTGGAACAAATTTCTCATCAGAGGTTTAATGAGCTGGTTTTGCTCATTAAACCTCTCGTTTAACAAAAATAAAATAATTATGCCGGTATCTCATCAGAGGTTTAATGAGCTGGTTTTGCTGCAAGTTTGCGCTGTTCTGTAATCAGTTTATATTTTTGTGTGCTTCAATAAAGAAAACTGCGGATATTCAGGGAATCTCGTTATCGTTCAAATCACTATTAAGTGAATTGGGTTGCTAATGGTAGATTTTATTATAGTATAGTGCTGTATAGCCAACCTCAAAACAACAGGAATAGTTTAGACTGAGTTTATATTTGAGCGAAATTACAAAAGGTTTTTTCCTCTTCTTTAGTTTGTCTTGTTATTTGAGTCATTTAAATAGTTTATTTGCTTAAATCCTATATATTAAACCGCCAAGCTAACATCTTAATTTTCAGTGCAAATTCGATGTTTTTTGCGCATGCGTGAGATTAAATCTAAAACCTGTTCGGTTTTAAGGTACGCTAGAACGCGTTCAGCGTAGCCCAGAAGTCTAAGGCGTTAGTTAAAGCTTTGTCTCTTTGAAAAAAACGCACGTTCGAATCCCGTTTGCAACAGAAATATTTGTGCAATGTTTTTGGTTATAATTCATTTAAATTACTGTCATATTGTTTGTCATCGAGGTTTGTTTGCCGTGTGTCGCGTGTGGGTGAGGGGTTACTGTATATAGTGTATTTCAAAATGTTATTGTGTGTAAATAATATTGTTTGAATTTTATATTGTAATCATTTTTTAAAATATATTATACCTCTAAAGGTTATTGTATACATATTAATGCATTCAAAATGTACGACTGTAAATAATTGTCATTATAATGTTAATCTCAAAATGCTATATAAATAACTAAAATTAAAGTTTATGTAAAATATCAATTATTGTAATGATTTTAACGTTCGCCCAGAAATGTGGCAAAATTGGGTAACGTTTATACTTTGTAAAAGTATAGTTTAACTTGTAATTATTGTAGCTAGCGCCGGATAGTAATATTTTTCCCTCCCTAGGCTTAGGGGTTCGTCCTAGCCATTAGCCAAAAGCTGGTCCCTAGGGTGGGCGCTGTCTGTCTGTCATATTTTCAGGAAAAGAAGTTACATGATTTGTATTTTTTTTTATTCGAATGCTTTTTAATTAAGCAAAGTTTAACATCAAAAAATATTTTTACAAATTAAAAAAATTGTATTATAAATGTGGTGTTTTACTTCAAATAATAAATTCAGGATGGCAGCACCACAAGAATAATTGTACTCCATCCTTTAGCGCCATCTATAGTAATAATATATTTGTTTTCTACTGTTTTAGCCATAGAATGTATTCGTAGTTCTGTATGACTGGATGTTGGGATGTCTTGTGATGTTAATTAAACATGAAAAAGTAATTTATTCGTCCGCCTCATTTATGCTTTTGTGCTACTTTACTTAACATTAAATATATAATAATAAATATAATAATATAAATAAAAATTATTTGTATTAAAAATATTTAATTAAAAAAAGAGACAAAAATTTAACACACAAAAATAAAACCGAGAAGAAGATATATTTCTTTTAGAAATAGATAACAATATTTATTTCATGAAATTTTTACACAGGCTTTAGAACCATTATATTTGTAACCGACAAAATTTTCATAATTTGACAACAATAATTTTTTTAAAACTATGAAATGATTCTTCGTGAAAAAACAAGAAAATATCTTCTCACGAGCATTTTTACCACTAAATATCAATATAGTTCGTGAATTATTCATTTAAAAATATAAACTCATACGATATTGAGTAAAAGATAAAAAATCATACAAATTTGAGGTTTATTTAAGGTTGTTATTACGGGTCCGGGGTAACGCCGGGCGGGTGAGCTAGTATTAATTAATCTAAAAAACATTTTCATTGTTAAATAATTTTTTTTATTTAATAAATTTGTGGTATATGCTCATTTACAACATGACATAGTCGCCAAAGGCTACTCCACATATTTAGATAATCGTTTAACAGTTGAAACTACTGGGAAATGAAATGCATAAAACTTCAATACATATCGATTGTCTAACTCAATCACCAGTTTTTTATCTATTATAAAACAGCAACAGCGGAAGACGGACAAAAACTACAAATTTAAATTCGTATTTTTAGAAAAAAAAATCTTTCAAAAATCACTTTAGAGAAGGGAAAATTACTTTTATTATTTGGGTTTACATTTCAATGTGAAATTATTATTTTTGTTTCTATGATATATAGAACACGAGTTACACAATGATTCAAAACTCGAATTTACTCAACCACTTTCGCAAAACCCAATCACGACGAAAATATATTTGATTTTGGCAAAGCTTTGGAATTCGATTGGTATTTACAGCATTGCTGAATTGAATTATTTTTAAACAGTTAATATATACATTTAACATCTTAAATCAATGTTTGAACGAGATAATGTAAAATTACTATTAAGACTGTTCAATTAAACTAGTCGTTGAGGGCCACCGTAATACTCACCCATCATGGATATTCATAATATAAAATATGAAAATAAAACATCCGTAAACTATTTATAAAATGCATTGCAATTCGAATAAAATCCTGGCTTGATGACGTCATAGGCTTTAAATCGAGGCTATCGAAAAAGACAGGCTACCGCGGTGCATTCCACTTATCTTTTTTTACAGACCGCTACACTGTTAAAAATTTGCAGCAAACTGTCCAGTCATTTGACCGTTTTTGTAAAAAACGATTACATAACCGAAATTTAACTATATTCCGACCATAAAATGAGCAATAATACGGTCAGAATATAGTTAAAATACGGTTATGTAACCATTTTCTACAAAAACGGTCAAATGACTGGACAGTTTGCTGCAAATTTTTAACAGTGTAGAGTGACGTGATGCTTCTTTCGTACACCTGCATTGGTGCATTCGAGCATCATGTGACTCCCGCGGTCTGTAAAAAAAGATACGCGTAAGGCACCGCGGTAGCCTTTCTTTTTCATTAGCCTCGCTTTAAATGCTCTATTACTGAATTGCGTAAAAGAAACATCCTTATAACTCCCAAAATGATAATCATATTAACTAAGAGTTTACCGCGTCGGATTAAGCGTCTCATTTCCAATTAAAATATATATTTTAATTGAAATTTGAATGAAATACAGGGTCAAGAAAAATCAAAGAGTGTGGAAAATATGATAACAAATATCTCGGCAACTAAAAAAATAGAAAACTATCTTTATATTTGTGCCTACATGTCTGAATAAAACATAAATTTAACTGTATAAATATTTTAACAATTATTTTATAAATAAAAATTAACATCATGAACTTGTTTTATAATTTACATTATTCCTGCTCACTATATACAAAACTGAAGATTTGTAATTTTGTGATTTTAAAAGTTCTTCAATTAAAAGCTAGGGTTCAGTTATATACTAGGAAAAGAAAAAAAAATACCGCTAAATGAGAATTCTGGGAAAGAAGTTTTCAATCTAGTTAAGAGGATAAAATTTTCGGAAAAAAAAAAAACATTCCAAGAACACTTCATTATACTATTCAATTACAGAAGTCCGGAATAAAAAGAAATTGCAGAAATAAAACAAATGTGGTTCATTTATCTGTTAGCTCTGAAAGAAAGTACATGATGGGGTATGACAAATTGCTTTGTGAAATTTCGTACAAACTAAGAATAACTTAATTGAGAGAAAGTAAATCAATGTAGATTTATAGCTTATATTATCAAAATAAATAAAGAAGATGATTAACAACATATGATAAAAAATAGGTATGCAATTGAAAATAAATGAAAAAAATATATACACGGAATTATTTAATTAGTGTTTTATAAATTTTCCTAAACGTATATCACACATTTTAAATATTAACCTATCTTAAATTTATTCTAATCTTATTCTCATTTAATTTACTACATTTTGTCTTAAAATATTTTTGTTCCGTTTTCCTTTTCAAAACTTAAATTTGTTTCAACGCGTGTCATTATTTTTCTTATCTACACTGTTAAAACTTTTTCTGTGAAATTACAGATAATCTACTGGTAATCCATTATTTTAAGTTTGATTAAAATTACAGAGATTAGGTAAAACAGAGATTTTGTTAAATAACAGTGAAATTATTCAGTACATTTACAGAGTCTACTGTTAATTTTCTTGTTAAAAAACTATAATTGTTAATTCTAAAAAAAATAAGAAATAGACGCCGCCGTTTCTCTACTGCGGCTGTGAATGGTAGTTAGAATTTCTCGAATGTACATTTGTAATGCAGTACTTCATTAATTTTTATAAAAATGGCTTCGACCATCGCTGGGATTTGAACCCCACTCAAGCCGACGGAACACTAACAGAATAGCCATTATACATGAAGGGCAGTTACAGTACCATGCCAAGGATGTCTTTTATGATTCAGTAGGGAAAAATCTATTGCAGTTACAAAGTTTATCATCAATTTCAACGGTTGTGTTTAATGCGATTAGTTAGTTATATAAAAGAAGGCTTTAATTTTTATAGTCTTTAAATGGATTTAACTAATATTTGATTATGCCATCTTTTGGCATTATTGATATATTTAAAGCGAAACGCGCATTCTGTCAAATTCACATTCTCTTTTCCCATACGAAAATAGTCTCTTTGCGCATGCTTCAATGTCTTTTTTCTTTTTTTTTTTTAAGGCTTCAACCCTCAGAAACGGCAAATGTGTTTAGCCCTCACCTTTTTAGCCTAGGGGGATTGAAAAAGGTTGATTGAAAACGGATGGCGTAATATAGCCATTGCGTTGAAAGCTTTTTTTTTCCTTTCTTTTCTTTTCTTTTTTTTTTTTTTAAAAGAATTCAAGTTTTCACTACTAAATAGGCATATGTTTTCGTAAAATTTTAAAGAGAGCTTGGATACAGTTATATTTATAACCGATTGAAATTTCAAAGAGTTCGGAAGATGATAACTATTTTGTTTATTGCTATGTTAAAGAAGCTGACACGAAAACAAACAAACAAACAAAAAAGCGAAAATATTATTTTAGAAAGAAAATATTTACTTTACAACTAGATAACAATATTTTTTCACGAAATTTTTACACGGGCTGTAAAGTCGCTTTATTTATAACCAATAAAGATTTCAAAGAGTCCGGAGAAAAAGAACAAGAAAATGAGCGCTTTTATCACTAAACATCAATAATTTTGCGCGATCTTTTCGTGTTAAAATATAATTTCGTACAAAATCGGGTTAAAGATATAAAATAATAAAAACTTGATTTTTTAAAAATTTATTTTCACGGGTCCGGGTAACGCTGGTGGGGTCAGCTAGTATACGTTTATGTTAAGGTATGTTTCTTTTTCATATGAAAATACTTTATTGATTTACGCTGTTTAAAAATTGTGATTTAAAAATATTTTCTTTTCTTTTCTTTCTTTCTTTTTTTTTTTTCAACTCGGCATCATTTAGAATTTTTTTAAAACCTAGAATAACAGTCACTACAAACGTGTGTAACATTATATGTTATTTTTTTTGTAACATAAAGAAATAATTATGTGAGTGATATATATATTTTTTTGAATGAATGAATGAATGAAACATTTTTAATGTAATTATTTTCCTTTTTTGCAATAATATTAATAATGTTTTCGATAAATTTCGTCAATAGTAATACAATATATTTTTTCATAATGCGCAAATATTTTTTGAACAGAGTATTTTTGGAAAGGAATTTTTTTATTAATAAATAAAATAAAAATAATTTTTGTAAATGCAAGTTATTTTTAAAAATTGACTTTTAACATTTTCATATATATATTTAACATTTTAAATTTAGAAAATTAAGCTTAATTCTTTTTATATTATGTAATATTTATGTATTTAGAAGGCTAATATATTTTTAATAACGCATATATCATTAAAATTCTACTACTTCTAATAATAATAATACATTATAAATTTTTATACATATTAACACAAATTATAAAATAGACTAAAATAATATTCTAAAAATAGCTTACATAAATTGAAAATCTAGATTGAAATAAAAAAATTTTCTTTAAATAATTACACTCTGTTTTGATCTTTTGATAAAAGTGATAGTCGATAAAAATCCCCTCTAACTCCACAGAGACGAATTTTCAATTTCTAAAACATTCTAATTTTTAATAAAACATATTTTGTACCATATTTTATTCTTTAGTATTTTTAATAAAATTTTAAAAGGATTTTAAACGTGTGCATTTCGAATTACAGGTTATAAAAAAGATAAAAATATCTTTAAATAAAGACATGTGAATCCCTTCAGGGAATTTGTTATAAGAAAAGTGAAAAGTCTGTAAAATGATGACCGAGAAACTCAATTTAATGCATTTAACCGAGATCTAGTGTAAATTTACGAGAGTCGAATTTTTTTTCTATGTTTTTACAGAAATTTTTAACAGTGTATATTTCCCTTTGCAAATTTTTGATCCGAGTTCTGTAATTTATTATAATTCAATACATTCGATTAGAAACGTTTTATTTCTTTCCAGATATTTCGGGAGGATTTTAGGACATTTTATGGGCCTTACTGTTGTTTGCTTTCCTCACTTTTCACGAGTCCGCCAAAATAGTTTTAAACGAGGCTTTCCATTGCTTTAGATGATTTTACACAAGGCACTCTTTGCGGGAGTTTGTAATTTTACGCGATGATTTTAAGGGGTCTTGTAACTTTTAAACTCGCCGAAAATCAGCAAAAACTTTCAAACTTTGAATTAGTGTAGTTGGAAACTTTTTTGTGTATAAGCATGCAATTTTGGCTATTGATTAAGCAGATTGTGCTTTTTAATATAATACTATTAGAAACTGACTAATATTTTACTGATTTTGTGCATTGTTGAAATTAAAATAGCTCTTTTTTTATTCCGGAAGTCATTGCACGCATGATACCTGGAGAACTTATGACTGGATTGTTATGAAACTTTATGTAAACAATAAGCGCATATGTGTGTTTAAAATGATCTACTTTTAGGACAAAATTATTTCATTAACCATGTAAAAAATATTTTTGTAAAAAATTTCAGAATTTTACATTTTTTTAATGAATGAAAATAGTTCTAATTAAAAATCTTATAATTGTAAATATTTAAAAGTAGATCATTTTAAACGCACATATGTGCTTCTTGTCTTCATAAAATTCCATAACAATCCAGTCATTCGTTCACAAGATATCATGCACGCAATGACTTACGGAATAAAAAAAAGAGCTATTTTAATTTCAACAATGCCCAAATTCAGTAAAATATTAGTCAGTTTCTAATAGTATTATATTAAAAAGCGCAATCTATTTAATTAATAATCAAAACTTTATGTTCATACATATAAAGGTTTTGAAAATACACTAATTCAAACTTTGATTGTTTTTCTCGATTTTCGTCACGTTTAAAAGGTACAACACCCCTTAAAAGCTGTCGTATGATCTCGGAGTAAAAAAATTTGTGTATGCCGTCTGCTTTAACAACTTTCGCAGCGTCAGTCGATAGTTTCAATATGCTGGGTTCTATTAATTTTAATTACTTATTTATTTAAATGTGTAACATGTAGGGGAAGGTGGCTTAAAATGATCCCCTTAAGGGAAAAACTTGTGTAAATTAACATAAATGTTAAAATAAATCTTTTGCCCTTTGCTAGAATGTTTTACACTATATTTTGCGTTATAAGCATATATTAATAATAATTTAAACCCAAATTGCGTAATTAAAAGAAAATAGATTTTTTAAAATGTGTCCAAAGGATCATTTTACCCCCACCAAAAGGGCAAAATCATCTTTCATTTAAAAATAGTTGTAAATTGTTCTTTATCAGCAAAATAAAGGATATAAATGTAATTATAACAATAGATAAGTGTAATAATTCACATCTAAAAACATACTCCATTAATATATTTCTTTAAAATGCTAAAAAGTGTAAATTAACAACATACAATAATTTTATTAGGTTGTTTGACATGTTTCGGCTCACTCCGAGCCATTTTCAAAAAACAAATGAGATTCTGATGAACAAGTTAGCCGAAACATGTCAAACAACCTAATAAAAATTATTTTATGTTGTTAATTTACACCTTTTAAAATTTAAAAGAAATATATTATTACAAGGTGTTAAAATTTATTATATTGTTATGCTCCATTAAGTAAACAAAGTCATATTTCTGTACATGAAAGACTGTATATCTAAATAAATACAGTATAAATATCTAAATAATATAAAGTCAGTTATTACCTTATAACAGATGCTATAAAACCCAATTTTTCAAAGAATTCTATTCAGACGCGTAATACTGCGATCGCTTAAATACCGATATTGCTTCTTCTTCACTTATTATAACTAGTTTATGTATTACCCTGTAGATAGCGCGACCTGTCTGGAAGAAAACATATGTGGATCGTTTTGCCCGCTAGTATCATTTTAGGCTACCTTTACCTAGTAGTTTTGCGAAGATTGTCGCAATGCATTATGTTTTTATAACAGAGCCATACGTATTGATGTAAAGACTGGGGTAAAGAAATTTCGTATATATGTCGCTAAATCTTAAGTTTCCTAGGAATTTTCACTTGGAGTGGAATCTATTGCTATTTTTTCTTGGTTTACTGACTGCATAAATATAATTAAATTTCTGAAGGCTAAAAGTAGACTAAATTAATATATTCACAACCAGGCCAAAATCATAATTTTGTGTGTGCGAGTTAGCGAAGATTGTAGCAGTAGAATTGATACATGCTTCAGAAAAAAGGGATGTGAGTTAATTCTACAGATAGTAATCTATGTTGAGTATTTCTACCAAAAGTAACATGTTATCTAGTACCAAGCATTACTTGACAGCATATCTAAAACCAGAGAATATACTATATGAATACTGATATATTTTTAAATTTTAAATTATGCTTCTCAGTAAGTTTGTATACATAAATCAATCATTACAAATCTAACTGTACAATGATTTTAGTTATTGTTTTATTAAGAGAAAATATGTCATGAACTTGCTTTACTAATTAGGCTGTTCGGCAATTATCACATACAAGATCAAAACTTTTAAGATTCTTCTATTTAAAAGCTAGAGTTCAATTACATACTAGGAAAATATTAAGCAATAATATTAAATTAGAAGTTTTTGAAAGAAGTTTTCAATCTAGTTAAAAAGTTAAATTATTTGGAACAGCATTCCAAGAACACTTCATTATGGAATTCGATTATAGATGTCTGTAATAACAAGAAACTAGAGGACCAGTGCGAGGCTTTTGAATTGTAGACTTTGAGATTATTTGCTGATGTGTTTTTCATTAATTTTAAATGAACTGCAAATTTTTATCAAACAACAAAGTTTAACGAAATGATATTGTACTATGTGAAAAGGCTGTTCAAAAAGCCTTACGTATGATATCTCTTTGATCGTTGTGCAATTTGTAAGTGCATGGAAAAAGGAATGTCGACATCAGAAATAATATATATGACTAAAGAAATAAAACAAAAGAGGTTCTTTTTTTCAGTTAGCTCTTAAAATAAATTTATGATGCAATTTAACAAATTGCTTTGGGAAATAATAAGCATCGTAAAAACGAAGAGTAGTCGAAAATTGCTTAAATTGAGACAAGTAAACAAGTGCAGATTTTTAGCTTATATCATCAAAATAAATAAATAAGATGTATAATATAATGTCGCAAAAAATATCTTGCAATCGAAATCTAATAAAAACCTCATAATCAATATATGTATATTGAATTACTCTTTCATATGTTTTCGTAGATAAATAAATATTGATATATTTTCAAATTTATAGTTGTACCACTTTCTCTATTGAAAATCATAAAGTTTCGTGAGGTAATTAATGACTTGTTTAATTTTTTTTTAGGCACAAGTAAAATATGAATCCTGTGACAATCGGATATGGTAATTGGATCAATAATTTTTACAAGAACAACTAATATGAAATGCTGCTAAATATTATTAGAATTGTATAACATACCAGGAAAAAAATACAAAATGTATACCACTAAATGGGAAGTCTGGGGGAAAAAATCAGTCTAGTCAATATGATAAATTATTCGGAATAACACAATCTCAAAAAACACTTCATTATGCAATTCAATTAGAGAAGGTTGGAATAAAAATAAATTGAATAAATGAAACTAAGGCGGTTTTTTATTCCGTTATCTCTCAAATGAAGTACATAGTGTAATATGACAAATTGTATTATGAAATAAATATTATCTTGAAAAAGAGGAGTACATGAGCATTTTAATTTGAGTGAGTAAACTAATGAAGATTTCTATCTTGTATTGCCAAGATAAATAAAGAAAAGTTGTAGTATCTTAAAAAAGACATGTAATCTAAATTAAAGGAAATCAAATATGCATATACTGTTATTTCATAATTTTTGTAGATACATGTATTTAAAGAATTTCATGAGACAAGTTCAATATATAGGTGTATACATTATTTGAAAAATAAAACATCATTAATATTAACTATAAACATGTTACCATTTACTTCATCAACTCTTTCGGGTTAATATATATATTTTTTTCAATTTGGGGAAAAATTACTTTTACGTTAATAATAATAAAAGTAGCTATCCAAATTACAAAAGTTAAGGTTTACTAGAATTTAAGGAATATGTAATTTACTGAGAGCTAACAAATATAGATATTTCGCATACTATTGATGCAATACATTCTCAAGAAATGTTCTTTGAAAAAGTAATAATTTGAAGCAGCAAGTTGCCGGAATGCCCCTATGATTAGAAATGATTTTTCTCTTATGTGAAGCAATTTCCTTCTTTTAACTGGAAAATATTTCAAAAATTTTTAACTTAATTTCGCGAATATTTCGTGTTTTGACGGAAAAAGAAATACACAAAAATTGCAATTCTCATACGAAAAAGTATTAGGGAGCACATTTGCATATATAATATGAAATCTGGGAGAGACGATTTAAATTTAGTCAAAATGATAAATTATTTGGAATTAAATTCCAAGCACATATCATTAAACAATTTAATTACATAAGACTAGAATAAAAACAATTATAGATATAAAATACACTGTAAAAAAACTTTTAATATTACAGTAAAATACTGTCAGCCAGGACGCCAATAAAAATTTTTATTTTATAAAAAAAATCTGCAAACTGTTTATTTTACTACAAAAGTTGTTAAAATAACATAAATTTCGCAATAAGTAAAGATTTAATTTCGGAGGAAATCTGTAAACTGTATATTTCATTGGCAAAATCTCTTAAAATAACAGAAAGTTCGTAATAAATACAGATTGATTTTGCAAAATAGGCAGTGTTTTACTGACGTCTTGGCTAGTAAGTCCTCTTTTGTAAAGTCAACAGTCTTTTTGTATTGTGTACTCGGAAACAGACCATTTATTTATTTTATTCTGTCATGTTGAAAATATATGTAGATAATGCTTTAAAAAACAAATCCAACATCGGAAAATTTAGAAAGATTTCACGTAAATATTTTTCGTAAGAAATACTACCTATTACATTCTCACCTACGTTGGAAATTTTGAAAATTTTTTGCAGATCTACGCCGATTATGACTCCCAGAACCCAAAACCACCCCAAGTTCAAAACTTTATCTATCTATCTATCTATCTATCTATCTATCTATGTCACTTTTTTATGAACACGATAACTGGAAAAATTCTGCATACATCTCTTCCAAACTGATAGATAAAATCAAGGGGCATAAAATCTCGGTCAAGTTCGTTAATGGGTAAAATCGAACCAGAAGGGGGTAAATGGGGGGGACTTTGTGAAAACAGAAAACCTCCCATAATTTCTTAATTATTATACGTATCGAATCCGTTTAAAGTTATTATTACTTCTAGGAAAAGGGCCGAAAATTTATGTATGACAGATTTTTGATATAATTAAAAATGGCCCCAAGGGGGAGGGAAGGGGGGGGGGTTAGAAGAAAAAAATCATAGCTTCGTCAATTCACAAGATATCAAATCCGCATGAATTTATTATTAATCCTCTTAATATTATCTAAAACTTTTATATTGACAAGTTTTTTATAGGACCAACCGTTATAGCAAAAAAAAAATAAAAACAAAAAAATCCCTGCCGGCTCCGCCTGCAAACAAGTTATTTTTCGAAGTAGGTGGTTCCAACTCCCGCATCTTTATGAAACTCATACATAAAATCAAGGGGCATAAAATATCGGTCAAGTTCGTTAATGGGCAAAATCGAACCAAGGGTTTGGTTGATATAATTAAAATTGCCTTAAGGGGGGTTTTAGAAGAAAAAAAAATCATTACTTCGTCAATTCCCAAGATTTCAAATCCACTTAAATTTATTAGAAATCCTCTCAATATTATCTAAAACTTTTATATTGACATGTTTTTTATAGGACCAACTCTTATAGCAAAATAATAATAATAATAATAATAATAATAATAATAATAATAATAATAATCCCTGCTGGCTTTGCCTGCAAACAAGTTAGGCTTCGAAGTAGGCGGTTCTAACTGCCGCATCATCACAAAAAGGTCAATTCTCCCGCAATTCCCGACAAACAGGCGCCCTACGGTCTGCGTCTTCGAAATCTACCTGTGCCTGTAGGCCGAGCCGTCAGGGATTTTTTTTTATTAGAATGCTTTTTAATTAAGCAAAGTTTAACATAAAAAAATATTTTTACAAATTAAAAAAATTATATTATAAATGTGGTGTTTTACTTCAAATAATAAATTCAGGATGGCAGCACCACAAGAATAATTGTAGTCCATCCTTTAGCGCCATCTATAGTAATAAGTTTGTTTTCTACTGTTTTAGCCATAGAATGTATTCGTAGTTCTGTATCACTGGATGTTGGGATGTCTTGTGATGTTAATTAAATATGTAAAAGTAATTTATTCGTCCGCCTCATTTATGCTTTGTACTACTTTATTTAATATTAAATATATAATAATAAATATAATAATATAAATAAAAATTATTTGTATTAAAAATATTTAATTAAAAAAAAGAGACAAAAATTTAACACACAAAAATAAAAGCGAGAAGAAAATATATTTCTTATAGAAATAGATAACAATATTTATTTCAAGAAATTTTTACATAGGCTTTAAAACCATTATATTTGTAACAGACAAAATTTTCATAATTTGGACAACAATAATTTTTTTTTAAACTATGAAATGAAACTGTGAAAAAACAAGAAAATATCTTCTTACGAGCATATATCCACTAATGTAGTTCGTGAATTTTTCATTTAAAATTATAAACTCATACGATATCGGGTTAAAGATAGAAAATCATACAAATTTGAGGTTTATTTAAGGTTGTTATTACGGGTCCGGGCAACGCCGGGCGGGTGAGCTAGTATTAATTAATCTAAAAACCATTTTCATTGTTAAATAATAATAAAAAAATATTTAATAAATTTGTGGTATATGCTCATTTACAACACAACAGTGTCGCCAAAGGTGTCGCCACATATTTGCATAATCGTTAACAGTTGAAACTACTGGGAAATGAAAAGAATAAAACTTCAATACATATCGATGGTCTAACTCAATCACCAGTTTTTTATAGATTATAAAACAGCAACAGCGGAAGACGGACAAGAACTACAAATTTAAATTCTTATTTTTAGAAAAATAAATCTTTCAAAAATCACTTTAGAGAAAAGAAAATTACTTTTATTATTTGGGTCACTCCGGTGGAACACTAACAGAATAGCCATTATACAAGAAGGGCAGTTACAGTACCATGCCAAGGATGTATTTTATGATTCACTATGGAAAAATCTATTACACTTACAAAGTATTTCATCACTTTTCAACGATTGTGTTTAATGCGATTGGTTAGCTATAAATATAAGACCTTAAAAGATGGATTTAATTTTCCTAGTCTTTAAATTGATTTAACTAATATTTGATTATGCCATCTTTTGGTATTATCGATATATTTAAAGCGAAAAGCGCATTCTGTCAAATTCCCACTATCTTTTCCATACAAAAATCGTCTCTTTGCGCATGCTTCAACGTTTTTTTTTAAGGCATCTACCCTCAGAAACGGCACATATGTCATGTGTTTAACCCTCACCTGTTTAGCCTAGAGCTTTTTGGCTTAGGGGGATTAAAAAGGGTTGATTGAAAACGGATGGCGTAATATAGCCATTGCTTTGAAAGCTTTTTTTTTCTTTAAGAATTTAAGTTTTTACTTCTAAATATGCATATTTTTTTCGTAAAATTTTAAAGAGAACTAGGATACAGTTATATTTATTTCCGATTGAAATTTCAAAGAGTTCGGAAGATGATAACTATTTTTTTTTATTGCTATGTTAAAGGAGCCGACGCGAAAACAAACAAACAAACAAAAAAGCGAGAAGAAAATATTTATTTTACAATTAGATAACAATATTTTTTCACGAAATCTTTACCCGGGCTGTAAAATTGCTTTATTTATAACTAATAAAAATTTCAAAGAGTTCGGAGAAAAATAACAAGAAAATGTGCGATTTTATCACTAAACATCAATATTTTTTCTCGATCTTTTCCTTTTAAAATATTTCATACAAAATAGGGTTAAAGATATAAAATAATAAAAACTTGATTTTTTTTTAAAATTTATTATCACGGGTCCGGGCAACGCCGGTCGGAACAGCTAGTATACTTTTAACTTAAGGTATGTTTTTTTATATGAAAATACTTTATTGATTTACGCTGTTTAAAAATTGTACTTTAAAAATATTTTCTTCTTTTTCTTTTCTTTTCTTTCTTTTTTTGTTTGTTTTTTCAACTCGACATCATTTAGAATTCCTTTTAAAACTTAAAATAACATGCATTACAAACGTGTGTAACATTATATGTTATTATTATTTTTTTAACATGTAAGAAATAATTATGTGAGTGATTTTTTATTTATTTATTTATTTTTTTGAATGAATGAATGAATAAACTTTTTTTAATGTAATTCGTTTTTTTTTTTTTTTTTTTTTTTTTTTTTTTTTTTTTTTTTTCAATAATATTAATAATGTTTTTGAGAAATCTCTTCAATAGTAACATAATACATATATATTTTTTTCATAATGCGCAAATATTTTTTTAACAGAGTGGAAAGGAATTTCTTTATTAATAAATAAAATACTTTTTTTTTTTTAAATGCAAGTTATTTTTAAAAATTGACTTTTAACGTTTTCATATATATATTTTAACACTTTAAATTTAGAAAATTAAGCTTCTTTTTTTTTAATTATGTAATATTTATGTATTTAGAAGTTTAATATATTTTTTTATAACGCATATACACTATATGGCCAATGATGACCGGTCACTTGCGATTTTAGACGTTTTGTTCATTATCTAGAAAAATACATAAGGAATTATCCTGAAACTTCCAGCGTGTAAACAGCATAGTCGACGTCATATATTTCGGCGAAGATTTTTTCCCGAAGCCCCGTAGGGGGCATCAATAAATTGAAGAAAAACGAATATAATTTGGATAACTCTAAGGAATTTTCGATGATTTTAATGATGTTGTCTGATTATGATACAAAAAAAAAGGTTAACTTATTACATAAATTATTTCTGAGCACACCTAAGTTTTCAAAACGAGAAGTTTATGGACGCATCGCTAGAGGTTTCCAAACACGCTCCATAATAGTAAAATTCCGAAATTAGGAATATACCAGAAGGACCCGTGCGAAATTTTCGCACTACAATCAGTGAGATTATTTCCTGATACGTTTTAGCAGTAATTTTTAACTAACTCTTAAAAAAAAAAAAAAAAAAAAAAAAAAAAAAAAAAAATGCGTTTTAACGAAATGTGAGTATACTATGTCAGAAACTTGTTCAAAAACTTTTCGAATGATACCTCATTCATCATTGTATGTTTTGTATGTGAATAGAAAAAGGAATGTTGACACCAGAAATCATAATGATGATTGCTTGTGTAAGAAAATGGGAATAGATTGCCAGAAAATGTGTTGCCAAATTTTCTTCTCTCGCCAATGTCAATTCTCTAGGTTGCCAAAACCCCTATACTGAGAAAAAAAAAATTGAAACACTGAATCAGACGTTTAGTGAATTCATATGAAAGCATTTCCTCAGACTTTGCAGAACTGTTCCAGAAATGTCTGAAATACATAAATCAATATTTGGTACACCACTTTTTTGCAAGCCTATGGGAACTTAAACATGGGATGGACAAGCTTTATGATCCGGCAGCCATTTAAGTGATGTCAGACTTCGCTGGCGTATTAACAGCTTAATGAAATATTAAAGAATAAATACTTACATTTTTTGTAAATCCTAATGAAATGTATATCTAATTCGAAGATAATCCTTAAATTAAGTAATCTATACTGGTGCTCCAATACTCCGATACAGTACGCATATACACAGCCATGATTGAACAAAGAAAACAAATAAACAAAATATTTATATATAATTTAACAAATTACAATAACCATTGGGAAAATGTTCCGAAAGCTTTAAAAAAAAAAAAAAAAATACCGTACTTTCGTGTTATAGCGGCCCCACAATTATGATCATGCCAAGGTTGCAGTGATGATTTCGCCAAGATCATCGCAAAGCTTATATATGCATCCTTATATACGCATATATATATTCCAAACACATACGCCATTATTACATGTGCCATATACGCCATTATACACATAATATTTATGTCTTATATGTCGTATATTACATCATATATAGATGTCATATATATATACATCATATATGCATCATACATGACAATAACTTGCCCACATACGTCAAGAAATGTTATATATATATATATATATATCATGTATTATTATAATGTCATAAATGCTTTATAATTTGGCGATTCATCCTTAGAGGCCGCTATAACACGAAAGTACCAAATTTACAATATGTTAATGAAAACAGAAACAAAAAAAATATAAGACGATTTCTCATCCGACGTCAATTTTTGAATTCGGCTTGTTTTCTTATCTGATAATTTGCATCTATCCTTTTTGTAACTTTAACATTTTTGTAACGATTTTATGCATTTCTATTGCCTATTCAAAGAAAAATTCTTCTAAAGTTACAGAATTTCGTCAAAAAGTCTTATAAAGTTACAGAATTTTGTTAAAAACGCTTAAAAAAATAAAGTGACGACGTCAATAAAATGACGATGTTAATAAAGTGACGACGTCAAGAGGCCCATTCTTGACCGAACACAACAACCATTTTCCCAATGGTTAATAAGTGACGCACGCGTAAAAATTAAATAAAAACCCGATTAAAAGCTCAATATGTTTTCAAAAAGTACGTGCAAAAAATAAATTAACAATCGTATTTTAATTGCATTAAATGATGCCGTCATCCGATAATGCAGTATTTTATTTGTTTGGCAACACTGATTTGAGAAAACCTTTCATTTCTTTTATGAAAACAATGCCGATTTTATTTTCAATTAACAGCAATTTTTAATCGAAAAACATGTTTTTAAAAGATGTATGTGTGCTATGTCAGAAGCCTGTTCAAAATCCTTTCATATGGCATCTCATTTACCGTTCTGCGTTTTATATTTTCTTAGAAAAAGGGATGTTGACAGGAGAAATAATATATATGATTTTAAGTGCATAAAATCACTCAATATCAAATATAATCAACCCAAAATAACAATTCAGGGCAGACAGGGAATAACTTATAATGTGGCTTTACTATGTTTCATTAAAAGGAACATTTCAGATGTTGGAAATGCCGATTTGTCAGCAAAAGTTTTACTCAATAAAACTTTATACCAAACTAGAGAAAATAAAACTGCATAATAAGTAATTGCGTTTTTCAGATTTAATCATCCGTTGAACAAAAATTGATTTGGTATTTCTAAAAAGTTCATGCTTTATACTTAGCTGTCATAAATGAGAAAGATAATGATATTGTGAATATATAGTTTATCGGAAAAAATAATACCAATCAGAATCTATGTGTCCCAAATATATTAGAAAATGTTAAAAAAAAAAAAAAAAGAATTTTATATTATTGTATGCCTATTAAATAATCATAACTTTAAAAAATGCTGAAGCTAAATAATTACAGATTTTTGAATTATTTTACTGTTAAGTACAATTTCTAAAACATAATAAAATTTATATCGTAATTTCTCTTTCTATATATTTGTGTATCTGTATAATGAACATAAATCTGTATATTATAATAGGAACACAATTATATAAATCTTAAAAATTATATATATCTACATAAAAAAGTAATATAAAAACTTTTTTTTAAGTCAATTCCTACTTAGGTCAAATAGAAATTTTTTTCCAGCGATCTACACGCTTCGCCACTGACGGTATTTATTCCTAAATTTATATCCTGCTAAATATCTTACATAAGAGAAAATTTTTAAATGTATTAAAAATTAAATAAAATAGCTAAAATACCAAAAATTAATAGCTCGAAAAGTATTTCTCACAAAATTGTTAGACAAACTGCGTTAGCAAGTTAAAAAAATTATATTTTTCTTGATATAAATTTAAAATCTAATGATTGTGCCGTTTTTCAAATATTGAATTTCAAAAATTAACAAACTTCACAATAAAGTGCCACAGCGATGTTACAGTTAACGATAATAAAGTTTTTTTCAAATATTAGTTAATTAATTAAATTTTATAATTGAATTTTAGTTTTATACTTCATTTCTGTTCAAAAGTATAGACTCACTCCACATTTATAGTCTCCTTCGCCCGCGAGCCGCCTGATCTTCGTCCGTGAACAGCCCCATCATCTTTTTACGTGTAAAGGTGAGAATATAAATATGGAGTGAGTCTATACTTCTGAACAGAAATGAAATATAAAATTAAAATTAATTAATTAAATTTAATTAATATTTGAAAAAACTATATTATCATCAATTGTCATCCAGTACAAGTTTAAAAAAATTTATTTGAACTTGATAGGATGAATGGAAAATAAATTATTAACGATTGAAAATTTGAACAAGATAAATAAATATATAGAGCTAATAGTAGGAATTATAGTAGGAAATGTAAGCTAATAGTAGGAATTGAGAAAGTAGACTTCTGAAACCATAGTTAATAAATAAAAATATATATAGTTTAAAGATTTTATAGATTGAAAGAAATATATGTAAAAATGATATGTTTTTCTTATTATAGAACTAAAATTTATTGTATTCAATAAAGAGAGAAGCTATCAAATATTACATGTACTTTTGCAACCATTATGTTAAAAGCATTTGTTATGAATAGAATTATTAACCTTTTGTTGCTGGAGTATTCCTTTTTTGTGTATTCTAATCATCTAAATCAAATATGAGTAATGATATCGTTTGATAAATGTATAGATTTTTTTTTGTCTCATTTACAAAGATTATATATATATATATATATATATATATATATAAGTTTTGTTACATTCGCAATTAATATTCCGTACTTTCCGGACATTTATGGCCACGATAGGATTTACATTAAAAAAAAAAAAAACATTTCATTTTTTATTTAGTGAAAATATTAGATATTATTTACTAGTTTTCGCTGTTTCCTTTGAAGTTTTCTGCATATTTATTATACAAAAAGAAAAAAAAATGGATTCATGTGTTTTTTCGATACTTTCCAACATAGTTGAAAAGTGAATTCGGTTTGTCTGCATGCTGACGCGACGGTCCGTGCGGTAACTGTCGTAAATATTCTCATATTGTCATGCAATTAATATAGGTTATTGAGGTGTACTAATGAAAGATCGGTATTGAAAATGAAGTTTGTAGTATTTTCAGTTCGTTTACAGGGACACTCAAAAGAAATACATTACATTACGGTCTATAGATTTTTTTATCGATGTTACACTGTTTAAATATAGTGAAATTGATGTCTATTACTGATGATTATCACTACAAAATTCTTACTATAGAATATGGTGGCATAGCATTCATCTTTTATTTACAAGGACACATAAAATAATTCGGTTATAGTACTGACTGTGAACTATTGCTGAAATTGTGTTTAAAGGATAGTTTCTGCATTCATCAGCAGAGATTTTAGTTTAAAAATTACAGAAAACTATAAATTTTCCTGAAAATTTCAAAAACGGAAATGTATTTGTTTTAGGAAAATATCAAACATTCCATTGCTGTATCAATTCATAGCTTTGTTTAAAACTTGTAATGTGTCAAAAACATAAAATTAATGGGGAAAAAACAGAATGTAGGACAAAATCCTGGCCATCCGACCAGTGAGTGAGCATGCTACCTCGATGCTATGACATCCGCGTTAAGAAACGCAAACTAATATGTATTTCAAACGTATACTGAACTTTAACCTCCAATTTCTCAAAAGCTAAGGCTCATTTGAAGAAAACCCTTCACCAGTATAATTATAGATATGATCTCTATTACATACTTTAAAATCATAAAAATTGGTGTGCACCATGTGTGATGATCCCCGTGTGAGTTAAAAGCTGTTCAGGCCGAGAGTCGAACCCCAAACTGGACACTTTTTTATTCAGTTGAAAATGTCAATTCGTATATCTTTTCCATTCAGTATGATTCAGTTGAAAATAATTAATTGTGTCTACGTCTCCATCGTATAATGGAATTCTATATCCTGCAGTAGATTCTGTTGAGCTGTTTCAGATAACAGACCGGAAGCTAATGCTAAAGTTTCTCTGAGTGAATCGTCTCCAGCAGTTGTCAGTCCAGGTATCTCAATAAGCAGAGCATTGGTATTTTAACCCCAAGGTTTTGGGTTCAACTCATGGCTTGGACACTTCTTCACTCAGTTCGAAGAATGGCAATTGTATGTAAAAATATTTCCTACCGTATTTTCAGCGACATTTCAGCGTATAAATTAGTGCTCGCAAATATACGTTTATATATGTTTAAACGTATACGTAGTTAAGCCTTTTTTCCATATTATACCTATCCAAAATCGTTACTGATTACAATATGTTTTAAACGTATTAAGCGTATACTCGCGAGCACTAGTAAAAATAATAAACTATGAGCAAAAGTGTCACAAATTCTGTGAACATCTGCTTGCAGAAGGTTTATTTTATAAGCAAAAAGAATAAGCAATTATTAACGTAAAAAATTATAAAAGAAATGTGAAATAAATCAAATATATCTGAATAAAGTCTTCGCACGTTGGCACGTTGAGTAGTTCCCCCCCCCTCCCCACACACACACAATTTATTTTCTTTTCTCAAACATGGTGCAAAATACATGTCTGGGGAAACTAAATCATTACAAAAGTTGTTAATAACGTGCAGATGCTTTAAAAATTATTTACTCTCTTCAGTTTTTATTATTTATTATATATTATTTATTATTATTAATTACCATACACTAGATTCATTTGTATTATTTACTACATGCTATCACATCACCTTCCTCTGACAATTTGCATTTTCACAGATTATACATTTTTATGTTTTACATAAATACAGTGTCTCACAAAAGTGATGGGACACTTGTGCTTTATAAAAAGAAACTGCAATAAAATAAATAAACAAACATGTGCAAAAATTTTTTGGGTGTGTTTCATATTTAAAGTTAGTAACAATTATTACATAACATACATTTTGTCAAAATATTAAAATATTAATTTAGTAAAAATACAATTGTTCAGAACGGAGCAAAAAATGGCTCACATAAGTGATGGGACACTTACTTTTCCATCAAATATTTATCCACAAATTTTACTTTTTAAAAGGTTTTAATATTTTGTTGGATTTCCTTTTACTTTTAAAACATGATTTAATCTTTTTGGGATGGATTCGACTATTTTTTTTGTGATTTCTGGAGTGATTTTACCCCATTCTTCTTGAAGCACCGATTTTAGTTGTTGTTTTGAAGAAATGGTGTGTTTGCGAATTCTTGATTCCAATTCTTGCCAAATATTCTCTATGGGATTTAAGTCTGGAGATTGTGGTGGTGTTTTTATTATTTCAGGACAGTTATATAGCAGCCAGAGTCTAACGTTCAGAGCAGTGTGCTTGGGGTCATTGTCCTGGTAGAATTTAAAATCGTTATGAAGGTTCAATTTTCGTGCTGAAGATTTCAAATTTTGCTTTAAAATATCAATATACTTGTACTGATCCATTATACTGTCAATAAAAACAAAATTACCAACTCCAGCGGACGACATACACCCCCATACCATAACTCCTCCTCCACCATGTTTTACTGTTGGTACCAAGTTCTGTTTGCGAAGTTCTTCCTTGGGTTTTCTCCACACCAAGATTCTACCGTCAGAACCAAATATATTAAATTTACTCTCATCAGCAAATATAACTTTATTCCAGTAATCAGAATTCTTATTTATGTTGGATTTTGCGAAAGCTAGTCTGAGTTTTCTATTCTTTTCACTTACGAAGAATTTTTTCCTGGCTACTCTACCGTGATATCCAGCAGATCGAATTACCCTTCTAATAGTTTCAGGATTAACAATTATTCCATATAATGCTTGTAAATCAGCAGCAACTTTTGAAGCACTAATTCTTGGATTTTTTTTAATATTTCGAACGATAATTCGCTTTATTCCATTGGATAGCTTTGATGGTCAGCCAGGTCTTCTTTTATCCTGAATCATATGATTCTTTTTATATCGTTTAATGATATTGAAAACTGTTGAACGACTCAAGTTAACTGTTTCAGCAGTTTTTCTAATAGATTTTCCACGTTCAATATGCAAATTAATAACTAATTTTCGAATTTCAGGCGAAGTTTCTTTTCGTTTAGCATTCATGACTACACAGAGCTAAAAAACACAAAAATTCCAAAACAAACTGGAGAGAAATACTGCAGACGATTTTATAACTTATTGCCAATTGCTTTTAAGTAAAAATAAAACCCCAAAAAATATTTTTATTGCTTATTTCAGGCGATTTTTGTTGCATATATAATGGTGTCCCATCACTTATGTGAGCTATTTTTTGCTCCGTTCTAAACATTTGTATTTTTATTAAATTAATATTTTAATATTTTGACAAAATGTATGTTATGTAATAATCTTTACTAAATTTAAGTATGAAACACACCCACAAAAAAAATGTGTACATGTTTTTTTAATTTATTTGATTAGTTTCCTTTTGTAAAGCACAAGTGTCCCATCACTTATGTGAGACACTGTATAGCTGAAATTTTATATATTTGAAATTTCATTCTTTTATTTATTTTTTAGCTGAATAATGACTGTATTGTAGCACATTTAAAAACATGTAAGGATTAGACATCCTTTATACCTTTACCCTAAAAAAAAGATAAGTAAATTTTGAGAATAAATTAAAAAATATTGTGATGTATAAAGGATGTCTAATTCCTACATGTTTTTAAATGCGCTACAATACAGTCATTATTTAGATAAAAAATAAATAAATAAAAGTAGGAATTGAAACTTATGTTTGAATTTTTGAAAAATAATTTACGTTTGCGCACAAATAAAACCTGAAAGCTCTAAAGGTATATATTAAATTTGGTACTAAATTTCATGAAATTGCTAGCATAAAACTAGCAAAATCATCGTCCGATTTAGCATTTTTGAGAACTGGAGCGAAGGTTTACCTCTATTTTTGAATATTAATTATTTCTCTACTTATCTTCGTTTAAATATTGCAACGATTAATATTCAGAAATAATGATACTCTCCAACCGGGACAGCTACCCTGTCTGCTCCTGCGTTATTTAAGCTCTTTTTACAACAACAATTAAATAATGGATAATCAAATCGATTTTAAATAAGAATTCAAATCTAAGACGTATTTCATAATCATGAATATTCTATTTTTGTATATATTCTGAGACAAATATATTTTTAGACTTCATTTATTAAGTTCATAGGATATTTTTAGACTTTATTTATTAAGTTCATAGGAATAAATAATTTTCTTTTCTTTCGAAATGTAGTGTTTAATTTGTTCGTGTAAGTCACTTTTAACTGAAAAAATTTTAAATAACAGTTTTTGACATAAAATGTATGAATTAACACAAAATTTTATTCATAATGTTTAAATCCCCCACCCCCACCCTCATCCGTACAAAAATAGAAATTCCTAGTAACTTTATTATTATAGAAACATCCAATGCATAACAATTAAAAAAAAATTACAATTTGTAATTTGATACACTACAATATAAAACGAAAAGATATGTTATTTCAATTAATTATGAAAGTTATAATGATTAGATATATAGATAACAGAATTATTTAGCAGTATATTTCCAACGGTGTTAAATGGCACCTTTTAAAAAATTCCCATTTAAGGTTATTTTATTTGCAATTTTTAGACTAAAACAATCCCAAATCCTTTTCAATACATTGAAGACTTATTTTTTTATTTATTAGCTTTAATAATTACAAGTAAAATAAACATAAATCAAAATTTTAAAAGTTGTCATTTAACACCGTTAGAAATAATGTGTTAAGGTTGTGTATGTTTTTACTTTTGATTATGACTGTTCAGAATATTTGCGCCATTTCCGAAACTTTCCCTTATTTAATCACAAAGTTTATACTAAAATTCTGTGAAAGAATAGGGCGAAAATTATTATTGTAAATAGTGGTACTCAAAAGTAAAGAAGGAACGTATTCTGAGTTTAAAACTGAACGATGACTGGAAGGTCCATCTAACTTGCTTAATTGTTTTTTCCAAAATTCTTTCGAACAATATGTAATATATCAGTATGTTCTCGGTTATAATATTTCAAATCATCGTGTATTTGAAATATGTAGTATTGTTACCCTTTGACTGTGTAATTTTTAAAATGAAATTGCAGCAAAAATTGTGTATTATACAATTTTTTCTAGAAATATCTTGCCCACAGAAATCGCAGGATAAGCAGTCATAGGGTTAATGGGATCAATTTATTTTCGATAGAACCATGAAATTTCTTCTTAAACTATATCAAAACTTCTTATTAGGGAATCATATTTTTTTAGAAGTTTTCTTACATGTCACAAATTCCGGAAATAAAAATATTTGTCTAGAAATGCGCAATTTGAAATATGCGTTGCTTAAATAATAATGGTTTAGGCAAATGCAGTAAATGAAAATTCAGACAGCAGTTTGTAAAACTTATAGTAAGATTATAAAAATAAATTAATTAATTAATAAAAAATTAATATATTTATATTTGTTTAATTTTAGTATGTAATTTAGAACAGAGTAATTATAAAATTATTATTAAAAAAACTTAACTTTTGATAAAAAATATTACTGAGTACATCAAAAAATATTCAATTAATAACTAATACACTGAATATGATGTTATTACAAAATAATATATGGGAAGATAATTAATATTGAATCTAGTATCTTATCAACTGTAATTAAAAAAGCAAATTAAAAAAAAACGTTACTTGTAAGATAATTATGTTAGACGTTATTAGTTTACGGTGAAGAAATTTAATCTCCGGGATTGAAATTCTATTAAAATTCCAACAAAAGGCAGATATTTATAAAATTGCCTTTTTTGCTGAAATTAATGATTTTTTTTTTGAAAGAGAAAGTGCCTTAATGAAACGTAAATACATCGATGATATTTTTAATTAAAATAGTATTATCTCACAAAATAAATATTTGAACTGGAGTTGTATAATATTTTCCTTGCTCAAAATCTGAAAAATGGTATTAAACCTTAACGAAAAATTTATCGCTTGTATTTTAAAGTAAGATTTCATTATTTCATTCTTTCAATAATTAAAGAAACTTATATATTATAAAATATTATATCTATTTGCAACGCTTTTGAAAATGATAAATTATATTAAGTTTTTGAAAATACAGTTTGAAACAGTTTATTATTATAAAAACAAAATTAAGACCGATACCGGGCATAGTCTCTAATTGATTCAATATATATTATAAATGGTTAACCAAACAAAGGAAAATATACAATAATATCATAACAGTTTAACATAGTGTTGTCTATGTTAGAAGCATTTAAAAATTTCTTTTCCATACGAAACTTTTTACAAAGATTAGACCTACCGGAATTTTTTAACCATAGCAGGTAATGGTTTTAACCGCTTTAAGCTATTCAAAATTAGAAGCTAGTTAATACATTTGTTGCAGAACAATCACGGTTAGTATTGATAAGAGTACTCTAGTTGTCAACTGTTTGCTTAAATGTGGTAGTATTGACTTGTGATTCAAACTTTTGTGCGTGAATCTGAATCCGATTCTGTCATTCTTTGAATTCCATAAAGTGTTAAAAAGCTCCAGGAATTGCTATGTCACTTGTATTTTCGTCTACTTATGTTAATTAAGTATTTGTAGTGGACTAAACAAAACTGCTTTGTGCCTGTTGTACACGCAAAGTTGGAACAAATTTCGCATCAGAGATTTGATAAGCTGGTTTTTCTGCAAATTTGCGCTGTTTTCTAAAAAGTTTAGATTTTTGTGTGCTTCAGTAAAGAAAACTGCGGAGATTCAGGGAATATCGTTATAGTTCAAATCTCTATGAAGTGAATTGGGAATGGCAGATTTTATTATAGTGTAGCCATCCTCAAAACAACAGGAATAGTTTAGACTGAGTTTATATTTGAGGGAAATTACAAAAGGTTCTCCTTTTCTTTAGTTTGTCTTGTTATTTGAGTTAAAGTCATTTAAATAGTTTAATTGCTTAAATACTACATATTAAAACGCCAGGCTAAAATCTTAATTTTCAGCGCAAATTCGATGTTTTGTGCATGCGTGAGATTAAATCTAAAACCTGTTCGGTTTTAAGGTATACTTGAACGCGTTCAGCGTAGCCCAGAAGTCTAAGGCGTTAGTTAAAGCTTTGTCTCTTTGCAAAAAACGCACGTTCGAATCCCGTTTCCAACAGAAATATTTGTGCAATGCTTTTGGTTATAATTCATTTAAATTACTGTCATATTGTTTGTCATCGAGGTGTGTTTGCCGTGTGGGTGAGGGGTTACTGTATATAGTGTATTTCAAAATGTTATTGTGTGTAAATAAAATTGTTTGAATTTTATATTGTAATCATTTTTAAAAATATATTATACCTCTAAAGGTTATTGTATACGTTTTAATGCATTCAAAATGTACGACTGTAAATAATTCTCATTATAATGTTAATCTCAATATGCTATATAAATAACTAAAATTAAAGTTTATGTAAAATATCAATTATTGTAATAATTTTAACATTCGCCCAGCCTTGTGGAAAAATTGGGTAAAGTTTATACTTTGTAAAAGTATAGTTTAACTTGTAATTATTGTAGCTAGCGCCGGATAGTAATATTTTTCTCTCCCTAGGCTTAGGGGTTCGTCCTGGCCATTAGCCAAAAGCTGGTTCCTAGGGTGGGCGCTGTCTGTCTGTCATATTTTCAGGAAAAGAAGTTACATGATTTGTATTTTTTTTAAATTCGGATGCTTTTTAATTAAGCAAAGTTTAACATCAAAAAATATTTTTACAAATTAAAAAAATTATATTATAAATGTGGTGTTTTACTTCAAATAATAAATTCAGGATGGCAGCACCACAAGAATAATTGTAGTCCATCCTTTAGCGCCATCTATAGTAATAAGTTTGTTTTCTACTGTTTTAGCCATAGAATGTATTCGTAGTTCTGTATCACTGGATGTTGGGATGTCTTGTGATGTTAATTAAATATGTAAAAGTAATTTATTCGTCCGCCTCATTTATGCTTTTGTGCTACTTTACTTAATATTAAATATATAATAATAAATATAATAATATAAATAAAAATTATTTGTATTAAAAATATTTAATTAAAAAAGAGACAAAAATTTAACACACAAAAATAAAACCGAGCAAAAATATATTTCTTTTAGAAATAGATAACAATATTTATTTCATGAAATTTTTACACAGGCTTTAAAACCATTATATTTGTAACCGACAAAATTTTCATAATTTGGACAACAATAATTTTTTTTAAACTATGAAATAATTCTTCGTGAAAAAACAAGAAAATATCTTCTTACGAGCATTTTTAACACTAAATATCAATATAGTTCGTGAATTATTCATTTAAAAATATAAACTCATAAGATATTGAGTAAAAGATAGAAAATCATACAAATTTGAGGTTTACTTAAGGTTGTTATTACGGGTCCGGGCTAACGCCGGGCGGGTGAGCTAGTATTAATTAATCTAAAAAACATTTTCATTGTTAAATAATTTTTTTTTATTTAATAAATTTGTGGTATATGCTCATTTACAACACGACATAGTCGCCAAAGGCCACTCCACATATTTGCATAATCGTTTAACAGTTGAAACTACTGGGAAATGAAATGAATAAAACTTCAATACATATCGATTGTCTAACTCAATCACCAGTTTTTTATCTATTATAAAACAGCAACAGCGGAAGATGAAAAAAAACTACAAATTTAAATTCGTATTTTTAGAAAAAAAATCTTTCAAAAATCACTTTAGAGAAAGGAAAATTACTTTTTTTTATTTGGGTTTACATTTCAATATGAAATTATTAGTTTTGTTTCCATGATATATAAAACACGAGTTACACAATGATTCAAAACTCGAATTTACTCAACCACTTTCGCAAAACACAATCATGACGAAAATATATTTGATTTTGGCAAAGCTTTGGAATTCGATTGGTATTTACAGCATTGCTGAATTGAATTATTTTTAAACAGTTAATATATACATTTAACATCTTAAATCAATGTTTGAACGAGATAATGTAAAATTACTATTAAGACTGTTCAATTAAACTAGTCGTTGAGGGCCACCGTAATACTCACCCATCATGGATATTCATAATATAAAATATGAAAATAAAACATCCGTAAACTATTTATAAAATGCATTGCAATTCGAATAAAATCTTGGCTTGATGACGTCATTGGCTTTAAATCGAGGCTATCGAAAAAGACAGGCTACCGCGGTGCATTCCACTTATCTTTTTTTACAGACCGTTACACTGTTAAAAATTTGCAGCAAACTGTCCAGTCATTTGACCGTTTTTGTAAAAAACGGTTACATAACCGAAATTTAACTATATTCCGACCATAAAATGAGCAATAATACGGTCAGAATATAGTTAAAATACGGTTATGTAACCATTTTCTACAAAAACGGTCAAATGACTGGACAGTTTGCTACAAATTTTTAACAGTGTAGAGTGACGTGATGCTTCTTTCGTACATCTGCATTGGTGCATTCGAGCATCATGTGACTCCCGCGGTCTGTAAAAAAAGATACGCGTAAGGCACCGCGGTAGCCTTTCTTTTTCGTTAGCCTCGCTTTAAATGCTCTATTACTGAATTGCGTAAAAGAAACATCCTTATAACTCCCAAAATGATAATCATATTAACTAAGAGTTTACTGCGTCGGATTAAGCGTCTCGTTTCCAATTAAAATATATATTTTAATTGAAATTTGAATGAAATACAGGGTCAAGAAAAATCGAAGAGTGTGGAAAATATGATAACAAATATCTCGGCAACTAAAAAAATAGAAAACTATCTTTATATTTGTGCCTACATGTCTGAATAAAACATAAATTTAACTGTAAAAATATTTTAACAATTATTTTATAAATAAAAATTAACATCATGAACTTGTTTTATAATTTACGTTATTCCTGCCCACTATATACAAAACTGAAGATTTGTAATTTTGTGATTTTAAAAGTTCTTCAATTAAAAGCTAGGGTTCAGTTATATACTAGGAAAAGAAAAAAAAATACCGCTAAATGAGAATTCTGGGAAAGAAGTTTTCAATCTAGTTAAGAGGACAAAATTTTCGGAAAAAAAAAAAAAAAACATTCCAAGAACACTTCATTATACTATTCAATTACAGAAGTCCGGAATAAAAAGAAATTGCAGAAATAAAACAAATGTGGTTCATTTATCTGTTAGCTCTGAAAGAAAGTACATGATGGGGTATGACAAATTGCTTTGTGAAATTTCGTACAAACTAAGAATAACTTAATTGAGAGAAAGTAAATCAATGTAGATTTACAACTTGTATTATGAAAATAAAGAAAGAAGATGATTAACAACATATGATAAAAAATAGTTATGTAATTGAAAATCCATGAAAAAAATATATAAACGGAATTATTTAATTAGTGTTTTATAAATTATCCTAGATAAAACACATTTTAAATATTAACATATCTTAAATTTATTCTAAACTTCTTCTCATTTAATTTACTATATTTCTTCTTAAAATATTTTTGTTCCGTTTTCCTTTTCAAAACTTAAATTTGTTTCAACTCGTGTCATTATTGTTCTTGTCTACACTGTTAAAACATTTTCTGTGAAATTACAGAGAATCTACTCGTAATCCATTATCTTAAGTTTGATGTAAAATTACAGAGATTAGGAAAAACAGAGATTCTGTTAAATAACAGGGAAATTATTCAGTACATTTACAGAGTCTACTGTTAATTTTATTGTTAAAAAACTATAATTGTTAATTATAAAAAATAACAAATAGACGCCGGTTCTACGCAGCTGTGATTACTAGTAAGAATTCTTCGAATGTACTTTTGTAATGCAGTACTTAATTAATTTTTATAAAAATGGCTTCGACCATCGCTGGGATTTGAACCCCAGTCACCCCGGCGGAACACTAACAGAATAGCCATTATACAAGAAGGGTAGTTACAGTACCATTTCAAGGATGTCTTTTATGATTCAGTAGGAAAATCTATTGCAGTTACAAAGTTTGTCATCACTTTTCAACGGTTGTGTTTAATGCGATTGGTTAGTTATAAATATAAAGCCTTAAAAGAAGGATTTAATTTTTCTAGTATTTAAATGGATTTAACTAATATTTGATTATGCCATATTTTGGCATTATCGATATATTTAAAGCGAAAAGCGCATTCTGTCAAATTCACTCTCTCTGTTCCATACGAAAATCGTCTCTTTGCGCATGCTTCAACGTTTTTTTTAAGGCTTCTATCCTCAGAAACGGCATATGTGTTTAGCCCTCACCCGTTTAGCCTAGAGCTGTTTAGCCTAGGGGAATTGAAAAGGGTTGATTGAAAACGGATGGCGTAATATAGCCATTGCTTTGAAAACTTTTTTTTTTCTTTTCTTTCTTTCTTTCTTTCTTTCTTTTTTTCTTTTTTTTTTTAAGAAAACAAGTTTTCACTACAACATATGCATATTTTTTCGTAAAATTTTAAAGAGAGCTTGGATACAGTTATATTTATAACCGATTGAAATTTCAAAGAGTTCGGAAGATGAGAACTATTTTTTTTTGTTGCTATGTTAAAGGAGCCGACGCAAAAACAAACAAACAAACAAAAAAAGCGAGTAGAAAATATTTATTTTACTACTTGATAACAATATTTTTTCACGGAATTTTTACACGGGCTGTAAAATCGCTTTATTTATAACCAATAAAGATTTCAAAGAGTTCGGAGAAAAAGAACACGAAAATGAGCGTTTTCATCACTAAACATCAATATTTTTTCGCGACCTTTTCCTTTTAAAATATAATTTCATACAAAATAGGGTTAAAGATATAAAATAATAAACACATGATTTAAAAATATATATATATTATCACGGGTCCGGTCAACGCCGATCGGGTCAGCTAGTATACGTTTAACTCAAGGTATGTTTCTTTTTCATATGAAAATACTTTATTGATTTACGCTGTTTAAAAATTGTACTTTAAAAATATTTTCTTTTTTTTTTCTTTTTTTCTTTTCTTTTTTTTTTCTTGTTTGTTTTTTTTCAACTTGACATCATTTAGAATTCCTTTTAAAACACAGAATAAAATGCATTACAAACGTGTGTAACATTATATGTTATTTATTTATTTATTTTTTTTAACATGTAAGAAATAATTATGTGAGTTCCTTTTTTTTTGAATGAATGAATGGATGAAAATTAATTTTTTTTGCAATAATATTAATAATGTTTTCGAGAAATTTCTTCAATAGTAACATAATATATATATATATATTTTTCATAATGCGCAAATATTTTTTGAACGGAGTATTTTTGGAAAGGAATTTTTTTATTAATAAATAAAATAAAAACATTTTTTTAAATGAAAGTTATTTTAAATTAATGTCCCATAATGCTTAAAGTGATTAAAAACAAAAACATAACACAGAATATTTAAAATACCTGTTTTTAATGTAGATATGTAGATAACATATGTTTCATGCACAACTACCGGTGACATCTTCAGATCTTAATGATAAATACAAAATTCTCGCATATTTGAAAATAGTAAAACATATTGTTATGAATTTTGTATATATCTGTAAATATTCCATTTGTTTAAATTTATTTTATTTGATTATTGTGAAAATTGCAGTATTATTAATGTATTTCCTATTGAGCATCATGTAACTCAATGCTAAAGGCCTCAGATGGTTTGCAAAGAAAACAACCTTACACCCTCATCTTTATAATGGAAGTCTATGGAAATATCGCCAAGGAATGGGTTTATCGCCAAGTTGGCGATGGTTTTGGCGACTTATTTTTGTCGCCAAATTTGGCGATATATCGCCAAATGTCGCCAAGATGGCGACGGATTTGGCGACTTTTTGTGCAACCACCCCCCCCCCTTATACCTATACATTGGGATCCTTTCTTCCTTGGGTTCTCTATCGAAAGTTAAAGCACTTTCTGGTAATTTCTAGCATCTGAAGGCTCTGGAATAATCTGGAAAGATCTCTGAAACCTATATAAGGACCTCCATCAGTTCAGTTCAGTTAGTTGTCTGTCAACTGCGATTGAATTCATACGAGAGGCTTTGCATTGAGAACTGTGTTTCTCGGATTGATTTTGTCGTTGATACGTCGTATTGAACGCATTGTTTCTGTGTGAAATTTTGCTGTGCTTTTATTGGATTTGAAGATTACTGAATATCTTGTAATTTTCAGAAGATATTGGTGTTCGTATTGCACTGTTTATAGTGAATAAAGCCTTTTGATTGTTCTTATATATTGGCATCAGTCCTTTCGAACCCCGAGCTCACAACAATATACTAGTCCAGTTGAAATAGCGCAAAAAAGGGCCTTGCCTTACAAAAATTCGGGTGGTTCTGATTTTTGGGTATGCTGTAAAGGTTGACCCTCTAATAAAAAAACCAAGTTTTCGACCTTCTAGACCTTGTGCGTTTTTCACAATATTGAAAAAAACCAATATTTTTCAGCACTTTTTTAGATTTTTCTTAAATAGCTCGATTTTAGAGCATTTTACAGAAAAAGCACTTTCACTATTTTGTAGAGCATAAAATTCTCTACAACATGCAGTATTCAAGTTTGTAAATTGTCCAAATAGGGGGTAAGATACGGAGCCGGGAAAATAGGGTAAAATTTGCAAGAAATGCAAAAATCCACTAAAGACGTTAGTTTTTGCTTAATAACCTACTTTTAGTGCGTTTTAGAGACAAAAGTGTCAATATAAAGTTTGTAAAGCATGAAGTAGTCTATAAGTTTCATTTATTAGATCATTAAATGTCTATACTAGACTCTAAAAATCAGAAGAATACAATTTTTGGTTAAAACAAAAAAATACCGCCTGACAAGTCATTAATTTAAAAACGAGCTTTTATTTTTGATATTGATTAAACGATGCGATTAATTAG
The DNA here is from genome assembly GCA_963931845.1 of Maratus michaelseni. NCBI lineage: Eukaryota > Metazoa > Arthropoda > Arachnida > Araneae > Salticidae > Maratus > Maratus michaelseni. The sequence continues at coordinate 301,321,887 of OZ007593.1, read as the reverse complement.
TTATATTATGTACAATAATAGGTAACTGCTGAATAGTTGAGGGGGTGGGGGCGAAGTTAACCAAAAAACCTAGTCGGTAGACATAGGTGCAAATTTAACCGTATTTTCCCGGCTCCGTATCTTACCCCCTATTTGGACAATTTACAAACATGAATACAGCATGTTGTAGATAAATTTATGCTCTACAAAATGTTGAAAGTGCTTTTGTCTCTAAAACGCACTAAAAGTAGGTTATTAAGCAAAAACTAACGTCTTTAGTGGATTTTTGCAAATTTAACCCTATTTTCCCGGCTCCGTATCTTACCCCCTATTTGGACAATTTACAAATCTGAATACTGCATGTTGTAGAGAATTGTATGTTCTATAAAATGGTGAAAGTGCTTTTTCTGTAAAATGCACTAAAATTGAGTTATTTAAGAAAATCAAAAAAAAGTGCCGAAAAATATTGGTTTTTTTCAATATTGTGAAAAACGCACAAGGTCTAGAAGGTCGAAAACTTGTTATTTTTATTAGAGGGTCAACCTATAATAAATGAAACTATCGACTATCTCATGCTCTAAAAAGTTGATTATGACAATATTGTTTCTACAACGCACTAAAAGTAGGTTATTAAGCAAAAACTAACGTCTTTAGTGGATTTTTGCATTTTTTGCAAATTTAACCCTATTTTCCCGGCTCCGTATCTTACCCCCTATTTGGACAATTTACAAACTTGAATACTGCATGTTGTAGAGAATTTTATGCTCTACAAAATGGTAACAGTGCTTTTTTCTGTAAAAAAGAGAAATCACTAAAATTGAGTTATTTAAGAAAAATCGAAAAAAGTGCCGAAAAATATTGGTTTTTTCAATATTGGGAAAAACGCACAAGGTCTAGAAGGTCGAAAACTTGTTTTTTTTATTAGAGTGTCAACCTTTACAACATACCCAAAAATCAGAACTACCCGAATTTTTGTAAGGTAAAATGCTATTTCTACTGGACTATACCACGAGATCGCATGTCCAAAGTTAGTAGGTACTTAATTTGGCTAAAACTGGCAAACGTGAAAAAAATTATTATTTATTTTTATTTTTATTGCTTTTCCATTTATCGATCATCGCGTGCCAAATTTTAGCACATTCAAAGGAAACGGTTTCGTTACAAATGCAATCTTTTCGCAAATATATTTCTATAGATTCACGGATAATGGATGGGAAATAAGCTCTTGATTGAAAAATTATTTTACTGTTATTGAAATCTATCTGCAACTTCTCCTTATTATATTGTCTGGATAAAGCGGTGGTTCTTCTGCCACGTTTGATGTCTGCCATAGGTTCTTTTATTCTTGTTTTAAATTTTCTTTTTTTAATTCCTATATAGTACTGTATTGTTCCATCTGCCTTGGTGAATGGGATTTCATAAGTTATTTTTAAAAATTGACTTTTAACGTTTTCATATATATATATTAACATATTAAATTTAGAAAAATAAGCTTCATTTTTTTAATTATGTAATATTTATGCATTTAGAAGGTTAATATATTTTTTATAATGCATATATCATTAAAATTCTACTACTTCTAATAATAATAATACATTATAATTTTTTACAAATATTAACATAAATTATAAAATAGACTAAAATAATATTCTAAAAATATCTTACATAAATTTAAAATCTAGATTTAAATAAAAATTCATTCTTTAAATAATCACACTCTCTTTCGATCTTTTGATAAAAGTGATAGTCCATAAAAATCCCCTCTAACTCCACAGAGACGAATTTTCAATTTCTAAAATATTCTAATTTTTAATAAAACATACTTTGTACCATATTTTCTTCTTTATTATTTTTAATAAAATTGTAAAAGGATTTTAAAAATGTGCATTTTGAATTACAGGTTATGAAAAAGACAAAAATATCTTTAAATAAAGACATGTAAATCTCTTCAGGGAATTTGATATAAGGAAAGTGAAAAGTCTGTAAAATGATGACCGATAAACTCAATCTAATGCATTTAACCGAGATCTAGTGTAAATTTACAGAGAGTCGATTTTGTTTCTATGTTTTTACGGAAATTTTTAACAGTGTATTTTTTTTTGCAAATTTTTTATCCGAGTTCTGTAGTTTTTATATTTCAATACATTCGATTAAAAACGTTTTTTTCTTTCTAGATATTTCTGGAGGATTTTAGAACATTTTTTCGGGCCTTACTGTTGTTTGCTTTCCTCACTTTTTACGAGTCCGCCAAAATAGTTTTAAACGAGACTTTCCATTGGTTTAGATGATTTTACACAAGACACTCTTTGTTGGAGCATGTAATTTTATACGATGATTTTAAAAGCTGTCGTATGATCTCGGAGCGAAAAATTTTGTGTATGCCGTGTGCTTTAATAACTTTCGCAGCGTCAGTCGATAGTTTCAATATGCTGGGTTCTATAAATTTTAATTACTTATTTATATAAATGTGTAATATGTAGTAGTTTTGTGAAGCTTGTCGTAATGCATTAAGTTTTTATAACAGAGCCATATGTATTGGTGTAAAGACTGGGATAAAGAACTTTAGTATATGTGTGGCTAAGCCTTTTAAGTTTCTGAGGAATTTTCACTTGGTGTCAAATTCATTGCTATTTTTGCTTGGTTCACTGACTGCATAAATATAATTAAATTTCTGATTGCTAAAAATATGGCTAAATTAATACATTCACAGCCAGGCCATAATCATAATCTTGTGTAAGTGAGTTAGCGAAGATTCTAGCGGTAGAATTGATACATTTTTCAGAAAAAAAAGGGATATGAGTTAATTCTACAGATAGTAATCTATGTTAAGTAATGCTAGCAATATTAACATACTATCTAGTGCCAAGCATTACTTGACAGCATATTCGAATCAGAGGATATACCATATGTATACTGATTTATTTTTAAATTTTAAATTATGCTGATCAATAAGTTTGTATACATGAATCAATCATTACAAGTCTAATTGTACAATGATTTTAGTTATTGTTTTAATAAGAGAAAATATATCATAAAATTATTAGGCTGTTTGGCAGTTTTCACATACAAGATCGAAACTTTTAAGATTCCTCTATTTAAAAGCTAGAGTTCAATTACATACTAGGAAAATATTAACCCCTTCGCAACGAGCGTACTTTATAGAATTTTTAATATTTTACCACCTGTATTTCAAAACAGAAATTGTCGCCTAATTGAACCGCGGAAATGCTATCATTAAATAAGGCAAAGTTTACAATAAAAAGTAACAATAAAAGTGGTGGAAATAATCGAGGATTCTGAGCATCTTATGTGTCACGTATACGTGTCGCTCGTCCCCAAGGGGTTAAGCAATAATATTAAATTAGAAGTTTTTGAAAGAAGTTTTCAATCTAGTCAAAAAGTTAAATTATTTGGAACAGCATTCCAGGAACACTTCATTATGGAATTTGATTATAGATGTCTGGAATAACAAGAAACTAGTGCACCAGTGCGATTCTTCAGCATTGTAGATTTTGAGATTATTTGCTGATGTGGTTTTAATTAATTTTAAATGAATTGCAAATTTTTATCAAACAACGTGTTTTAACGAAATGATATTGTACTATGGGAAAAGGCTGTCCAAAAAACCTTACGTATGATATCTCTTTGATCGTTGTGCAATTTGTAAGTGCATAGAAAAAAGAATGTTGACATCAGAAATAATATATATGACTAAAGAAATAAAACAAAAGAGGTTCTTTTTTTCAGTTAGCTCTTAAAATAAATTTATGATGCAATTTAACAAATTGCTTTGGGAAATAATACGCATCGTAAAAACGAAGAATAGAAGAAAATAGCTTAAATTGAGACAAGTAAACAAGTGCAGATTTCCAACTTATATCATCAAAATAAATAAAGAAGAGTATAATATCATATCGCAAAAATATCATGCAATCGAAATCAAATAAAAACAACATAATCAATATGTATATTGAATTACTCTTTCATATGTTTTTGTAGATAAATAAATATTGATATATTTTCAAATTTATAATTGTACCACTTTCTCTATTGAAAATCGTAAAGTTTCGTAAGGTAATTAATGACTTGTTTGAATTTTTTTCAGGCACAAGTAAAATATGAATCCTGTGACAATCGGATATGGGGATTGGAACAGTAATTTTTACAAGAACAACTAATATGAGATGCTGCTAAATAATATTAGAATTGTATAAGATACCAGGAAAAAAATACAAAAAAATATACCACTAAATGAGAAGTCTGGGGGACAAATCAGTCTAGTCAATATGATAAATTATTCGGAATAACACAATTTCAAAAAACACTTCATTATGCAATTCAATTACAGAAGGTTGGAATAAAAATAAATTGAATAAATGAAACTAAGGCGGTTTTTTATTCCGTTATCTCTCAAATGAAGTACATAGTGTAATATGACAAATTGTATTACGAAATAAATATTATCTTGAAAAAGAGCAATACATGAGCATTTTAATTTGAGTAAGTAAACTAATGAAGATTTCTATCTTATGTTGCCAAGATAAATAAAGAAAAGTTGTAATATCTTAAAAAAGACATGTAATCTAAATTAAAGGAAATCAAATATGCATATACTGTTATTTCATAATTTTTGTAGATACATGTATTTAAAGAAGTTCATTAATCAAGCTCAATATATAGGTGTATACATTATTTGAAAAAAAAAAAAAAAAAAACATCATTAATATAACTATAAACATGTTACCATTTACTTCATCAATTCTTTCCGGTTAATATATATATATATATTTCAATTTGGGTAAAAATTACTTTTACGTTAATAATAATAAAAGTAGCTATCCAAATTACAAAAGTTAAGGTTTACCAGAATTTAAGAAATATGTAATTTACTGAGAGCTAATGAATATAGATATTTCGCATACTATTGATACAATACACTCTCAAGAAATGTTCTTTGAAAAAGTAATAATTTGAAGCAGCAAGTTGCCGGAATGCCCCTATGATTAGAAAAGATTTTTCTCTTATGTAAATCAATTTCCTTCTTTTAACTGGAAAATATTTCAAAAATTTTGAACTTAATTTCGCGCATATTTCGTGTTTTGACGGAAAAAGACGTACACAAAAATTCTAATTCTTTATACGAAAAAGTATTAGGGAGCACAGTTGCCGGGACACTGGCTTTGACGAAAATGCAGTTTTTGATTCTGGGATTTAAGGTAAATTTTACGTTTGATTTGTAAAGTTTCTATATTCTGTGAGCGAAATGGTCAAATAAGAACGAGAATTTCCGTTTTTAAACGAAATATAATCAATTAAAAAGGTCCATTCAATTCACAGATTTTTTTTTTTAAACGTAGGATAAAGAAGAATTTTTGAAGACGTTTGGAAAATATCATATTACGACAAGATTAAAACAGATATAAAAAAACTTTAGTATTTTTTATGTTTTATTATAAATCATTTGCTCTGAAAAGTAGCCTCTATTTAAGTGTTAAGAGTAAAATAAACTTTTCAAATAAAATAATTATCAACGGTGTAAAGAAAATTAAACGATCTTTTATTATTAATATTATTAGTAAACGCTGAAACTTAAATGAACTCATAATAATAAATGCATAGATACAGATATGAGTATATGTTATCATATACTGTCATTAAAATTATTTGCACATAATAACAAAAATGGATGTTAAGAAAGTATAATACACAATCAAAAGACTTGTCCTGTTAATAAGACGTCCAATCCGAAAGTGTTAAGAGAAAATATGTGAAATTACGTTATTGGAATCAGACAAAAAAATAAAGCTTTTAAGAACACGAAAGCTAGTGTTGAGTTTTATTACTAGGGAATTAAATAAAATAAACTACTAGATAAATAAAAAGAAAAGTGCCCCGTTAAACTGATGGCATTGAGCTCACAGGCTATTCACATTAATTGAATATTATACTCTTATTTAAAAGAATAATGCACTCGAAAAATAAAGAAATCGATAATAAATTAAGGGAGGATTAGCCCCCTGTTCCTCCCTTTTTGCTTAACCAGTGAACCTCCAAAACTAACCAGGGAAGTGCCTTATCAAAATGAACCTATATACAAAATTTGAAGCAAATCAGATAACTGTGCATGAAAAGTCCATTTATCTAACTTAAAGGGAGGGGGGGGGAATTAGCCTCCCGTTCCTCCCTTTATAGTTAACCAATGAACCCCCAAACTAATCAGGGAAGCGCCTTATCACAATAAACTTATATACAAAATTTGAAGCAAATTGGATAATTCTGCATGAAAAACCCATTTATCTAAATTAAGGGGGAGGGACTTAGCTCCCGTTCCCCGCTTTATACTTAACCAATGAAACTCCAAAACTAATCAGGGAAGCGCCTTATCACAATGAACCTATAAACAAAATTTGAGGTAAAACGGATATTTCTATCAAGAGTTATCGCGTTACGTACATACGTACATACGTACATACAGGCATGCACACAGAACGGGCGGGCACATTAGCTCTCAGGCTTTGATAGCTTGTGAGCTATAAAACTGGGAGAGGCGATTTAAATTTAGTCAAAAGGATAAATTATTTGGGATTAAATTCCGAGCACATATCATTGAACAATTTAATTACATAAGAATAGAATAAAAACAATTATAGATATAAAATACACTGTAAAAGAACCTTTAAATTTACAGTAAAATACTGTCAGCCAGGACGCCAATAAAAAAATTTATTATATAAAAAAAAAAATCTGAAAACTGTTTATTTTACTACAAAATTTGTTAAAATAACATAAATTTCGTAATACGTAAAGATTTTATTTCGGAGGAAATCTGTAAACTGTATATTTCATGGACAAAATCTCTTAAAATAACAGAAAGGTTGTAATAAATACAGATTGATTTTGCAAAATATACAGTGTTTACTGCCGTCCTGGCTAGTAAGTCCTCCTTTGTAAAGTCAACAGTCTTTTTGTATCGTGTACTGGGAAACAGACCATTTATTTACTGTCATATCATTAGTTTAATGTCATATCTTGAAAAAAGAACCTTACAGTCTAAACGAAATGGAAAAAAAAATGTGCATACATATTAAATTTGGATTTCACCAGTTTACGAAAAGAAATGTATACTGTTTTCAAAATTGAAGTTGTACAGCTCAGTATGGGTTTGTACATTATATGAATATTCATCAGTTATCTTAACTCTAAAAACATTTTGCATAATATTTTATTAAGATAAAATTTATTAAGAACTTACTGTACAAATTACGTTATTGTTAGTTATCCGACACAAGATTGAAGTTCTAACATTCATAAAGTTAAAATTTAGAGTTCACTGAGCATGTTGAAAAAATATGTAGATAATGCTTTAAAAAACAAATCCACCTTCGGAAAATCTTGAACAATTTCACCTAAATATTTTTCAGAACGTTTAATACTGAATTACATTTTATGTATAGATGTTTTGTCTGACAGTTTTTTGTCTGTATTTTCATATTATTTTTGTACAGTGTAAAAGCCATTATGTTTTCTGTTAACTCTTAAAAGAAGTACACGACGCAATAGGACACACTGTTTTCTGAAATAACTATATGGATATAGTTAAATTAAGAACAAGTCAAGTAAATGAATGCATATTTGTAGCTTATATTATCAGATTAAATAATAAATAGTTTCAACACTTTATAGTAAAAAATAGGCTTGAAATCTAAAGGAAATGAAAAAAAATATATTTATATTGAATTAATGTTTAACAGGTATTCGTACAGATAAATGTATATTTATATCATTTTAAATTATAGAGCTCAGAATGCACATTTACATTATGAGAATAAAAAATATATATAAATACAACTGTATAAACATTATCTAAGTTAAAAAAATTATATTATTGCTAGATATCGGACGAAAGATTGTAAGCTTTTAAGATTCCTCTATTTGAAAGTTATAATATAAATTCAGTTCAAATTTATATGAGGAAAAACATAAAATATTCCAAACTGAGTTATTTGGGAAAGAATTCTTCAATCAGGTAAAGAAGAAAAATTATTCGGAAAAACATTCAAAGAACACTTCATTATAAAATTCAATTTCAGAAGTCTTGAAAGAAAAATAGAAATATTGAAGAAGTGAAATAAAAGCGGTACTGTTTCCCGTTAACTTTTAAAAGAAATACAGGATGTACTATGACAAAACGTTTTGTTAAATTTCTTAATTCATCGTAAAAATGACGAGTATTCAAATATATGCATATATATATATAGATAGATAGATAGATAGATCATAATATGCAAATATGTTTAGCAGAACCAGACTATTTAAACATTAATTAACAAGTGAAAAACAACAAAACATCAAAAATTAAACAAATCAAACAAGAACAAGATAATATGAAATAAAGGATGTGGCCTCATTGACAGTGGGTATAACATAATAAATAACAGCCATGTTATGGAACAAAAATTATGCAGGGTAAAACAGTGCAAAAAGTAGCAGTGGCTTTCGGCCAGAGTGTCGCAATGCATAAATCAAATGCAACCATTCAAAATCATATTGCAAACACTCCCCACCGGACCCTACGCCACATTAACTAGTAAATAGCTGAATTACAACAGATACATATAAAATATAGTAGGAAATAAGTATAATTTTGTACCCAAACCTGATTCTTGTTCTGATTCTGGCTCTGATTCTGGTTCTGCTAAAAATACTTGCATATTATGATCTATATATAATTTTTGTGTTTATTGGCGGCTGTAGTGCTTACCGCATAGATACTATTGTTTTGAAAAAATTAACCTGATAGAGATATGTAGCTTATTTTGGAAGAAAGAAAAAAATGCGCATATTATTAATATCACACTGTAAGCATATGCAGCAATCAAAGCGTAATGAAAATAAAAATAAGTTTGTGTTTTATAACATTGCAAAATGAACTTAATGTGTGTAATTATATCAGTTCATTTTAAACCTCATTTTACTCTTAAATAAAAATAATACATACAAAGTATAGTGATAGAATGAAACATTTTTATATAAAAATCTGTAGAATTACTTTTAAGATATTAAATTTAAAATTTTCATTAAAACTTAATATTGTGTGTTTATACATTAAGCGAATAAAACGTTCGAAATCTAATTATACAAACATTTATATCTATTAATTTATTTAGATTAATTGCAACATCATTTTACTTTAGAAGTTACGTTATTAGTAGTTCTTATATACATAACTGATTTTTTTTTAAAGTTTCCCCTATTTAAAATCTACGAAATTGTACTACAAAACAGACGAAAACAAACAAACTATCAAAACCCACACCATTAAATAGTGAAATTTCGGGACAAAATGTCAATCTAGTCAAGGGGACAAATAATTCAGAATAACATTCCAGGAGCACATCATTAAATAGCTCAATCACAGAAGTTGGAATTGAAACAACTGCAGAATTAACGCAAAAGTTGTTGTTTTTCCCGTTAGATCGTAAAATAAGTACATGTTATAATATGATAAATTTCTTTATCATAAAACTGGCATCGTAAAAATTTAGAAGCCATAAATATAATCTAATCCAGAATAAATGAATCTATAAAGATTTCTATTTTATAGTGTCAAAATAAATAAAAATGATGCTTTATATCATGTAGTAAAAATATCAATGCAATCGAAATCAAATGAAAAAAATATGCGTATATTGAATTAGTGTTTTGTAAAATTTGTTAGATGAATAGAGTTGAAAAACGATTTAAAAGCAACTTAATATAATGTTTATGAATTATCTGAATAAAACATTTTAATTTACAGTATACAAATTTATCTATTACTTTATTAATGTAATATTTATCATAAACTTATTTTACAAATTAGGATTATTTCTAATAAAAAAAATCAGTCAATGAAATTACTAAGTAAAAAAGGTACCACTAAATGAGAAAATTAGAAAAGAAGTTTTCAATCTAGTCAAGAGTACACATTATTCGGAAAAACATTCCAAGGACACTTCATTATGCAATTCAATTACAGAAGTCTGGAATAAAAAGAAATTGGAGATATAAAACAAATGTGGTTACTTATTCCGTTAGCTTTTAAAAGTAGTTCCTGAAGTTATATGGTGTATTATTTTAACAAATAAATACATGGCTATAGCTTAATTCACAAAAAGTAAATCAATTTCGATTTTTAGCTTCTACTACAAAACAAATTTAAGAATAGGTTTAATGTCATATCTTGAAAAAAGAAGCTTACAGTCTAAATGAAATGGAAAAAAAAATATATGCATACATATTAAATTCGGATTTCATCAGTTTTCGAAAATAAATGTATTCTGTTTTCAAAATTGAAGTTGTACAGCTCAGTATGGGTGTGTACATTATATGAATATTCATCACTTATCTTAACTCTAAAAACATTTTGCATAATATTTTATTAAGAAAAAATTTATTAAGAACTTACTGTACAAATTACGTTATTGTTAGTTATCCGACACAAGATTGAGGTTCTAACATTCATAAAGTTAAAATTTAGAGTTCACTTTTATACAGGAAAATAAATGAAATGAAAAGATACCACTAAATAAGGAATCTTGGATGAATGTTTTTAATCTAGTCAAGGTGTAAATGTTTCGGAATAACAAGAACATACCATTACGTAATTGAGTTACTGAAGTCAGGAATAAAAAGAAATTTAACAAGTAAATCAAAAATGTCTCATATTTCCGTTACCTCTTAGAAGAAGGTTATAATGCTATAAAATGCTTATTGAAATAAATAGCATCGTAAAATAGAAGAATACAGGTTTTTCTCGAGAAGTGCGGTTTCACTTACTGCGATTTCATTTAGTGCGACTTTCAGTTAGTGCATTTTTTTAGAAGCACCCTCGGTTAGTGAAAGGAGAAATATTAAATAAGTGCGCAAAGCTCAAAATGGGTGATTATTTTTTCGCGAGCAAAATGGCGTCAAATATTTGAAAATTCAATTTGTAGAAAATGTTGAAAACAGAAATAACATTAAAAAAATTCGAAGAAGCTTTTCCAAAATTAGAATCCACCAAACACTATTTGATAGATATAGACACAAACAGATCAATAGAAGCATGGAAGTGCACGGATGACACGCTGATCAAATTCAGCTGTGACATGAAAATCAAATTTCGTGTCACCACACGAAAGGTTTCAAAAAAGAAGAGTGAATACGTTTTCGCTTAAATAAGTTCAAATGTATATAACTTTGAAGTAATCAAATTGTATTACAATATTTTTTTAATTATGTAAATGAAAAAATTAACCTAATAGTAAGTAAGTTAACTTAAATAGGATAAAGAATTGAATTATAGTACCGCAGAATTAAAAATGACTTTTTAATGTATTTTGATTGTTACTTATTAAATTAGCTCACACATTTATGTTAATGGAAATTCCTGAAAATTGGATAAATATTTAATATGATCAGTAATATAAATGTAATAATAATACATCAAAAATAATTACACAGTACATTATTACATTGACTGTTTATGTACAGGGTAGCCATAATTAAAGTTACACTACTCAGCGTACCTTGTAGCGCGATCTAATTGCGAGATTGGAGCCAAATTTTGTACTATGACTAAACTAGAATGAATCCGTGAAAAACAAAATCGCCTCTTTGTGTAAATGTGGCGCTGTGTAATAGAAAAGAGAGTTTTAAAAATGCATATTCAATGATGAAATAAAATTAACTTTAATTTAGCACATTTAACGATTAAAATCAATCTCCATATGACAACTTTTCTATTGCACAGCGCCACATGGAGGCCATAATCAAAGTGACAGTACTCAGAATGCTCTGTAGCGCGATCTAATTGCAAGAATGGATCTAAATTTTGGATTATGATTAAACAAGACGAGGGACGAAGGATTTCGCGAAAAATATTAGGTCCTGAAGTCTCCGCTGTGCGGAAATATGACGCATTTTAATATAAATGTTCGCATATTGAGATTGATTTTAATCGACAAATGTGCTAAATTAAAGTTAATGTGCATTTTTACTGACTTGCATTTAAAACCAACAATTTGGTACAGATTTGTAGATGATATTTTTATAATTCAGGAACACAGTTTAGCGGCGTTACACCTTTTCCTGGATAAAATAAATAGGTTTAATGAAAATATAAAATTTACACTTGAAATAGAAAAAAATAACGGTAGTTTACCTTCTCTGGACGTCAATTTAATCATAAGCGAAGAGAACCCCACTATAGATAGAACAGTTTTCAGGAAACCAATCACATCAAATAACACCATTCCATATAATTGTTCCTCACCATTCTTGCATAAAACGGCAGCCTTCAGATTTTACATCAGACGAGCATTTAAAGTTTGTACATTAACAAGCTAATATATGAAGTTGGTCATCGGGAAAGTTTTATTAGAGCAGATCGTAAAGAAATGAAATATAAAAAATTTGGCTATATTCCTACTTTGTTTTAGAAACTAAGATATGCCTTTTTAAAGCATGATATAAATTTAATAGCCTGTCCCCCACGATACTTGAAAGATTTAATTTGCACTAAAATAGATCCAATCCCAAAAATGAAATATCTGGTGCATACACTATCCCTTTTACAACCGGCGACGATAATACAATGGAATACATAGGCATGACGAACAGGAAAGTTGGTGAAAGAGTAAAAGAACATAAGGCAGATAATAGATTTGGCTGTCCGTCTATTGCTTTATCCCGGTTAAATTGTAAACAAAATATTGTAATAGATTTCAATCAAGCAAAAATCATTTATCCATCATCTAACTACTATACATCCGTTATCAGAGAATCTATAAATATTTTGTGTACAGGAGATCAGGTTTGCAACGATACAGTGTCATACAATACACCCAATATATGGTTTAATGTTCTAAATATTAGAAAATAAAGTATATGACCCCCTCCCCCACACCTCCTCTTTCACATAGTTCACGAAGTTGTTTACATTATCATTCAGAGTATTCATAGAAACAAACTCAAGTAACACCTAAGAAATAATGGGCTTTTCTACCTCAAGACGAAACTGGAGTTCAGATGCGTAAGACGGCAGTCAGTAAGGATTTTCGCTCCCTGATGATGGCGGCGGTAGCCGGCCGGAAGTACTAGGACATTTTTAAACATTTTAAACATCATTTAACATCTATTTGTGTTTTTTAAATGTCACCTGTTAAGTAACATTGTGATCTATTGAGTCTCATATTGGAATTTTATGAATAAAGTAAGGTGAAATTTGCATTTTGCCCTATGTATTTTGAATTAAAATTAATTTTATTTCAGCATTGATTCTGCATTTTTTAAACTTTATTTTTTATTATACAGCGCCCCATTTCCACCTACCGGCGACTTTTGGAACTATTGGGCTTGCGAAATCTTTCGTCTCCCGTCTTATTTAGTCATAATACAAAATTTGGCTCCATTTTCACAATTATATCGCGCTACAAGGCACGCTGAATACTGTAAGTTCAATTACAGCCAACTTGTATATTGAACTTTTGAGAAAGTTGGTTGTGTATCTATTGCAGTTTACCATTCAATGTATGTTTCGATTAGTAATATTGCGAGATTAATTATTCGCGCTAATCGAGTAAAAATTGTAGATGCTGTAAAAAACAGACAAATGTTTCTTATTCTGCGAAAATATAATATAACCACGAACGAAACTATTCAATAACATCGTCCGAGTTACATACGATTCCAAGAAGCTTTCTGTATCCGTAGAAACCTCAGAAACCAATATGTTTTCGATATGTAAAGGAGCGTTTATGAAAACCAAGTTAGTTTTGCTGCCACTGATTTTCGGAAAATTTTCTTAATAGTTTTTAAGAATGCTATCTATTATCATTTAAGCATTTTCAGCTGTGTAACCTATTTTATTGATGCAAGAGTAACAAAATAATATTTATGTTAATATATTATAGGTTGCGGCCACTGGTTTGAGAAAACTGATTAATACACTATAAAAACTACTATGGAAAATTTTCAGAAAATCAATGGCAGCAAAAAAAAAAAAAAAAAAAAAAAAAAAAACTTTGTTTTAATAATCTCAGAAATATCATAATTTCTGGGGATTCTAAAGAAAAGATTACTTTACGGAATCGTGGGTTACTTGGAAGATGATTTTGTATAATTTCGTTTGTAGTCCCAGCTAAAAATGAACTGCAGTTTTTCTACAGAAGTGAAGTATTTTTAAAGTTTTTCTACAGGCAACTGTAGATTTTCTGTAGTGCAATCTTGACTGTAAAAATACTTCAGTTATTTTGCAGTTAATGTGAGGTAATTTTGCAGTAATTTATTTCAAAAATACTGTGAGCTTTTATCTGCAAAAATACTGCAGTTTACGTGAATTTATGTTATATTCATAAATTAAAAAAATAATGAGACTTTACATCTGTAGGAAAACTGTAGTAAATTTGAAGTATTTTTACAGTCATTATTTCAGTATTATATTTTCTGATGTATCTGCAGTATAACTGCAGTTACTTTAAGGTAATTTTACAGAACTTAATTTTAGTAAGTTTGTGAGATATTTTCTGCAATTTATCTGCAGTTTTAAAAGCTAAGCAATATTAAAGTCTTTCAGTTTTTGACAATATTGCGTATTTACTCTGTTATTAATAATTAACACTGTTTTCAAGACTTTTAGTTTAATGGGACTAAATTGAACAAAAATCAAAATCCTCAGGCGGGGGGGGGGGGGCACTGTTTTGAACCACCCATTTTGAGATAAATTTTTAACACATAAATATATATATAATAAAAATAACTCTCATGGGGAATTTAAGGGGGAAAGTCCGCTCTTCCGCCCAACGGGAAATTTGTATTTTCTCTTAGTGTTTAATTACTTTAAATTACTCGGAAAAAGAATAAATTTACTGTTTTACAAAATCGGTCAAAATAAAAAATTAAATAAAATTTTAAAATCCAGGGAGGGTTAATGACGCAACCCCCCCCCCCCCCCCCCGCCTCCAACGGAAAATTCTTAGTTCCTCTTTTAAGTTAAGCGAGGAACAGCGAGTTAAGCAGCGGACACTGCTTTGAACCACCCCTTTTGAGATAAATTTTTAACACATAAATATAAAAAATAACAAATAAATAACTTTCATGGGGAATTTAAGGGGGGAAAGTCCGCCCTTCCCCCCCAACGGGAAATTTGTACTTTCTCTTAGTGTTTAAAAGTCTTAGTCTCTGTACTTTAAATTACTCGAAAAAAGAATAAATTTACTGTTTTACAAAATCGGTCAAAATAAAAAATTAAATAAAATTTCAAAATCCAGGGAGGGTTAATGACGCCCCCCCCCCCTCCAACCGAAAATTTTTAGTTCCTCTTTTAATTTACTCAAAAGAACCAATTTTATTATGCTGTTCAAAAACGGAGAAAACGTAATTTTAGTTACTTAAACTTTAAAATTCAGGAAGAAAGTAGTAATTGAACACCCCCCCCCCCACACACACACATATATACACCCTACACACAACGAAAAATTCTTAGTTCTTTTATTTTAAGTTTTTTATTATTATTATTATTATTTATTTTATTTATTTTAATTATTTAGTTATTTAAATTTCAAAATCGAGGGAGACGGAAATTGCCTTTCCACTTATTAACTACAGGCATGATGACTTCCAGTTTTTAAGAAAATTTTACTTCAAAAAACAAGTGAAAAATGTAAATCTCCTTCTGAACATTTGATTTTTTTTTTTTCGTAACTGACTATGTGAAGAAACGCTACATCTCAACTCAACTCAGATTCTGATCGTTCTGTTTACATTTTGACGGCGACGGCACGGCGGTAAGCGGTAAGTGCAAGCGTTTGTATATTATTTTTCTTATTCGCTAGCTTTGTTAATATAATAATTAATGCCGTAATTTTTTAAATGTTTATATATAGCCATAAGATGGCTAAAAATATGTACCGACAGACACCTCTACAAATCTAGATAGATTAAAAAATTAGATACATTCAACGTATTTATAAAGTACCACGTTGTCTTGCCAAAAAAAATTATTTCGGAGGAGATTTGTATTGTCAATGTGTCGTCCATATTGTCTTATTTTAGACTTTTTTTTTTTAATACTGTAATAGCGATGGAGTTAATTTAAAGTTTGTTGCCCCTACAATTACGATTATGCCAAGGTTGCAGCTATGATTTTATCAAAATCATCGCCAAGCTTATATATGCATCGTATATATGAATATATATATATTACACACCAAACACTCATATTATGCGTAATTAATACGTCATTATATATATATTATTTGCATCATATGACTATAACTTTCGGCCACATAAATCACGAAATGTTGAACACATATAGTATTATTATAATGTCATATATGCTTTATAATTTGATAAATTTTGGTCACTAGATGTTTTTTCTTATATTAATTTTACATTATTTTGTAATAAAAAATGCAAAAAATGAATCCTGAAATGTGTTTTATGGTGTTCAATGGATAAATAAGCTAAAAAAAATTATTTTCTTTAAATCCAAAGTTTTTATTATTACAAACAAGTAACAGCATCCAAAATTTTAAAATAAGCTATCAAGCTGAGGTGTAAAAATCTAGGAGTCAATGGGCCAATTCTCACCACTAAATTTTATTAGTATTCTTCAGCTAAATTTTATTATTATACTTCACCTAAATTTTATCAGTATTCTTATTAGTCGAAGAATATTAAAAATTTAGTGGTAGTATATCTACCCATTGGCGACTAGATTTTTACACCCCTGCTATCAAGTATAAAAATATAGCAACAAATATTTTGTTATTAATTGAAAAATGTTAACTGACACCTGTAACATACCAATTTGGCAAACTATCTTGGAAAAAGAAGAAAAAGCTTTTAATCACATTTCATGTAACATATCATCATTCAGGAGGACAATATTTAAAATAGCATTACTTTAAATTAAATTATAATTTTTATAAAGTTATTTTCCTCCTGGTATATTATTTGTAAACTTTGATTAAAAGCAATTGAAAATATATGTAAAAACCTTGAGAAACCATTAATTGTATTGACACACAGGCTAAGTACAGTCAAGAACAACCCAAACAATATTATAAATTTCATTGTAACGATAAAAGGCTCAAATATTTAATTTAATTTTGTAATAAATATGAGTTATTTGAATTCACAATAACAAACTCTAAATTATTTCCATCACTATTAAAGAAAAGTTTAAAATAAGATAATATGAACAAAACTTTGAAAATACAAATATCCTATGAAATATTTTTTCTAGTAAGGCTTTTATAAATACGTTGAATCTATCAAATTTTTTTTTTAAGAGAAACCAGTTTTGAAGAAGTGTCTGTCGGTACATATTTTTAGCTATCTTATGGCTATGTATAAACATTTAAAAAATGAATTAAGGTGTTAATTATTATATTAACAAAGTTAGCGAATTACAGAAAATAATGGACGAACGCTGTCACTTATTGCTCAATGCCGAGAGTCGCATGTAAAATGTAAACAGGTTTAGAATTTCGCTATAGGTGAAAATTAGCAGTAGCTATTCACCACATAACGATTAAAGTTGTAAAACGGCAATTAAAACATTGTCATTGTTTACCACCTCTGCTTTCAGGTAACACATTCCATGGCAATCCTTGAGCGACTAATTTTGCGATTCCCCCCCCCCCCCTAAAGGTGAAAATAAGCAGTCGCCAGTTGTTGATTAAACTTTAAAAACTGGCGATTAAAAATGTGGAAAGCACAAGCCAAATGCAGGATTTCCCAATTACCATTTTCTCCTAAATTTCAAGATTTTTCAGTGTCCATTCGACGAAATTCATAATTTTTATGCGTCCGTTCGAAGAAATTCATGGTTTTTACGCGCCCGTTTGAAGAAATTTACGATTTTCCGTGCATAATCGAAGAAATTCATGACTTTTACCTGGCGATCCATAAAATTCATGATTTTTATGCGTTTGATCGACGAAATTCAGAATTTTTACACTGCCGAATGACGAAATTTGATTTTTACGTAGCCAATCGACAAAATTCATTATTTCTCTCCGGCCGATCGAAGAAATTCATTATTTTTATGCACACGATCGACAAAATTCAAGATTTTTACACTGCCGAATAACGAAATTTGATTTTTACGTAGCCAATCGACAAAATACATGATTTTTACACGCCGATCAATAAAATTCATGATTTTTATGCACTCGGTCGCTAAAAATCATGATTTTTACATGCCCGATCGACGAGATTCGTGATTTTTATGCATTTGATCGATGAAATTCAGGATTTTTACACTCCCGAATGGCGAAGTTTTTTTACGTAGCCGATCGACAAAATTCATTACTTTTTCTGAGCATGATCGACATACTTCATTATTTTTACGCACACGATTGAGAAAATTCATGATTTTACACGCACTATGGATGAAATTCAGGATTTTTGCACTCTTGAATGGTGAAATTTGTAATTTTTCTTCCGAAATTCAATTTGTGGGTTTTTTTTTTCGGTTAATGTGCGTGAAGTGCACATATATATATAAGTTACTAACCGCTGTTTGAAGGAATTTCATGCATTCTAGAGATTGCTGCATTGTGAGTTTCGTGCATCCAGGAGTGTTTTTTTTTTTTTTTTTTTTGGGGGGGGGGGGGAGTTATTGTAGGCGAAGCGTACATATCTATATATATATATATGTTACTAACTGCTGTTTGAATGAATTTCATGCATTCTCAAGATTGCTGCATGGTGAATTTCATACATCCACGTTTTTTTTTTTTTTCAGTTAATGGGTTGGGTTGGGTTGATTATTGCCGGCCAGTTATCCACACTAGGGATATAGTCCCAGGGGGAGTGCCCTTCGTGGGGGTCTTTCTAAGGGAACCTAACCCGTATTTACGCATGGATAAATCACGGCTCGAAGAAAACCATGAAAACTCCGAACGATTAGGCCGACGGGCACGATTGGGATCGAACCCAGCACCTCCCGTCTACCAGCTTCGAGAGCAGAACCTCTCAGCCACTGGTGGGGCTTTTCAGTTAATGTATGCGAAGCATACATATATATGTTGCTAACTGCTGTTTGAATGAATTTTATGCATTCTAGAGATTGCTGCATGGTGAGTTTCATGCATCCAGGGTTTTTTTTTTTCAGTTAATGTTTGGTTAATGTACCTGCTTAATCCGGTAACGGATAATTGCATATATTTGCATTTATATAAGTGTTTTCGCGGTCTACTATGGTAATGGGATCCAGGATAATGGATATTCAGGGCCATGTTGCCTGCAAGTTTGTTGTAAATGTATCACTTGTACGTGCCACTATTCGAAACAAGCTAAATTCGGCAGCAAAGGCTGTGAAATGTGAGAAGAATTTGTAAATACATTTGGTATTTAAATACAATGTAAATTATAAAGCATAAACATCAAATGTTAATAAAATGTTTTTTTTTTAATTTAAACCTTATTTGCACCATAATTGTATACAAGATAAAATTGGAAGGACAAATCAGGACGCAGGTAAGAGTAATTTTTGTAAATTTTAGCATTTTTTTAGAAAAACAGAAAAGCATATATTTGTTTTGCTTTTAATATGAATTTTATACAGTTATTTTTTATTAGCTGTAATATATGTAATACATTTTATTTCATAGTAAATGGTATATAATTTAGAAATTTACATATATGTATGTATATCCTTTCATATAATTTATTTTATATATTCAAAATTATATAAATATTCAATGCACATATAGATAATATCTTTAAGAGATGCAAAAATATTCAAATTTGAAATTTACATTGTGGAAAAATTAGTTGCAATTAAAATTAATTTTTGCATTTAAATTTCGTGTAGGGGAGACCGGTACACACTGGACCTATGGGCACAGTGGACCACCCCCTAATATTTTATTTATTTAAACTTTTTAAAAGCTTCTCTTATATCCTAATAGACAACGGCACTGCACTGATTATATATAGCCTTCAGAAAATATGTTTAGCTCAGATTGAACTATTTTATCCTGATTGGTTGTTTTGAGCTTTTAAAAGTAAAATTTTTCATCATATTTGAATTTTTTTAGTAACTAAAGGCTGTAGATAAATAAGATAAAACAGCTTTTTTGTAAAGCTAAGATACTTGTTTTTATTTAACTTTAAAGATAATATGTTTAAAAGGAAGCTATAAACAATATTAATACGATTATTTATTGAACTTCAACATGGGTCACAGTGGACCACCCACTCCTGGGCACAGTGGTCCACAATCTACTCTGCTCCTGTAATGCAGAATGTTCAAAATATTTAATAATTGCTTATTTACTATAAAGAAATATTGTTTAAAAGTAGTTATTTAACTGTAAAATAAAGTAAACAAAGAAAAATGACAATTTATTTAATATAGTAAGAAATATTTTGTTTTGTATTTACTGCCTTTGATAAATATAACTGTAGTCTAAATTGGTGATTATTCTATTCAAGTAAGATTCGTGAGATGCAAATTGAATGGAAATCAGTTTATTTTTCCCGAAACTGTAGATGAATCTATTGTTGATGTCAATGATTTCATAATATTGCTCTCAGACCCAAAAGTATTTCAGGAAAGTTCCAGGCTCAATCATACTCATAAGTATTTTGGAATTTCACTTGCAAATTGTAATGTGCGCTGATTGTTTTGTACTTAAGTAATAACTTCAACTAAATTGCAATTGTTCCGGTATTAATCTGTTATTATTTTCAAAATATAATTCATTTTGTTTTTGTTTCAAAATGTTACTCGTAAATTTATATTACTATGTTATTTCGTGGGTAAAGGGAAAATAAAAAAGACTTAGATTAATGAAAAATAGACTTATATTGTATATTTCAGATAATACCTAATAGCGGTCCATTTTACGGATGCATATAAAAAAATTTCTTTTGAAAAATATATTGAAAACTATGTTATGATAAATGTATAAAGGTTTAAGGAATATTCAAAAATATTTTTTATGCAGATCGGTTTGTCCATTAAAGAAAAAAAAAAGTTTAACTGAAAAAGTGGTCCACTGTGTACCAGTCTCCCCTACATTTAATATTTAAAATTATCATCTAAATCTGCCACAATAGACTTCATTATGAATTGCTTATGAGATTAAAAATTTGTAATCCCTTTCGCACAATATATATATTCTCACAAGCTTCGTAATATATATTCTCACAAGCTACAAAGAAAATCTTTTTTTTTTGTGGAGGGGTGGGGGGGGGGAGGCAGTAAGTACATATTGAATAATCAAACAGTTACAGCAATTAAAAAAACAAGGATATCTTATAAAAATGTTTAAATGCTTGGGTAACAAAATTACAATGGACAAAGAAAAAGTTATGTCCACTCTGATTTAAATTCTTGTGCATCTATTTGCTTTATCAATTTGAAATTTCTGTAGAGGATTGAAAAGATATGCCATTATATAAAGAATTATAATTTAATTTTTTAAAATTCATATACAATTATTTTTAATTGCAATTTTTATTGTTGCAATGGAATTACTAAATACACATTATCAATTTTCTTCTTCACATTGAATTTATTTATAAAATTGCACATTTTATTACAAAATTTTAAAAGTAAGATTTTAATTTTTAGCCAATAACCATGTGTCCTTGATTTCAAAGAAATTGCCCAGTAATGAAACTATTGAAAAAATAAAAACAATTCAATACCATAAAAAAATCATTGCTTGAAGATTGAAGTACTATGATTATTATGAATACTTCACTCATCTTTCAATATTATTATTTTGAGTAAAGTCGTTCATACAATTTCTTGAATTCTTTCATTTTTCAAAAGGTAACCATAATAATTGAATAAGTCAGCCATGATCAAAAAATATTTTTCAGTGATGATTAATCGTTGTATGCATGATATATTTTATGCACAGATTGCATATAAATTGAGATATGAAAAAAAATATTTAATTAGATTTTAGTGCTGATTTTTTCATACAGAAAAATTAATATTTTATATATATACATATTTTGTAATAAATTTCTAAAAGGCTGCAGTGAAACTGCAAAAAAATGCAGTTGAAAGACCGCAGTGATTTGTCACAAATCATTGCAGTTTTTTTTAAGTCGACATAACTACACATTTACTGCAGTAAGTGTGTAGTTAAAATGCAGTTGGAAATCTGCGGTGATTTGGCACAAATCCCTACAGTTTTTTTGAAGTCGACATAACTACAAATTTACTGCAGTAAGTGTGCAGTTAAAATGCAGTTGGAAAACTGCGGTGATTTGGCACAAATCTCTGCAGTTTTTTTGAAGTCGACATAACTACAAATTTACTGCAGTAAATTTGTAGTTATGTCGACTTCAAAAAAACTGCAGGGATTTGTGCCAAATCACCGCAGTTTTCCAACTGCATTTTTTTTTGTAGTTTCACTGCAGTTCATTTTTAGCTGGGGTTATATTAAATTTTCTAGATTCATAAATATTAGTTTTTTTTCCTCCGCAGTGTTATAGGTTAATTAAAAGCAATTAATTCATGCCGATTTTTAGCTTATATTGAATAAATATTTATAAATTACCAAACAACCAAATAAATATTTATTGGTTGAATGTCATATCGTAAAATATCGTCCTGTAATAAAATTTAAATGAAAGAGTAATATATATTGAATTTGTGTTTCATAATTCTTTATAGATTAATGTCCTGTGAGTCCTAGAATAGATGGAATAAAATTTAAATAAAAGAATAATATATATTGAATTTGTGTTTCATAATTCTTTATAGATTTACGGACGAATCTATCACTTGACCTGTAAGTCCTAGAATAGATGGAATAAAATTTAAATAAAAGAATAATATATATTGAATTTGTGTTTCATAATTCTTTATAGATTAATGTCCTGTGTGTCCTATAATAGATGGAATAAAATTTAAATGAAAGAATAATATATATTGAATTTGTGTTTCATAATTCTTTATAGATTAATGTCCTGTGAGTCCTAGAATAGATGGATAGTTTATAAAATTAAATATAATGTAAACGTTGACCGTTTTTTAAGTTATTCTATCAGAAGACGTATGTGTGAAATCAGGAATTTTGTCACTGTGCTTCGCTGTTTTAGTTCACAATATCACGAGTAGAAAGCATTGTGCTTTTTAAATTAGTCAGAATGCGCAAACTAGTAATTTGTAACTTTATACATATCATAGAAATGTATAAATTTCACTTAGTTTTTTTTTAAATCCTTATTATTTTGGGATGTTGAAATGCCAAAATTATTGTTTCCGTCTTGAATTTGCAAGTATTTATTGCGCAATATTACAGTTCGAGACAGTGCCATCTCCATCTATTGGTGATATTTGAAACTAACACAAAGAAGCGTATTAAGGAAATTTCTGATTTCATACACCACTCTTCTTCAAGAATAGACCAAATGTGTGTCATATTTGACTTGTTATTAAAAAAAAAAAGTTTAGTTTATATTAGGACAGCTTGTATATTGCTCAGTTTTAAAAATTGCTGCTTGAACAAAATATTTTTGGAAGAAAAACTAACAATATGAAACAGTTTTAGTCAATATTAAAATTGTATAAGCTTTTCAC
The DNA here is from genome assembly GCA_963931845.1 of Maratus michaelseni. NCBI lineage: Eukaryota > Metazoa > Arthropoda > Arachnida > Araneae > Salticidae > Maratus > Maratus michaelseni. The sequence continues at coordinate 301,298,327 of OZ007593.1, read as the reverse complement.
TCTCTTCCTCTACCGCGCCCACCCCCCTCCCTCTCACGCAAAAATTCAACTTTTCATGTGAAAATTAAATTAATAATTTTCCTTTTAGAGCCTCAAATTGCACACAGTTGTGTGGAACAAAATAATGGTACTTCTCCATTATACCGTCGACCATTTTCCATTGCAAAAAAACAACTATACGCTCAATAAACAAATGGAAGAATGCTGCTTTTGGAAACTCAAAAAAGAAAATGCAAGCACTTCGGAAAAGCAACACTTATTAAAATATCAACTATCAGTAACTTTCAGCAACTATCAGGAACTTTAAGCAATAAAATTTATAACATATTAATGAAATCAGAAAAAGACTATTGGAGATTTATTTATTTACAGTATTTTTCTTTATTATCTCTTTCTGCTGGTAAATAAATGTTTATGACGTCAGTTGAAACTTATCTTTTGTACGTAAATATGAATCACGACATTTTTTCAATGCTTTTCCTCTTTTAATATTATGATGTCGCCGTTTAATTATGTAAATGTTATTTTAATTAATGGAATAACTAATAAATCAGTAAAACATCATTAAAAATACAGATAAACGTCGAATTAAAAATCACTTGGGGACTTTACAGACACGTATAACCACATCTGACGTCAAGTGAGTGTGACGCCCCGATCATGCATTTTTGGCATTAAATCCTATAGTTTGTCGATAATATTTTTTATGAAAAGTGGTCGACGGGATAGTGGAGAAATACCAAAATAATTTCTAAGCCAAATAATAGATAAATTATATTTTCACAATCATTGAAAAACAATGATTCCACATAAAAGTACGATGTTATTTCGAACTTTTCCCTTTTAATTCGAGTATTTTATTTATTAATGTATTTTATAATATAAAGTAGCATTAAAAAATATAAAGTATTAATGTATTTTATAATATAAAGTAGTATTAAATAATATAAAGTATTAATGTATTTTAATTATTTTCAATAAGATTTTGTATGAAAAGACTACATTTCAAATTATTACATCCTTAAATATAAAGGCTAAAATAAAAATAATAGGTTTCTTTCAACGGCTTTACCATTTTGTCTATAAATAAAAAAAAACTGCATTGTAAATTTCAAGCAGAAATGTACCACGATATTATTATTTGAAAAAAGTGGTAGAGAAATCTGTAAATCTCCAAATCGGTAAAATAATTTTTTTAGTTACACACTGATAATTCATTATACGTCATATTTATAAGACTTTGAAATTAAATAAAAAAATATAGAGCATTCCAAAGATTTTTTTTAAGTTATGTATTGAAACAACGATTTATAAATTTAAATCAAATAATGTAAAACTGACATTTTATCTGTTTTTCTATTTATATGTTCGGAAAGATAAATAAAAGTAAAAATGTGACCGAATGCAATTTTATGAAAAATTAAATTTCATTTTTGTTTTTCTCTATACTTTTTTTATCAGTAAATAAAATATTATCATTATGGTAAATATTATCATTTTTTTTAAATCAAATATCTCAATTTAAAGACATAAATCATTTGGATGCTTCGGATCTTCTTACATTTTAGGAATTTCATAAATAATGTAAATTTTTACGCACGGATAGTTCAGTTAATGATGCTTCATAACGCAGTGTAATAGGACCCAGTATATTAGGAAATATTTCAAGTTTAGCTTAGAGATTATGTTTTAAACCTTTTTCTGGCTATTGATTACTTCATAGTATTCAAACTTAGGGAAATGTAAGCAAATGGATAGTATGACGCAAAGAAACCATTTACACAAATTTTATTTACGATTTTAGATAGCGTGGAGCTGATGATAAATCAATTTATTGAAATAAATACTTTTCAACGCATAATATAGCCTCAGTGAAAGTAATATATTTAACAGTGTATTGGAAAATTAAAAATATTGTTTGGATGTGTAAATATACTTTAGAAAACAAACCAAATTTAAATTGAATTTAAAAACAAACTTATTAAAGTCACGTCAAGACATCACTCGAATTTTGATATAATTTCTTTTAAAATTCATATTTTGAATTTATGAAAGATGTGAATCAAACAACATCAGCGAATAAATTTTATATATGTTTTCATGTTGAAAATAATATTTGTACCTGCGCATATAAATAGAACAAAAAGAAAATGAAATAAAAACATATATTTTTAAAATTAATAGCATAGCGTCATTCAAAATTTTATATCGTTATTTTTAAGAGCCATATTTAAAATTCTTAGAACAATAGGGTAAAGCACTACGTGACAAACTTTTATCCCTTGAAGGGTTTTTGTACTGATATCATTATACAAGTGATATTTATAATTAAAACTTTGAAACTAAATTAACAAAAATATATAGAGTATTAGAAAGATTTGTTTGAAATTATGTATTAAAACAACCATTTATAAATTTAAATTAAATAATTTTTTTATTTATAGGTTCGGCAAGATAAATACAAGTAAAAATTTGACATCGAATGTAACTTTATGAAAAATTAAATTGTATTTATGTTTTTTCCCTTCCTTTCTTTTATCAATAAATAAAATATTATCACTATTTTTTTTTAAATAAAATATCTGAGTTTATAAACACAAATCATTTGGATACTTCGGATGTTCTTACATTTTAGGAATTTCATGAATAATGTACATTTTTACGAACGGATAGTTCAGTTAACGATGCGCAGTATAAATCATAATTGTGATTTTATGAAATATTTCAAGTTCAGAGTTTAAGTTTTAACCATTTTTTCTGGTTATTAAAGTGACACTTCATTTTTTAAACTATTTTGAAATAATTGTTCATATCAAAATTTTAGTTGAAAACTCTAAATGTACACGTCTGGAAATAAAAGTGGTCACCCTCAAGCAACTCTGCAGAAAAAGATTGTGATAAAGTGTGACTGGCACCAGTCGATTAGTAATACCGTCAACTAATTAATGCTATATTTATATTTTGCGTAAGGGGTCGTCTACAAATAGAAATTGCAACAAAGTTTATAATTTTGTGTACACACACACAATTTTGGACATCATATTTGAATTATTCGGTCAATTTTACCGTTCGATACCAAACAGGAAGTCATATAGTTTAGGAATTAAGTAGGTGTAAAGTTTGAAACACCTAATGTTAAATAATTTTTTAAAAATTCAAAACATATTGCATAGACTGTAGTTTTTTCAACATAACTCAAAAAGTACTTGGTAGAATGAGCTGCAGTTTTAAATTCGCATATTTAAAGCTTCTAGAAATAGATTTCTGTTAGAAAAATCATGGGACACAATTCATATTTCTTTCAGAAATTAATTTTGTATATACATACATATATGAGGTAGTTAGAATGACAGTGGGGTAAGTCAATATTTAGTAATTTGAGAAATGAAGGGTTTTGTGAAACGTGTCGTATTGTTGTTGCATTAAGTGGTACAACTTGTTTCACCCTCTAGCTACTCTCTAAGTGAACTATGACTTATTTGACTGTCGCACTGAGCAGAAATTGATATACGTTCATTGAAAATATGTAAATGTTTAATTGAGGAAGACATTTGTTTATTTATTTTTTATGTCATGAAAATTTGTATTTTATCATAAAAAAGTGCTTAAATAACTGATTTTTTCACAAATGTATACTTTATCAATAAAAACTCTTTTATTATTTTTATAAATACATCTACCTTTCTTCTTGTGTATGGTAAATATTATATTTTTAACACTTTCCAGCGTAATTGTTAACTTTTTCTGACCTAGTTGAAAAGTGTTTATGAGTCTAGTTTGTCTGTCTACCCTCTGTTCGTGCTCTAACTCTTGTAAATATTCTCGGATTGCCAAATAATTCATATACATTATTTAGATTTAGGCTGGCATGTTCGCTATTGAAAATTAAGATTGTGTCCTTTATAATTCGTTGGCAAGGAAAATTTAAAAGGATCCCGTTCTATTACGGTCTATGAGGTAAAAAACGTTTGCGATGAATTTCAATGCTGTTACGTTAATTCAAACATAATGAAATTTAAGTACACTGAAGCATGCTTTGTGTAGAATATGGAGTTCAAAGTATTTTTAAAATAATGTGTTTCTTATGGTTTATATAAAAAGTTTGATCTATTTTGCAAGATAAAAATCTGCACCAATGATGAAACATTAATCACCATGTCTAACTTTACCTGCAGTACTTTATATTTTTGAATTTATTATTATTTAATAAGTGTTTCTTTTTACTTCTTTCCATCAGAGTTGAAATGTGTTTATGAATTCAGTTTCTCTATCTGCCATCTGACCGTCCTCTAACTCTCGTAAATACACTCGGATTATCATACAGGATGGTTATAAATTATTTCCCTATTATTATTACAATAATTTATTTCAGAAAAACTAATATAATTACGCATATGCTTGTTTCAATATATTGTAAAGACATTTATGAAGTTTTTAATACAAGTACTTACGCCAGTAAATTTCGATGTGAGCACCCTTGGTAGCTCGAAGAATGTCAAGGCGGTATTTCAGTTCTCGCCACGTATTGTCCAACGTTTGGGCTGTCACACTAGACACAGCATCTGTGATCCTGACCTTGAGTGTTTCAATATCTTTTACTGGCGTTACAAGCACTCTGTCCTTTATATACCCCCAAAAGTAAAAATATATAGGAGCTGGTCCATCTCGTCCAATCCATCTTCCAGGAAATTTGTCATCAAGGATCTCACAAACGACGGTTGCTGCTGGACTGAAAAAAAACTGAAGAACATGACTTTTCCATAATAAAAATTTTACAGTATCACATTCAGTGGTTAATTCGTAATATATTTTTTTAATCAGGGAAATACTTTATGATCAGCCTATATAATTGATATACTTTATTGGAGTTTACAAGGACATGTTTGCTATTGTAAATGGATTGTGTCTATAGTTTATAGTTCAATTACAGAGACGTTCAAAAGAATCCGCTAACATTATAGTCAATGAGGAAAATCATTTTAATGACGATAAGGTAAAGCCAGGAGAGATGGTGCGGTTGGAGAGATTGCACACATAGAGATTAGGGGGGAAGGAGTAGAGTGAGCTCGCAGCAACTCCAGGTAGTTGTACAACAGCAGTAGTGGAGTGTCTACTTGAAAGTGCACGTTCCTTATTTTGAGCGTCTAAAATAAAGCATTGTTATTTTGTTTTGTTTTCCCAAGTAAGTGCTTGAATTTTCATAGCTATTCATCAGAATTTCTATATAATGTCAGTAGTACAAAATATTTTAAACTTAAACGATTTCTCATAAGCTACTAATCTAGATTAACAATGTTAACATCAACGGTTCTTTTTAGTAGCGGCCATGTTTATATAAAAGGCCGCGCAATCTCTCCTACCGAAATGGGAGAGTTTGCGCATCTGCTACTTAGGAGAGATGGCGCATTGTTTCCATTAGTTTCCATGCTAGGAGAGATTACGCAGCTTATTGGTGAATTTGCAGAAAAAAATGAAAAATTAAAATGGACTAATTTTAAGTTAAATGTGTTATCAAGTAACTTAATGTTATTTTGTAATCTTATCTGGACTTGCTTTTCCTGATTATTTAATTTTTTTCCCTTTTAATTAAAATTTTTTAATCGTTTTTAAAATTATTTTCTTTTTCTGATTCTTTAATCATTAGGTTGAAATATTCACCCCTAATACAATAATATTTGTTCACGAAAACCTTAAAACAATGTAATTTAAGTGTAATTATTATTGTTAACAATTTAATTGTAATTATTATTAGTAACAATCTCTCCTACCCATGTGCGCAATCACACCAACCCTGTAAGGACAGATTGCGCAAAATAACTTTCTTGGTTTTATTACACCTGTTCTATTAAATTACAGCATAACAACAAAATAGCAATGGAAATGCATAAAAAACAAATGAAGTAAAAATTATTCATGGAGAGTTAAGCAAATTTTTTATCTTTATTCTTTTGAATTGTGCGCAGACTCTCCCAGCTTTACCTTACACTATTTCCAGAAGAATGAAATTGATATGCGTTTATGAAGTAAATTAAAACACCTTTTCTGCAAAGCATTTATCCTTTATTTACAAGGCCATGCAAAATAGTTCTTTTACATAATGTTCTACTTGGAAAAATTGTTTGCAGCGGATTTTAGTGATGTTGCACTATTTGAAAAATAATTAAATTAATATACATTATTGATGTTCTATGAGATGCTTCATGTAAAATATGACGTGGATAGCAGTTATCGTTCCTTTAACGGAACATATACAAAACTTTGGTTACAGTACGGTCTATGACCGATAAAATACTGAAAGTGTATTTTTAGTTGTGGCATGCGTTTTTAAGTTTAGTGAAATTTTTGCATACTACATGGTGTGTATAAATTCTATATATCTTATACAGGGCTACTCAAAATAATTAATTATTGCTATGTATGAGCGTGAATTGTTCATGTGCGTTTTTTAATTATGTTATGCATTTTCTAGCTGAGCTGTATTTAGTATAATCACAGATTTCTGCATACTACATGGTGTGTATAAATTCTATATATCATATACAGGGCTACTCAAACTAATTAAGCATTGCTATGTATGAGCGTGAATTGTTTAAGTGTTTTTTAATTAAGTTATACATTTTCTAGCTGAGCTGTATTTAGTATAATCATAGATTTTTGTAGAATATAAATAAATTCATATACAAGGCTACGCAAAGATTTAGATACAATGCAGTCTCTGGATGCTAATTTCCGACAGTACGTTTTCAATTGTGTTATGCATTTGTTTTTCCTTAATTAAATTTTAGTTTAATATGAGGCGTGTAGTATTATGTGTCGATAATATACAGAGCTATACAAAATTATTCGAGTGCATTTCGGTCTATTGGTGAAAATTGCTGAACCTAAATTTTCGGCTGTTTAAAGAGTTTTGTAACTAAGCTAAATTTTAGCAAGCTATGTAGTGTATATACAGATCTAAAGATTATGTACAGGACGTACAAAATACCAAGTACCTTTCCTGCTAGTGGACGGTAACTGCTGAAATCTGGTTTTCAAATATATTTTGAATTTTCTAAGCTGTTTACTTAGATAAAGTTTTTCATCTTCTTAAACGGCGAAGTTCCGCTACAGTATTCTGGATGTGTTGAAAAGTATTTCCTAATCTGTGCCCGATGCAAGACATTTCTTTCTTGTTAATTAATTTACATGCTTTGTTTACCTTTTTTATTGCCTGTTTCTGTTTTCATTTTTTTTTGTTATGAAACGTGTGCAGTACTCAATAAGATAAAGATGCGCAATGTCCAAATGAGTTCACCTTTATGTCATATTACAAATAAGGTTAGATAAATATCAGGATATATAGTCAGTGTCAGTCCAAGTAGAGCTGCTAGTCTGTGAAATTTATAGCTTCTATACTCCACCGGTATCTATTTTTTTTTTTTTTTAAATGGGTCAACATATATCTAAATATTTTTACAATTGACGTATAGAAGCCAACGAAATTTCCAATCTGAACATGCATATATGCAAAAAATAAATCAAAAATGGAATTATTCTGAGAATACAATAATAAACTATATAACACTAATATATAATATGAAATGAATAGATTAAAGGTTAACAGTTACTTTATAATCAAATGAGTTACTCAAGCATAAAAAACATATACTTTTCATAGAATAATTCGCATGAAAGGCTTAAGTGAAATTTACTGTTCTTCATTCGGAAAATGAAGATAGGGGATTCTGAAATTTAATCAGAGTAATAATAAATTGAATCTGATTAAATTGTATCGTATGATCAAAGTGGACTATTTTCGATGTGAAAAAAATATGCATGTTTAATTTATTATATAAAGAAATAGTTAAATATTATCCACATTTAATTTATTTTACTAAATCTCTTGAGATTTTACTACTTTTAGATTTAAAAATGATTAAAATTTTATTTTATATAATAATAATGTTTGTTTTTATTTACGTGCAATTTTATACTTTCATTCACCTTGTGTTTTTTAAACTTTTCTTATTTGTTTTAGAATCCACGAAATATTTTAAAGCAATTGAAATTCCATTTAATTCAAAGCAACGTTTTCAATTTTGAAAAATGAAATGGAATTTAACGAAAGAAAATGAAACTTTAGAAAAATGTTTCATCGGACAATCAAATGGAAAGAAAAGTATGCATACATAAAGTTATTTTGGAAATAATAAAAATTTTCAATTGAAAGATTGGAAATACGGGAATTTTTATCAGATTACAATTCTAATACAAAATATGCTAAAATGAAAAATTTTGAGTAAATAACAATATTAATATTTTTCATTTTATCTAATCACAGGCTATATTTTTATTTTGATATTGTTTAGTACTTTAATATTTATTGCTGTAATGAATTTTAAATGAAGTAAAAAGGGGGGAAGAATGGGGAGAAAATTAAACATTTAGAAATTAATCACCAGAACAACAACAACAACAACAAAAATTCATTTAGCTTGAAGTTATGAGATAAATATCGTTCGCTTGAAGTTTTTTGAGAGGTAAAACCTCTTTTAAATATACACTAAAACACTTTTTATTTTGCTTAAAAGACGTCAACATAAACATTAAAGATGTTAAAATTTAAAATTTACAAGTTTCGATTTATTCATCAAATCGTCATCAGAATAGAATATACACAAACCACAAATACAATGTACATAAAAACAAGAGATTAAATTAATTAAAAACCAGAGAGTCTGAACAGTCACTATGTACATTGTATTTGTGGTTTGTGTATATTCTATTCTGATGACGATTTGATGAACAAATCGAAACATTTAAATTCTAAATTTTAACATCTTTAATGTTTATGTTGGCGTCTTTTAAGCAAAATAAAGTGTTTTAGTGTATATTTAAAAGTTAATTCTAATGGACGTATTTTGACTCTCCACGTTATTTGAAATATAATAAAATTTGAGTTAAAACATCGTTAAAAAAACAATTTCAATGCGATTGTTGAAATTATCCAAAAGCGAGAGCATCAGATTAAGACATAGCTGAATATGTTGATTATATTCGTTGACTAAATTGTGCTTGAAATGGCGTAACTAATCATCTACTGCAAAATTAGATTACAATATGTATCTCACAAACATTTGCTTCATTTGTAGCCGTCAGAATGTTATCTGCTGTATACATGTAATAACATCCGAAAATACAGAATTGTTACATATCTGAAATGATAATTTTATTTTACAATAAATAAAATTTACTAGTACTGAAAATATGGTAAAAACTTATTTGAAATTCTAATAAACTCCATTAATACAAACTAATATACAGGGTCATATTCTTTTTAACTGACACTAATCAGAGCTATCTGTAGATCGATTTATCAGCCAGAATGCCACGAAATGTGGTAGGAAGACCCGTGAAAAAAATAATTAGTTTCGAAAGCTGCCAATAGGGAATATGTGATACCGTTTTAGTCTACTCATCTGCGAATTTGCATGAAATACAGGAAAAACTTCAAAATTCAAATTAATAATTACGTATAGGTAATTGGGGCTCTAACGTCTAGGTACGTATGAATTGAATTGGAGAGCTTTCTCAAAACTTTCCATAACTTTGAAAAATTGAAATCCAATTGTCGCCTCACTTTCGGTACGCTGATACTACTAACAATACTCTCCTATGTACCTTCAATGATTGCAGATGCAACATCAATACTTGTCCGTTTTCTGCCAGACTGAACGCTAAAGATTATTTTTCTTCAAACTTCTTAATGTTGCCTTTGAATGCATTAAGTTATAGAGAGTCTTTATGAAAGTTGCTACGGTTTTCAAATTGGCGAAGTGCGGCCTTTGCATTCGATTGGTTAATAAAAAACAACTTTATTATTAACGCTCACTCAGGTAATGTCGGACGCATGTTGAACTGAACTAATACTCTGAATGCCCTGGAGTAATAATCCCTTAACTTATTATTATATTTTACAAGTTTCATTCAGAAGACTTTTTAATCTGTTATACTAACGACAACGTGCGGAAAAATGTCAGTACGCACCTCTTCTAAGACTTGGTTAACATTAAACATATGAAAAGTCGAATTCGCGCAAGTCGAAATGGCAGAAGGGAGCCTGGAAATTAATAAAAAGCATATGGATAGATAAAGTTTTGGTTCAATAGCAATGCCTTCATTATTTTTCCAAAAAGTCAATAAATCGGCCTGAACTTGACTTTGGCGTTTCTTTTTTCAAAAATTATGGAGCAAAACAAGAGTCGCATCCTGGGTGTTTATATGTTATTGCTGAGAACAAACTGAGCTTTTAACAATAAGTTCTCGAAAAAGGGTACTGGCAGACATTCTGTGTTTTTTTTCCCTTATTAAGATTAAAGTAACTTTTTTTTCATGGGATGATATCGTTTTCGTCTTTGACCATAATAAAAATTTGCCTTTTAAAAAATCTTACACATAGCTGTATTTACTGTTGTAGAGTCATACATTCTAACACTATTTAAAGAGCTACACTGCTTGGTTTTTAATATTATTGAATCTAGAACGATTATTTGTCAAGTTACACAAGAATAGATAAATAAATATACGTGAGATATTTTAGAACCCTATTTTAGATATTTTAGAAGAATTTAATGTTTATTTCGATTTTACACAGTGTGTATTTGATTAAATATCTCATTGCTTTTTTTATGTTTCATAATTACATGAACATTTTGGAATTTAAAATATTACGCCATAAAAAATTCGTTAAATTTAAATAGCTCAATGTAAACAATTTTTACACTGCAATGCTGCTGATATTTTACATACTCGCGTTTTTCTTCACGTCTATCACAATGAGATTATTTCATTTCCTAAATTCATTTTGTATCAATTATTATACAATTTTATTTCATTACCTAGCTCAAGATAATGGTAAAAACTGCAAAAAAGACTTATGTTATCGAATTTTAGAGTAAATGATAAAACTGTATATTAATTACCCATCATACGTATAAAGGGTAAGTCTTGCAATCGTTTTAAAAAAAATTTGTTTATGAAAAAAAAATTGCCGTCCGTCTGTCTGTGTGTGTGTCTTTGAACGCTCTATCTCCCGAATAAATTGAGATAGAAATTTGGTAAGTACTTAGTATGTAATAATGGGAAGAAGCTTATTGAATTTCAGAAACCTCGATTTTCCAGAACTATATTTTTCGGACACTTGAAATATTCGTTCTGATAAAAGGTATATAAAAATTTTCGAAATTGTTTATTTTAAGGAGTAAATCAAAAAGAAAATAAAAAAACATAAATTTTGCATAAAGAATGAAGTCGATCGAAAAATTAGTTGCCGAGATATTTGGAATCATATTTTCCAAACTCTTCGATTTTTCGTGACCCTGTATTTCATTCAAATTGCTACTCAAAGATATATTTTATTTGGAAATAAAACACTTAATCCGACGAAGTAAACTGTTAGTTAATAGGATTAACATTTTTGGAGTTATGTTTCTTTTACGCAATTCAGTAATAAAGCATTTGAAGTTTATGGCGTCATCAAGTTCCGATTTTATTCGAATTGCAATGCATTTTATAAATAATATACACATGTTTTATTTTCCTATATTATACTAGCAGATTGCCCAGTCCCGTCAAAAAATAATACAAAACGCGAAATCACTCTAAAAATCGCTGCACGAAACCCTTCCTCTGGTAACTCTTTGTCTTTCGGAAATGCCCCTCGGGATTGCACTAAAACTCTAAGGCATCATAGCCGGGTTTCCCGAGGTGGTCATCCCTATCCCTGTCTTTCGGAAATGAAATATTGAGATTTACCCGAAGCGAAAGTAAATTTAATACAACCCCCTCAAATGTATGGATTATTTCATTCAAAACGGGTCAGATTTTGGTCAAAATTTTAAAAAAGTTACCGTTGGATTTTTACAAAATTTTTATTTTCGGAATCAGAAACATAAACTGTGAGTTTCGATTCAAATAATGCAGTACTTTCCATATTATTCGAGGATGAGTGAAAAGAAAACTTTTTCGCTTTCTGGGATTATCAAAAAGGTAACTTTCTTTTGCGGTTTCAATAAAGATAGTCATTTTTTGCAAATGCGCAGAAAAATCTTTTAGTTCCATCGCCAAGGGATGCATTTTGTTTTAATCAAATTTTCCCACATGTGTCCCCGCTGCTTACGATACTGTGTATAGCAGACGTACTAGGCACGCGCTGCAAAATCTTTTACTTCCAGTTACTACCACCAGGTGGAGCATTCTGCTCTATATAAACCTATTTCCGAACGAAACTCCGGGACTCGTTCCGGCTGCTTACGGCACCCTATAGAAGGCGTGCCGTGCATGCGAAAAAAAATCTGTCAGTTCTACATTCCACCACCAGGAAGTACTAAATCTATGTCTTAAATGATTAGCTATATCTTAATTAGTTCATGTTAAGTCGAATGAACCGATTCCCATTGAAATCGAACCCACAGAACCCGAGAAAATAAATCATCCCCTGGATATTAATACTCATAAATGGTCGTAACCAAGGGATGAAAAAAAAATATACCGAAGTTTCTTTAGTACCTGGAAGACTTCGGAAGAATGTCAGAAAAGATTTCGTTTGAATCGAACCAACTTTAAATGCAAAATCTTTTAGTTACATTGGCCACCAACAGGGGGTGCACGCTGTTCTAAACAAACCTCTTTCCGAACGAAACACCGGCACGTGTCCCCGCTGCTTATGACAACGTATAGAAGGCTATTTGCGGGCGCGCAGAAAATCTTTTAGCTCCGCTTTCCACCACCAAGGGGCGCCAAATCTATGTCTTAATGTCTTAAGACTATATCTTAATTAGTTCATGTTAAGTTGAATTAATTAATTGTCGTTGAAATCGGGCCCTTTGTTTAAAACGGACAAATTTTAAATGCAAAATTGTTTAGTTTCACTTCCCACAGCTAGGGTTGCATTTAGTTCTAAATAAAATTCTTTCCGATCAAAACTCCGGCACGTGTCCCTGTTGCCTATGACACCGTATAGCAGGCGTGCTACGCACGCGTTCGAAAATCTTTTAGTTCCATTTTCTACCTCTAGGTGGCACTAAATATGATCTTAATTAGTTATCTATACCTTAATTAGTTTGTTTTAAGTTGAATGAACTAATTCTCATTGAAATTGGGCCCATAGAACCCGAGAAAATACCACTCCCGGTCATTAATGTTCAGAAATAGTGGTAACCAAGGGCTGAAAAAATGATACCGAAATTTATCTAGTATCTGGGGACCTGAAAAAAGGTTTCGTTTGAATCGGACTAATAATTAAATAGTTCTGATTTTGGAGGCAGGGGGGCGGAAGGAGGAAGTTTCGATAAGAGCATTAACGCGTTATTTAAACCACAACCGAACACAGAAAAACCGAACATAAAAAATTAGGAATTATCATTAACTTTCTAAATAGAAACGAAATAACTTGTTTTACATACAAAAACAGTAAGCTACCGTTGTTAATTTCTGAAATCAAATGCATAAATGACGTATACATGAGAAAACTCTAAAAATCGCATAAAATAACTCGCTGTTCGAATTGCAATCAGCTGACGACGTTTTCATCTGCCAATCACAACTGTCCGGTAGACTTCCAGCTGTGCCTACAATTCTACCAGCCACCAATCACAACTGCCATCTAATGGTGTTTTACTTGTAGTGAGTGATTTGAAACAAAAAACGCTGCAAAACATGAAAAAATGTTAAAAAACGCATAAAAAATGAAATTAAATGAAAAAATCTATTTAAAAAAATCGGGATAATAAATAATACGCTTTTCTCTTTTAAAAATAGGATTTTTTATCTGTAAAGAATTATCAACTTTCTCCAAGCTAAAAAGAATAAAAAAAAATACGATTCTGATGTATCTGAGGCTGAAATGAAAGCAACCACCGAAGCAATCAAGCATTCTAGGTAAAATTGCTTAGTGTCAAAGGAAAAAAAATCACAAAAAACAAACAAAAAAACGCTGTACGAATTTTGCATAAACTTTATTGAAAAGAGGATAAAATTTACTATATTGCGCTAAAAGATTGGAACCAGATTCCGGTTATTAATGTGGGTAATTCGCAGCGAAACGTCAAAAAACAGTAAAAATCACTTTTTTAGAATCATGATTTTTTTATTTGTAAAGAATTATCAACTTTCTCCAAGCTAAAAAGAGAAAAACAATGACGATTCTGAATGTATCTTAGGCTGAAATGGAAGCGCAACCACCGAACTGATCAAGCATTCTGGCAAAATTTCTAGTGTCGAAGGAAAAAAAAATGCCAAAAATGCAAAAATCGCTGTACGAATTTCGCATAAACTTTACTGAAAAGAGAATAAAATTTACTACATTGGGCTAAAAAATTGGAACAGGATTTCCCTTACTAATGTGGAAAAATCGCAGTGAAACGTAAAAAAACCCACTAAAAATCGCTTTAAAGATTAAATTTAAAAATCTATTCAAAAAATTCCAAAATCTGTCTTCAAGATACAAAAAACTACATGCATAGAGGTACCTTCCCACCACATTTTGTAGCTCTGCGTGCAGCACACACCCAAGAAACAGATACACAGATACACAAACTTCCTTCTTTATTATAGCCCCACCAGTGGCTGAGAGGTTGTGCTCTCGAAGCTGGTAGACGGGAGGTGCTGGGTTCGATCCCAATCGCGCCCGTCGGCCTAATCGTTCGGAGTTTTCGTGGTTTTCTTCGAGCCGTGGATTTATCCATGCGTAAATACGGATTAGGTTCCCTTAGAAAGACCCCCACGTAGGGCACTCCCCCCGGGACTATATCCCTAGTGTAGATAATTGGCCGTCAATAATCAACCCAACCCAACCTTCTTTATTATAGTTGGAGATTATGTATATCCATTACGGGTAAGTATTACTGTGGCCCCCAACGACTAGTTTTTAATTAAAATAAAACATCGTGTGTTTAACTAATAAGTTATATTATCTGCAACTCATAGTAACACTACAAGAACAATAATGCTATTTTACTTTTAACAGTTTATATTTTTTCAAGTACTTCAGAACATTTTAGAAAATTGTGCCTTTTACAATAAAATCTAAATAACTCTTTAGACTAAACTACTTCAATAATCGTAAGAAAATTTTGAAGAGAACTTTGTTACGTTATTTTACAAAATATTAACTAAATAAACTGTAATAATTTTATATTGATAAGTGTAAGAAGAAAACATATTTAAAGCTCCAATAAATTAAGTAGTATTTGCATTTTATTAAAAAAATTAATTCTTAAATATCAGAGAACAATTCTTGAAGTGTAGAAATGCGTGTGACTGTTTTAATTTCAAAATAAGTTAATCCAAGGAGCATAATGCTGTTATATTTATCGAGGAATGGAAATTAAATTTGTGATTTGTGAAATTTAAACAGAATAGTTATAAATTTGAACGAATATTATATGCAGTGTCTGAATTTAAATCAATAATTAAAGATAATGTAAATAAACTAAATGTTTTACTTAATTAAATTATTCGAAATTGTGCTTTAAAATAAAAGTAGTTTCGCTTAGATTTTGGTTCTGCTAAAGTTCCTGAAATCATTATAAAAGGTCAGTATATGCATTACTTAACGTTATTTGCACTATAATCTTTATTATTTCCTTTATAAATTAATATTTTTAGGTTATACGTTCATATTTCTCAAATCAATTTTGGATATGGCTTGAGTTATGTGAAGGGCGAAATTGTGATAGAGAGCTCAGCAAAAGACATCGATCATTCTGTTCTACTCCCATAGTGTGCAGTGTTTTGTTGCAAAAAGCAAAAAGTTTTAAGAATTTTATGTACAGAAGGGCATTAATAAATCAACAAAAAAAAATATTATAATTTAAAAATTCATTTGTAGGAATATGTACTCAAATAAATTAAGATTTTTTTAAGTGATTCTTGATTAAGTGATTTTTAAGTGATGTGATTTAAGTCGATTGTCAGTTAATGGCCAATATATAACAAATAATAGCCTAATTAGGATGAAGCCCAGTCCCTCTCTGTCGTCTACGTTGTGAAGTTGAGAAACCGGATCCTGTTCTTCTCCACCGTGACAAATACACCCCGGAAAGAGTTAAATTACTCTCCAGCCTTAGTCTTCGGAAGCGGTGGGATGTACAGGGTGATTTTTTTTTAAAGTTGTGAAAGTAAAACCCTATAACAAAAGAACCACTGATCCAAATGACCAAATGACCATAACACATGCTCCGAAAGCAATGGGATTTTTTTTGGCATGGTAAAAAAAAACTTAAAATCGCACCGACAGATGGCGCTGTAAGTTAAGAGAAAGAAAGAATATCGTCAGTGCGAGGAAAACAATGGACTGTACTTTGAGAAAAATGAAACTTTATTACACATATCAAAAACATACAGAACGCAGTGATTGGGAAAAGGAATTGCGAGCACCTTCGTAGAAAGAGAACGAAATAAAAATATGGAGTAAAGCATTCATATGGAACTGCATAAATAGCGCAACAAATTTTAAATGTGGTGTCCACCGTTTTCAGCTACGAGTTGGAAACGTGAAACCGCATGTTCCACAACAGAGTGGAGAGTATAGAATGTACGTGTGCCGTGCGCAAGCTCGTCTCCCGACTTTACTGCATACACAGCGCCATCTGTCGGAGCGATTTTAAGTTTTTTTCAACCATACCAAAAAATTTCCCATTGCTTTGGGAGCATACTGGTGAAATTTTAGGTCATTTGGATCAGTAGTTTTTTTTGTTATAGGGTTTTACTTTCACAACTTTAAAAAAATCACTCTGTACATGTGTCTTTTGGATTAGTCGGGACGACCTTTGGCGTAGCACATTGCCCAAGCAGTGTGCCAATCAACCGACAGAGTTGAAAAAGAAGTCGTATCTTTGAAGGTGAAATATATTTTTGGCATCTATGAAGTAAACTCGGGCCTAACGCTGAAGTGGCCGCATCCCGCCGTTGCGGTCAGTATATGCATTTCTTTAACGTTATTTGCAATATGATTTTTATTATTTCCTTTATAAATTAATATTTTTAGGTTATACGTTCATATTTCTCAAATCAATTTTGTCTATGGATATGGCTTGAGTTATGTGAAGGGAAAAATTGTGATAGAGAGCTCAGCAAAAGACATCGATCATTATGTTCTGCTCCCATAGTGTGCAGTGTTTTGTTGCAAAAAGCAAAAAGTTTTAATAATTTTATGTACAGAAAGGGGTTAATAAAACAATAACAAAAAAAATTAATTTAAAAATTCATTTGTAGGAATCAGTATTCAGATAAATTAAAATTTTTCATAAGTGATTCTTGATTAAAGTCGATTGTCAGTTAATGATTCGTGACTGACATGTCCTGAAATTAGGTTTTTAAATTGCTCATTTTGACAGCATTTTTCAGAAGAATGCTTTCATTAAAAAAGGGATCGAACATCTTTTTTTCATTTCTCTATAAGTGAGATAAATTCTTGACTAAAATCGATTTTTACTTGATGGCCACCTTTTCCTCATCACCGGGTCCCGAAATTAGTCTTTAATTGCTCATTTTCATGTAATTTTCAGAAGAAAACTTTCTAAATAATAAATAAATAAAAAGGATAGAATAGCGTTTTTAAATTTTCCATAAGTGAGAGGAATTGTTAATTAAAGTCAATAGTTAATTCCTGACCACCTTTTTTGTAATTGACTAGTCCCAAATTTGGGTTTTAATTGTTAATTTTTACATCATTTTCAGTGCTTTCTTAAAAAAGGATATAACAGCGTTTTTCAGTTCTCTATAAGTGATTCGTGATTAAAGTCGATTGCTAGCTAATGACCACCTTTTTCGAAATTGTCTCTATGAAATATGATTATATATGAAATAATATATGAGCAGAAGCATCTCATAATTTGCGGCTATAAGGAGCATATCTTTCATTTTTTCTGATCAATGTTGAATGTTGTGGTTTTCGGATGTTTATAGCCGAGCAGTTTTTTAAATAGTATTTTTCTATATTTTCTCTTGTTAAAGAAATGTTTGTTAATTGCTTCTTAAATAAATTTATATATCTATATTTATTGTGTAATATTTATTTAAATGTACGCACATAAACACAACTTACAATTTAGTGAAATATCTTGAACGAATGCATTATACATATTAGACATCAACTTATGTTTAGATTTATATAAAAAAAAAAAAAAAAAGAAAGAAAGAAAGAAACTGTCAACAAATATACTTTCCAGGTAACAGGAAATTATTAGCATTAACAGAAACATTAACAGGAAGTTATTGGCAACAAGTTTCATGAATGTGCAAAATGTACATACTATACATGAGTATAAATTTAGAGGAAAACTTAATTTCATTTATATTTATATTTCATTTAAAATATGAATAAAAATAAAATAAAAATAAATTAATACACTATAAAAGATTTTATTTCACTTCCAGGGACTGGTATTTACTCAGGGCTCTTTTTTCTGTACTGTCACATATAATTAAGCATTTTGGATACCTTAGAAGATAGATATGAATATATAGATTCGTATTTAGACAAATATGTTTTTAATCTTTAACCTACTCTAAAAGTATATAATATTATTTTGTTCCATTACTTAGGACTAAATCTATATCTTTAGTTCAAAGATTTTAATGCATTTACGTCGTTTTAATTAAACATATTCTAACAGAATGACCACATAGTGTGCTGAATATCTGTAGACATGCATAATGTTGCTTTTAGCCCATTATTTTCAAGGTCAGCAAAATTATGGTTTTGTTTTGTTACACATGAAATTGAATACACGCAGGTGTGAATTGGATGCGCCGGAATGGTTGCGTCGCCTCCATTGTTACCAGCGCAACCATTGAATTTATTCCTCTCGGCTCATTTTTGATCAC
This sequence comes from Maratus michaelseni, assembly GCA_963931845.1. Lineage (NCBI taxonomy): Eukaryota > Metazoa > Arthropoda > Arachnida > Araneae > Salticidae > Maratus > Maratus michaelseni. The sequence continues at coordinate 301,279,460 of OZ007593.1, read as the reverse complement.
GCTTTTATAAGAAGTTTGTCAACACACTAGACTAGAGGAACGTTGCAGATTGCCCCAACGACTTCAGGTATCAATAGTAAAACCGGTGCCTTTGAGCACTTTTACAATAGGTTTGACGTTACTGTAGAGTTTGTATAGACGTTTACAACTACCACCTCAAACAAAAACTTCAATCAAAATCTGTATTGATAAAAACATGTGAGTTAAATTTTGTAATGAAATAAATATATCTTAGTTACTGTTGTATTTTTTGCCACCCCTATCTGACGTCAGTAACTTTACACGCATTTTCTTTTCACCAACTAAACGTGGTTATGAACATAATGTTTTCCTTCATTTATTGCTCCATTACTTTTAGTATATATAGAGTTAAATTTACGTGCTCCATAAAACTATAAATATGTTGTAATTTCAGACAATATTAAATATTTACTTTTTTTTAAATGTATTTATTATGTTACAAACTTACTCTGAAATTATTTTTTATTCGATGTAATAAAAATACCGCATAAAAGTTTTAATAATTTTAATTCTATATTTAAAAGTGACATATTTTTTATTCTGGTGGAAATTTGTTTGAAACTTAATAAAATTTAACATAAAATAAAGTTGAAACGGATTATATGTAAAATGATTTCCAAGTTGTTGCATTGCAAAATGAAGCGAACGAAATTATAATTGAATTTATGACTTATCATTGTTTGTTTTTAGCTGTCAAAATCCTTTATGCTTGAATATGTGAATTTAGTTTTAAACATTCATTTTGTTTGCTTGAGTTGCAGCCAAATAACATAATTAAATTATAAGCTAGATAATATCAAGTGTGCACGATGACTAAATATTTTAGTGGATTAAAGAAAATTCTATGAAGAGTGTATTTATTTTGAAGATTTGATAATAACAAGAAGCATGAAAATATATAAACAAATTGAAATTATTTTTCATAAGAGGGAATAGCTCTGTAGAGTTTATATTTTTGGTAGAATATGTTTTTGATTATTACCAATATCTAAACATACACTTACTGTTTTTTCGTCTTTTGCAAAACACTCTGAATAAATTTTTTTGGTAAGAGTTCATCCAATTATCGTTATCGCATTTTTATGTTTCAAAATTAATCGTTTTTAACGCCGAAATGGCTGAAGGTAAATTGCGTCTCCTAAAAGATCCTTTTTACCTTCACCATACGTAGATTACATCCTAGGTATTTTCACCCTACGTGCAAATTGCGTCACAGGAATGTTGGCCTTAAAATTTCTTGTATCAGAAAATGTTTCACCAAATTCGCCATATACAACTCCTTAGTTCACTCCAAAAATGATATGCGATTTTAATCAGTATCGTAGCTAGAAGAATATATAGGAGGCGGGGGAGGAAATATTCTAATATGATATGAACTCGGTTCAATATATATTTAGCATAGTGCTAAATAGTAAAACACTGTATTTAATATGGTATACTAATTTTAATCTAGTGTATTTAATATAGTAATTTTTTTTTTCAAAATAAAATAGTTCAGTTTTTTTTAATAAATAAATATAGGTCTCTAAAATTTCGGATGGGGCGATTGTATTTAACTCATTTTTGAGCTATACCAAGTATATATACAGGGTTATTCTATATGATGGACCCATTTTCAAAAAATTGTATTTATTAAAGTACAAATACAAAATGAACAATCTTTATACAAATGAAAAGACGAAGTTTCAAAGTTTTTTTAAGACATTATAAATGTTCCATGTGTCCACCGTTTGCTGCACGGCAAACGTCTACGCGATAGCCAAACTCGTCCCCAACACGAGAAAGCGTATCTGCTGTTAATGAGTGCATGGCTTTCAAAGCGGTGATAGTTCCAGAGGCGGTCGGTAGAGGTCGCGTGGCAATAGGCCGCGATTTCTTTTCACTGTCAGTTGTGAGTGAGATGGCTAATGTGGAGCACAATGTTTTCTACGTTCTTGAGTTCGTAACCGTGCAGCAAACGGTGGAATATTGAACATTTATAATGTCTTATATAAAATTTTGAAACTTCCTCTTTTCATTGGTATAAAGATTGTTCACTTTGGATTTGTACTTTAATAAATACAATTTTTTGAAAATAGGTCCATCATTTAGAATAACCCTGTATATAAATAACATAATATAACAAGTAATCATATGTGTGAATTTTTACTGCTATACGAGTGCATGTTCTTAAATTAAATATTAATTAATACAATCTTCCATGACGGGCGCTGTTTGTAACCGTTTATATATTTTTATACTTGGTTCATCTTCAATAACTCGTTTGTGAACACACTAGAGGATATTTCAATTTTCAATTGCTTAACAGGCATAAAGCCAACATAGTGAAAAAGTACCCAAGCCGGGACTCAAACTCGGCGTATCGGCATAGCGCACTGACGTTCTACCAACTGAACATATTGGGAACGATACTCAGACCGGCACTTTCTCACTATAACATATTGGCAAGGCTACAAAGGCAGCACAAGATGGAATATTTTCCGTGATCCACCAACCCTGGGGTGAACACGAAACCAAAGAAAATCCAGCATCTATAATTGAATAAATCTATATTTAATACTTGGAAATTTTTCCATAGAAAATTTCAAAGGCCCATAATATTTCAAATTTTAATTGCTTAAAAGGCGTAAAGCCAAGCTGAGTGCCAAATTAAGTATCGTTTCCAAGTGGTTCAGTTGGTAGAACTTCAGTGCCGTATGCTGGTGACCCGGGTTCGAGTCCCGGCTTGGGTACCTTTTCACTATGTTGGCTTTACGCCTTTTAAGCAATTAAAAATTAAAATATTATGAATGCAAGGCATGACAAATTTTCTATGGAAAAATGTCCAAGTATTAAATACTAGTGTAAATGCCCGTCCTAGGACGGTGAGTAGAAATTAGGGTTTTCAGTTAAAATTTTAAATAATTGATAAAAATATTCATATACTGTTTATCGACAATAGGGAAAACTGACCTGAACCGTTAAGGTAATATAGAGGGTTAATGGTAAATTTTACTGTTAATGGTAGTTATGTTAATGGTAAATTTTACGAAACGTAATTTTTTTCTTTATCTTAGTTTTTTAACTCAAAATTTCTAAATATTTTTCTGAATAATTAAAATCTCAATCCTAATAACGATCTCAATAATTACTTAAGGTCTCAATAATTAATCATGTTAAGTAAATTATAGGTATTAATTTTCGCTCTCAATAATACGAAAACGATCTTTTAGTTTCTTCATAATCTAAAGGAATGCATTAATTTTTACACAAAGTCAAATATTTTCCTTTCAAAATTAATAATAAAAATAATTTAAATCATTAAAAATAGTTGATCTTGTAATAATTCAATACATCCTGAATGTACATACCTTATGTTAATGGTAAATTTTACGAAACGTAATCTTGTCCCTTATTTTGGTTTTTCAACTCAAAATTTCCAAATATTTTTCTGAATAATTAAAATTTTAATCCTAATAATGATCTCAATAATTAATTAAGGTCTCAATAATTAACTATGGTTAGTAAATTATAGGTATTAATTTTCGCTCTCAATAATACGAAAACGATCTTTTAGTTTCTTCATAATCTAAAGGAATGCATTAATTTTTACACAAAGTCAAATATTTTCCTTTCAAAATTAATAATAAAAATAATTTAAATCATTAAAAAAAGTTGATCTTGTAATAATTCAATACATCCTGAATGTACATACCTTATGTTAATGGTAAATTTTACGAAACGTAATATTTTCCCTTATTTTTGATTTTCAACTCAAAATTTCCAAATATTTTTCTGAATAATTAAAATTTTAATCCTAATAATGATCTCAATAATTAATTAAGGTCTCAATAATTAACTATGGTTAGTAAATTATAGGTATTAATTTTCGCTCTCAATAATACGAAAACGATCTTTTAGCTTCTTCTTAATCTAAAAGAATGCATTAATTTTTACACAAAGTCAAATATTTCCCTTTCAAAATTGCCCCACCAGTGGCTGAGAGGTTGTGCTCTCGAAGCTGGTAGACGGGAGGTGCTGGGTTCGATCCCAATCGCGCCCGTCGGCCTAATCGTTCGGAGTTTTCGTGGTTTTCTTCGAGCCGTGGATTTATCCATGCGTAAATACGGATTAGGTTCCCTTAAAAAGACCCCCACGAAGGGCACTCCCCCCCGGGCCTATATCCCTAGTGTAGATAATTGGCCGTCAATAATCAACCCAACCCAGCCCTTTCAAAATTAATAATAAAAATAATTTAAATCATTAAAAATAGTTGATCTTGTAATAAATCAATACATCCTGAATTTTCTTATTCTAAAAATATGCTTATGTACATTTTATATTATTTTACAACTTTATTATTATATAAATTATAATAAAGTTGTATTATTAATTTATTTTTTTTCTTACAGAAACGTATAATTTGTATTTATTGTCAGAAGATGGCGCCAGAATAGTATTTACGAACGAAATCTACAATGCTGGTAGATACATCACAAAGCCTCGAAAGCAAGCTCGAAAGGTATCATCGCTATTTCTGAAAAAGTGATTTCAGGAATAAAATGCTTACAGAAATAAATTTTAGAAAATCCTTTAAATATTTAAAGACTTTAAAATGCTTTTACAAATATTTTAAGAGCATAATTGGATATTTTAATGAAACGTTCAAAGAGTCATTCCTTTTTTTTTTCTAGTTATGGAATTTGTGTTTTTGAATGGCAACATTATTCGTTTATTTACATCAGGTAATCGGATGTTTAATCTGTTATTTTTAAAACTTAAAACATTATAACTGGATATGATATACATGTTTTATACGAAAATATGCTGAACAGACGTTATTTCAAGTAGAAGATATTATCATTTAGTGTTATTATGTGTTAGCATATATTTTTCAGTAAGCCTAACATGGCGTTTAACTACGGTCGACTCGCAGATCAGAGTGGTACAGCCCGGTACCGTTACAGACACTTTCTCGTCTTTGGGTTTTATTATAAGTAAGATAGACACTAGAGAGTTGTTGCAGATTGCCGCAATTACTTCTGCTTCAGTTATCAATAATAAACCCGGTGTCTATGAGAGATTTTACAATCACTTTTATGTTATTGTATATTTTGTATTGACGTGCGCCTAAGACAACCACTTCGAACAAACACTGTTATTAAAAACTGTATTGTTTAACACGTGATTTACATTTTGTAATGAAATAAATACACTATAAGGCCAATGATGATCGGTCACTTGCAATTTTAGACGTTTTGTTAAATATCTGGAAAGATACATTAGGAATTATCCTGAAACTTCAGGAGTGTAAACAACATGATAGACGTCATATATTTCCGCGAAGGTTTTTTCCCGAAACCCCAAAAGGGGCCGTCAACAAATTGAAGAAAAACTAATATCTTTTAGATAACCCTGTAAAAACTAATATCGCAAAAGCGTTGAAACGGTAGCACATTCTTAGGAGGCTTCTTTTAATAAACTATGTTAATTTTTATGAGGATAGCACGTATACTCGTGGAGAAATTAAGGTTTTTATTAAAACAATCCCAAATTTCACCAAGTGTTTTCCTTATAATTTTCAGAGTTTTTAATATAAAAGAATGTTTTTTCAGGAACGATGACACACAACATTATATACAATACCCTGCAATCAGAATTTAAAAATAAGAAACATTGGAAGAAAAATGAGCAGGTTCACTAAATATAAATTACCTACTGAAAAAGAAGTCTGATTGTAAGAAATCAGATATTTCTTTCTTCCAGCAAAAATAAAAATGGGTGAATGAAATTCTGTTGTCAGATCTGTTGATAAGAAATCACTTTATTAGTGTTGCCGGTTTCAGAGACTTAATTGCATTTTTTCCCTGCTTTTATACCTAGGGATCAAGTCTCCCAAGTCTCCCCTACTGTGCATAATATATTAGCTGAATGTATGGAACAAATTTTGTGAAAGTCTCAAAAACATAGCTTGAAAATTCTGATTGTAATCATCGGTAGAATAAGCTCGAAATTCGTTGGTCCCAAAATAAAGCAAAAAGATGAGGGGTTGTATTCAAATATACTAGTTTATGAAAGTTGACATAATAAGAATGAAATGTCTCTCTTTGTATCGTATAGTGTAAGTTATCGTTATCGCATTCTTTTTACCGTAATTAATCGTGTTTTCGTCATTTTATGAATACCGAAACAAACTGCGAAATTGCGTCCTGGGTAGTTTCACCTTATGCGCTTATTGTGTCACTTGGAATGTTGTTCGTAAAAATTCTTTTAACAGAAAATGTTTCGTCAAATTCACCAAATAAAACTTTGTATTTCAATGCAAAAATATGCGATTTTAATTAGTACCACAGCTGGAAGAATATTTCGGAGATGCAGGGGGGGGGGAAATCTTTATTTTAATTTGGTGTTCACTATTTTCAACATTGTGTTATTTAAAAAAAATACTGTATTCAATATACTATAATAATTTTAGAACAGTGTATTTAATGTAGAGAAAATTTCCTTAGAATACAATAGGTGTAATTTTTTGATAAATAAACATAAGTCTGTACAATTTAAAATCAAGAGAATAAAATAATCCCCCCTCCCCGACTTTAATCTCTAATTTTATTCTTATTACAATGCTACTTTTGTTAATTAAACTTTTTGGTTGAATTGCTGCTCTTGTCAACATTTTGTTTGAACATTTAAGAAATCTGTCAACGTTTGATCAATTTATCTTTTTGCATCTATTTAAAATAAAAAAAATCATTCAATATCCATCAGTGATTAAAAATCTGGTTAAAAAATAACATTTATTATTTCTAATTTATAAGAATATATTTTGTTGAGTGATTTTATGTAACTCATTGTTGAGATATAAAAACAATAAATATACAGGGTGTCCAAAACGTCTTTGATACATTTTAAATTTCAATACAAGATCAAGCTGTTGGTGTACGAGATTGCGGTTCGGGAAAAAATGCGTCTTATGACCTGAAATTTTGTTTAGCAAATAAAAAAAAATAGTTCCATAAATTTCTCATAGATGGCGCTGCTTCTGGAAAGTCATCTAATATGTAGAATGCCTTTATACGTAACAATGACGAAAGACGCACAATGCGTATGCACACATTTTGTCCAAACTATGATAACTCACAATCCAGAAGTTAACAATACTCGTCTATCCACCCTCTCTCGTCTAATCGAACTCAGGAGGGCGAGTATTGTTAAGTACTGGAATATGGGCTGCCATAGTTTGGACAAAGACTGTGCATACGCATTATGCGTCTTTCGCCATTGTTATGCATAAAGGGATTCTACTTTTTCGATAACTTTCCAGAAGAAACGCTATCTATGAGAAATTTTGGAACAATTTTTTTAATTTGATTAACCAAAATTTCAGATCATAAGAAGTATTTTCCTCCAATCTGCACTCTAGTACGCCAATTTACTTGATCTTTTATTGAATTTTAAAATGTGTCAAGGACATCCTGTTTAATATACCAAAAACGTAACAATTAATACCACATGTAATATTTTTTTGCTACACGAGTGTATGTTCTCAAATTAAATTTTATTGAATTTTAAAATGTGTCAAGGACATCCTGTTTAATATACCAAAAACGTAACAATTAATACCACATGTAATATTTTTTTGCTACACGAGTGTATGTTCTCAAATTAAATATTAACTTATTTTATAGTTCATGACGATCTCTATTAAAAGAATACAACGTTTTCACATTTTTCGTGGGATTTCATATTTCTTATAAAAAAGCATTAAGACTGTTCTCAAATCCAAACTTGTTAGTTTTTGATACACTCACAAAGCCATTTTTGTCCTGAATGCAAGACATTTGCAGGTATTTGACCAAAAAACCGAAAAGCGATTTCCATTTTCTAAATGTAACACAAAAGATTTTTCTGAAAATTTCGTAAAAGTTGCAGGGTTGGTCTGATTTTTTTTTAACTCAAAAAACTTCGGATCGTTATTATTATTATTTTAAAATTAAGTTTACACATGCAAGGAAGTACTCTTTATTAATGATGCTAATATATTAGGAAATTTATGATTTGTAGTCACTGATGTATTTTGAATTTCATCAAAACAAAATTACTAAAAACCCGATATGTCAAAATAAATAGATACAAAAATTTACTTACTAATCTGAAATTCTGTAAAAAAACAAAAACAAAAACAACCTTTTAACTCAAATAATTCAAAATATGCATTAGGGGACATACATTCTATATCAAAGCATTACAGAAAAAAAGAAAAGGAAAAGAAAAGAATGGAAAATAATGTTGACTGTAGATATTTCAAAGTTAGAAAATTTCATTGTAAGATTTTAATTAAAACTTTTTTTTTCCTTAAAAATATGATGTACAGTCGTGGGTAAAGAAGTAAGAACATTTATATTTCTAATTTATAAGGACACATTTTATTGAGTGATTGTATATAATTGTTGAGATACATCAACAATAGCTATATAAATAATATAATATAGGAACACCCCTTATTAATTTTGGCACAAATAATCATAAAAACAGATGTAGGTATCAATCCACAAATAATATTTAACCCTCTCGCTGCGTAATTTTTTTTTATCAAAATAGGTTCAAAAATTGCGCTTTTTTTTAATTACATATATCAAATCTATATATAGAGAGAGTTTAAATATGTAAAAAAATTTTGTAAATTTTTTTTAAATATAGATTTAGATCATACAAAAAGATTGTCAGAAAACTGCATTTGAAGAATATGATAAAAAAGCGAAATTTTGAAAATTAATCGTTTTTAAATTATGAGTTATTTTATGAAATAGAAAGGTAACACATATATACTAATAAAAATAGTCAAAATACTAGCAAAAAATATACTAGAAATAAAATTTAGTGTGATAAACTTCAAAACAAGGCGTTTCTTTGCGAATTTTTTACAATTTTTATATTCTCGCACCACTAATTTAAGAAAATCAATTTTGCAGTATATTTCTCTTGTAGATGTTGTTAAAGTCTATACGGAATTTTTTGTATTTGAAAAGTGGTCCGAGTTGAATTAAAAATAGTCGCCAGTGGACAAAAATGAATCTCCGAGGAAATCTCGGGTTGCGCAAATTTTGCTACTTTTACGTTGCCCGAGGAAATCTCGGGTTGCGAAATTTTTTCTACTTTTACGTTGCCCGAGGACGCAGCGAGATTGTTAATGATAAATGCTATTCATAAATTCTCTATTTGAGGTCGTCTACATAATAAAAATTGCACCAACTTTATTTTTCCAAGCAGTAACACTAACATTTGACACTTTGAGTTCCTTGGATCAAATAAGATCGTGAATATACCCTGTTTCTGTATTTCTTCTTAAATCCTCATGGAGTTAAAAAGGGAAATCTTTTAGAGGTTCCTATAAATATAGAAAAAAGTATTTATTTTTTGAGGAATAAGTTTTACGGTTACTCATTTAGTACCAGGGAAAGCTGTGTAGAACATTTAAACATTTTTTTTTTTTTTTTACACAACAAAATTTATACAAACTTTCCAGTCACTATTTATAATTTTCTTTTCTGTAGATGTAATCAATAATAGCAGTAAAAATAAAATTTCCCTATATATCGACAATTAATGACAGGCATGAGGAAAAAAACATAATTTTGTATTTGACGACACAGATTCTTTTTGAATACGAAATTATCAATCATTTTCATTATTAAAATATGACTTTAGAACAACAAGAAAATCCTGGATTATGTTTAGATCCATTTAAAATGGTTTATTAAAAAAAAAAAAAAAAAAAAAAAAAAAAAAAAACTGGATGATTTTCGGTTGGATATAAATTTAAAATTGTCAGTTGACTGAAAATGCTAAGATTACATTTTTTTTAAATCGAACGAGTTCTATATCCTGAGCTGGTCGGCGCGATTGGCAAAAAAATCCAAAATTGTGCCAAAGTCGTGTGACGTCACGTAGATAAAATCCATGCCAGTAGTTAAAAAAACAACCTCCAACGCTGAAGATCGCAACAACCACATCAAACATTTATCGGCATAAACAACTCGCCAAAAAAAACTGCACAAGATACGGAACTTTTCCCTTTGAAAATATATATAACTTAAAATTTTAAAAAAAATCTTCTAAAAATACTTCATAAGGAACTAAATGAAATGAACCTATACAAACTAGTTTTACCAATTTGGAGATTATGTGCATTTGGCAATCCTCTATTCCGGGACGCAATTTACCTATGTGGGAAAAAATTACGAGATGCAACTTACGTATGTGGGAAAGAAAATAGGAGCTTAATTTTTACTCCGGACGCTTCTTACCCACAACGACACTAACTATAGGATACGAAAATAAGCGGCTTTAATGAATATTGATTGACATTGATTTTTATTAAATGAAAATTTCGAACAATAAAGGAAATAGAAATCTTATAGCGAAATAATATAGGGTAACGTGGATTGAGATGCCGTATTGGACAAGATGCCGTGTCAGTTGTCTTCCTATTCGCAGGCGCTGTAGGGAAACGTCAATTTGTCGTGTGGAAGAGGCTTCCCTACTAATACTTTAATTCCAGTTTGCGTTGTTTTATTTTAGTTTTAAATAGTGCTTTTCATTTGCTATTTCGTCCTAACACCTTTGGTAAGTAACCAAAATCTTTGACGCTTTTTCTTTATGTAGTTCCTATGCAGTTGGCCTATCTTACCTCAAGATTGGGTAAGATGCCGAAATGCAAGCAGTTACAAAAACAAAATGATTTATGCTTTATATGACATTTGTAAAATGAAATACATTTTTAAATCATACATATATGTATCACCTTTGACACGAAATTAATAAATAGCAAATAAAAACAACAGGCGATTTTATAAAAAAATAAATCAAAAACTACAGTATTTTCACACAATCTACCCTATACGTGATTAGATGACATTTTAAGTTATTATTAAACTAATATAATATAAAAATATAGGTAGATTTAAAAAAAAATGTGAAGGAATGCCTACAGAAATAATGATTTTGACAAAACTGCTGTTATGTTAAAAATCGTTAAATCATCTTAAGTTTTATGAGTTTGTTTTTAATAACTCCAAAGGTTATTATTTTATTTTTATTAAAACGCAGACCACATTAAATTATAAATTCGACATAACTTTTATATTTTATATTACGTACACTGTAAAAAATAAATTCCTGAAAAAAAAAAAAAAACGGAAATTGTACTGGCCAGTACTGTTTCCGTATTTTAACGGAAAAACGCTTTGTATGATGCAAAAACTTGAAGGTTTTATCAGCAGATGTATTTTTTTCAGAGTTCCAATATTTTAAATATTTTTTTTTCATATATTACAATATTTTGCTTTATTATTTGATGCTTTATAACGGATAAATTTTAACTTATTATGTATGATATGCATAAAATATTGTATTAAGAATAATGATTGCTTCTTTTTGCAGCAGTACCAACATTTTCTTTTTTCAAACATATACTTGTTTTAAATGATTTGTCTGATGATCTATTTATCAATTCCAATAAAAACAATAATTATCTTAAGCAAGCAGACCTATTTATTGCATGCTATTAAAATAAATTTTCTTTATCTCTTATTTAAAAAACCTATGTAAATAAACAATTTTATAATAAATTAAATTATTATATGTGAGCTATGTTAAGAGCTTTTGTGTACGTTTCTATTCAAATGAATAGTTTTAAAAATATTAAAACAAAAAAGATAGATTTTTAGAGAAAATTTTTAAATTAATCATATTGGGATAGTTATGTTTAAATTTGGACATATTAATATAGTTTAATTTATAAAATTATAAACTAAAGAAATAAAATACAAACTTTACAAAAGTAGTAAACTTTAGTAAAGAAAATTATTAACTATTTTTATAAATTTAAGGAAAAAATTATAAATTTTGTAAAATTGTAATTTATAAAATAATAAATTTTAGTTTAATTCCTAAATTTATAAGCCAAATCAGTTTAATTTAATTCCAATTTACAAAGCGATGATTTGCAGAGATACTATGTTATGAAACCTTTAAATAACCCAATATTGCATCACGTTAAAAAAGTTGAAATAAAATTTAAAAAAAATTAATGGAAAAAATTAATAATTTTGAAGCACTATGAAGAAAAAAAAAGTAGATTAATCAAAATATTTTTCTGTAACTTATAAAAGTAAAATAAATTTCTAAATATTTTATTAAAATATATAAATGTTATTATTACTTTGACAAAGAATTGCCGTCGAGACATGGCCCCGGTTAGAATGGGCCAGCGGGCGGAGCCGGGGAAGGCCTGGATACTTGGAGAACTCTAGTATATACAACAATCTTAATTCGCATTTCAAACAAGGTGATTTGTGTACGCGAACATTACACGTCATTTACGGAAATTACACAGTTTTTGAAAAAAACACGGACATCGTACTGTTTTGAAAGTAATACGAAAAAATCTATTAAATTTACGGAAAATTTTCTGCATAGTTACGGATTTTCATTTATGGAAATTCTACTGTTGTTTTGGAAAAATGAAACTTCTCCGTAAAATTTTACGGAAAATCTCTTGTATTTCCACATATTATTTTTACAGTGGAAGCTAGATATTTTAAGTTTTTCTAGTTTTGAGTAAAATGAACACAAGTTTTCTTAGGTTTTTGCAATTTAAATATTTTTTTTTTACTTTTCAATAGAGTTGACGAGATCATGATGACATGAAGGACTGTAAAAAGTCATTTTTATAAAACGTTTAGAAAATACTTGCTATCACAGATTTAAGTACAGAGAGAAAATAAGGGAAAAGATCGAAGAATGTACTATTTGTAGTTGGGCAATCTCTTTTCTCAGAATGCTGCTACTAATTTTGAATAGTAATATGCAACTTATTTAATATTTCTTTAAAAATGGTGAATATTACTATTCAGAAAGAGTTTTGCATTCTGCAGAAGTAAACCCCAACACTTAAAGAATATTATTAGGCCAGTCTAGGTCACCAATCCAAATTCTCTCGCACTAATTATACATAAGTTATGTGAAATTTGTTTCTGTCTGAAAATGTCTTTGAAATTAGACGGTGCTAAGAATATGCGGTGTCGAAAGTTATGCTAGTAAATATAGTAGTTTTACAGTCATATTTTTGTAATCCATTTTTATTACACATTTATGTGTTCCTTTTTGTCACGTAACCCTTCATCTCCTGTTACATATTACTCTGATACATTTATTTTGTAAGAAAATTAACTTTTTATATAGGACATGTATTTTTATATTTCGAGTTTATAACATTCTAAATTGTAGCAAGATTTAAAAATAATGTTTCTATAGTACTATAATCGCTTCCAGTACTTTACAGGGTTGTCACAGGTCTTTGAATTTTATTTGCAATATTTTAGAAAATCGTATGATTTGTTCGTTTTAGTATCTGCGCGCATCCCTTAATTTTCTGTAAAATATTTTCTGATATATTTACTTTGTAAGACAATTCACTCGTTTATATGATTTTTGATATTCTTCAAAATGTATTTTAATATTAGTTAGTATGTAACATTGTGAATTGTAACAAAACTAAGAAATTCTTTTTCTTAAATATTAATATAATTATTTCCAGTATTTAACCGGGATTTATCCTCGTTGCTTGAATTTCAGTACCACCATTTCCAAATAGTAATCTTCACGTTATTTAGAGTAACAAAATAAGGTTAATAAGAAGAAATGGGTACAGAAATTCAATGAATCGTAGCAACCTATTTAAGATTGTGCTTACAAATTCATATTGTTAGAATAAACATTTATTTAAAAACTTAAATTAATAAATTACGAATAAAAAATTCGTTTTCCTCCCATTTATAAAACTAAAAAAAAAATAATTAACTTTTTTATATCAAATCATTAAAATTTCAATAATGGGGAATTAAGTAATTCTATATATTGGTCTCAAAAAATCGTCAATGTTGTTTAATTATGCATTATTTTGTGTAACTTTGTATTTATTCTAATTTATCGCTTTATAACACAATTGAATGCTTCAATTTTTTTTTACGATCAAAAATCGTATATTTAGAAAATTAGTTAAAATACTTGGTACTGGTAAATAAATAGTTTTTCAACTGTAAAGCAATAACTTTAGCTGCATATTGAAAGGAAATATTTTATTGATAAGAATATTGGTAAAAAATTACAGGAATGTAATATATTTTCTCTCATATATTTAATTTAGAAAAATAAAGCATTTACTGATCTTTGGATATTGGAGTAGTGCGTATTTTTAATTATTTTCATGCACAAAATTGTTCTATTAAAAGCAACAAAAATAATAATACATCAAGCCATTAAAATTTCAATAATGCGGAATTAAATAATTTAAAAAAATGTTCTTTAAAAATAAACCTTAATGTTATTTATAATTGTATTATTTTAGTCTAACTTATCTATTATATTTATTTTAATTAATCTTTTTCTAACATAACTGAAAGCTTTAATTCTTACCATTATAAATCGTAAAAAGAAAAATAGTTAAAATATGTTAGTATAATTATAAAAAATTTTCACAGCTGCAAATCAATAATTTTAACTCCATCTTGAAAGGAAATATTTTATTGATAAGTATTATGATAAAAATTGCGCGAATATATTTTCTCTTATGCTTTTAACTAAGAAAATTAAAGAACTTATTAATGTTTGGATATTAGAATAATGCATATTTTAAAATTATTTTGATGAATGAAATTATTAAATCAAAATCTAATATTGATCCTCAATTTAATTATTTTTAGGACAGGAATGATATTAAAAATCATAAAGGTAAACGCAGAAGGATTTTTCGGACATTAAAAGACATTGTGTGTAAATTGTAGTCGAGCATTTTGAAATTTTTTTTTAATTTAGTCATCTACGAAACAATTAAATTATAATAATTTAAAATAAGATACTTGTTTATTTTTTAGGAAATGAACTTTTATAAAATAGAGATTTTTTTTAATGTCTTTTTTTAGCTCAGTACTTGACTGAGTTTGAAATAAACACGCATCTTGAAAAAGTTTGCATTTATTCAGCAGTATTTCAGACATATTTTTATGCGCATTTTAAAGTATTAGTAGTGTACAGTGATAATATATATATATATATATATATATAAACAAAAAAAAAACCATTATGACTTAAATTTTCATGATATATAAGTAAAAAAGCTGCTTCAATGTTTCATAGATATGAAAATTTGTTTTTTTTTTGGTTAAGAAATTTTAAAGATGTGTTACAAATGCCATGGAAGTGAGTCATTTTTAACACTTTCCAACCTAGATGAAAAGTGTTTATGACTTCGGTTTGTCTGGCCGTCTGCCATCTGTCCGTGCTCTAACACCCGTAAATATGCTCGGAATGCCCTGAAATTTTTGTATTTTATTGTTGTTTACTGTAGCATGTTCGCTATTTCAGCTGAAGTGTGTACCACTTATAGTTTTTTACAGGAACAGTCAACAGTATTACGTTACATTACAGTCAATGGGAAATAATAGTTTCATGTGCATTTTGATGACGCTACGTCATTAAAAACATAATGCAATTGATATATAATTATGAAGCACATTAAAACATGCATTTTGTAGAATATGGGGGGCAAAACGTTTATTATTCATTTACAGTGTCAAACAAAAGAATTCTGTTACACATCCTTCAATGGGGGAAAATCGTTTGCAGTGTAATTTAGTGATATTTCACTATTTCAAACATAATGAAAAGTATATGCATTACTGAGGTGCACTATAAATTGCTCTCTTGTGTGCATTGCGTTTATTTACAGGGGCACAGAAAAGTTATTGTTTGCAATACATGTGCGATGTTTACAGTCTATGTGTAATAAGTGCGTTTTCAAATTTGGTTTGCGTTTTTAAGTTAAACTAATTTTTTTCATAGTACGTGTGTGTTTATAAACTCGGTTGGTCATATACAGGGCTCCACAAGGGAATTCGTAAGTATTACAGACAATGGGAGCGAATTGCCTAATAGTAGTTTTTAATTGTGTTTAAGCATTTTTCTGCTAAACTATATTTAGTAGACTAATAGAAATTGGTGGAATTTAAATAAATTCATATACAAGGCTACGCAAAGAAAAAGATACATTGTCGTTTACGGTTGGTAATTGCTGCGAGTGAGTTTTAAGTGGCCTTTTAGCTTAATATGTGGTATGTACATAAGTCCTATTTAAAACTTTGGGAATTATTCATAGAACATTTCACACGCCTTGCATTCATAATAATAAAATTTAATTGCTTAATAGATGTATATCCAACATTGTGAAAAGGTACCCAAGCCGGGAGTCGAACCCGGGTCATTAGCGTAGCGCACTGCCGTTCTACCACTGAACCACTTGGAGACGATACTCAGCTTGGAACTTTCTCACTATAACATGTTGGCAAGGCTACAAACGCAGCACAAGATGGAATATTTTCCGTGAGCCACCAACCCTGGGGAAAACACGAAATGAAAGAAAATTCAGCCTCGATAATTGAATAAATTCATATTTAATACTTTGGAAAATTTTCATAGAAAATTTCACACGCCTTGCATTCATAATAATCAAATTCTAATTGCTTGATAGGCGTATAGCCAACATAGTGAAAAAGTATACAGTGAAAAAGTGAGCGTTAGTGCGCTATGCTGATGACCCGGGTTCGATTCCCGGCTTGGGTACTTTTTCACTATGTTGGCTATACGCCTATTAAGCAATTAAAATGTGATTATTGTACATAAGTCTTCAGATAATATACAGGGCTGTACAAAAGATTTCGAGTGCACTTCCATCGATTGGCGAAAGTTGCTAAATATGAATATTCTAACTGAACTAAGTTTTATCATACTATATATCTACATCTATTGATCATATACAGGGCTGCACAAAAGTAATTCGACTACTTTTTTGACACTGAAAAGTAATTTCGAAAACTGTTTTCTTCAATGCGTTATATGGTTTCTAAATTGTTTACTTACATTTCACTTTGTTTAACGGTGAAGTTTCGGTACACTTTTCTGGCTGTGTTGGAAATTGTTTCATAATCTATGCTTGACGAATGATTTTTCGTTCTTGTTTATATTAAAATACGTACCAAACAGAGAAGCATTTTTATCATTACATAAAACATAAAATGAAATATTATTCTGAGAATAATATTTTTTAACTGTATTCATAAATATTCATCTGCAGGTAAGAATATGTTTTAAAATAAAATTTATATTAATATATAAATTATAACGTAGATAAATAGTTTCCTTGTACAGTTATATTTTAATTGCATAATTTATGTTATAATAATATTATCAATAGATATGTAGGTACTAACGCTTTGTATTCATTATGTGAATTAGAAGGTCTAAACTTTCTTACGTATCCACTTTCTGAAATTTTGATATTAATTTATAAATTTAGTATATGTTTCAATAAGCACGTCGCAAATTTAAATATGAATTACTGAGTAATGCATCTTGTTTAAAATATGTTTATAAAAGCGATTCGTAGGAACGAAAATTGAAACTAGTTGTACTATTTACCTTGTTGTGCTCAGCAATTCGAATTATATATATTTGCGTATTTTTATGCACTTGCATTTCAGGTTTATTTCGGAAATGGAATCAGCCTTCTATTTCATGTTTTTAGGTTTTATATGCATAACACCTTTTAAAATCTAGTAAATAAATAAGTACATTTATTACCCAAGAAGTTACTGTCTATTGTGACTATACTTATAAAAAATATATTTTTTTGTAATTTTATATATAAAGAAGAACTAAAATTTATTGATTTAAAAATTTTAAGGAAATTTTTGTTTAAACAAAATGGGTATTAAACATAACAAAATGGGTAAAATTTTGTACAAAATGGGATAATGTATTTAAAATGGGATAATATATTTAAAACATAGACGTTTATGACGTTATTAAACATACACTGATTTATTTTCGTGAATACGTCATTTTAATTAAATAAAGAAAGCGAACGGTAGTGTTATTTCACTGTCACGATTGTTTTGATTTTTTTTTTTTATCATGCTGGCTAGACTTTTATATAGTTTCAAGGATGGAATTAGATATTAGAAATCCTGGATATATGAAGGTTAATTAGTAAAACTAGCATAATGTGTGCCAACGCTATTTTTGATGCTAAAAAGTAACATCAATTCACCATATTCTTTTCGGAATTTTTTATATCAGCTGTAAAGCAATAACATTAACTGCATCTTGAAAGGACATTTTTTATTGATAAGAATAATGATTAAAATTACTCGAATGTAATATATTTTCTCTCATACTTTAACTTAAAAAAAAGGACATATTAATCTTTGGATATTAGAAGAGTGCATATTTTTAATTAATTTGATGAATGAAATTATTACATCAAAAGCTAACATTGATCTTATATTATATTGTTTTTCTTTAAAAGAATATTATTCAAAAGCATAAAGGGATTACCAAAATGATTTTTTTTCTGACACTATAAAAGGTGTATGTAAATTATAGTCGAGCATTTTCATGAAACGATTAAATTTAGTCATTTGCGGCACAATCAATTTATAAAATTGTGAAATAATACAATTGTTTATTTTAATAAATAAATGCTGATAAAATAGAGCTTTTTTAAATGTCTTTTCTTGGCTGCGTACTGGAGTGAGTTTCAAATAATCACGATTTTCGGACAATTTGTTTCTGCATATCTTACAGTAGTAGTATGTGGTAATAATCTATAAAAACATTATGGCAGAATTTCTTGATACATAAGTATCAAAACTCCCTCAATTTTTCATGGAAATGAAAATTTGTTTTATTTTTAAGATATGTTATAAGAGTTAAATAATTTTTCTTGTATGTTTCACCGTAATGAGTAATTTTTTATATTGTAATACGTACCAAACAGAGAAAGCATTTTTCATCATTACATAAACTATAAAATATAAATATATTTTCTTAGATCATTTCAAATAATATTTTATGATATATCCTTAATGATAACCCTTAAAATATTTTTGACTGTTTTGACTATTTATTGTATCTACACTAATAAAATAAAAGTTCGCTCTGTGTGTCTGTCTGTCTGCGATGGCTTGCGATGGCTTGCGAAATCTACCGTACGCAAAAGACTGAAAATGTGTGTGAGGATTTTCCAATACATTTCTTGATGCACGTGAAGTTCAGATTTTTAATCTTTTGATAATTAGCCGTTATATTAATCAAAAACTTATAAAAAATATCTTTTTTTGCAAAAGTTGGCAGACGTGCACGCGCATGCCCACAACACGATTTTCGAGCAGAAAGGAAAGAAGAACTAACTGTGTAATTTTATATATAACGAAGAACTAAAATTTATTGATTTAAAAATTGTGAGGAAATTTTGTTTACAAAAGTTTAGCTTGACATAAAAAGAAGTTTATTGAAGATTGGAATTAACAGGCTCAATATTTGCTCTTTCTGATAATTTTTTGTATAATTCATATTGAACTCTATACATTAGTTTGATAAATCAAGTTGAAGCTTCATTAAGAAGCTACATGTAATGGAAAATGTATTAAAGAAAAATAAGACATTTTACGGGGCACATGTAAGAAAATAATAACCTTTCTCTAACAACTTGATTTTAAAAAACAGATTTGGATAACAACGTACATCGAAGATCGAAATGTATTTTTTAAATTATTATTCGGTTCACCATATATTTTAAAATGCGTATAATAAATTTAAATGAATTGTCACGAATTAGGAATTTAGTGGTAATTAATTATCCACATATGAACAGCTAACAGACATCTATTCAATTTTAGCTATAGACTTTTGGAGTTATTGCAAAAAAGTATGTCTATAACTTTAAATTTGATCATCAGCATATATAACGGAATTTTTTCTATAACATATTTATCCCTGCTGGAGAGATAAAAAAAATCAAGGCTTTTTTAAACATATCATTTGAATCTAATCAGAAATACATGATACGCAGAATAAAAATTAATAAATTGAGTTTTTTAGAATAAGAAAAATAAGTTGAAAAATTACAACAAAAAATGCATTTATAATACAATATTTTGTTTAAAAATGAATTTTAAATGTCATTTTATTAAATATTAAAATCTGATTATTTATTTTTAAAAGACAAAAATAATATTTTAGGTAATTATTCAACTTTTTGATTTGATTTTCGATAATTACATTGCCTTATACATTATATAGCAGATTTACTTTACAATGAGTTGTTTTACATTATTTCAAAGTAAAAAAACAACAACAATTTATGGTACACTGTCTTCAAAATATAACATTAAACAGTTTTAATTTGTCCAATGTCATTCATTAATTAAAAAATAGTGTCTACGTTTATATTAATGTAATTATCTAAATATTCTATAATTCAATGTGTTTTTACTGTTACATGATTAAGGAAAGAATGTTATGGTAAATATGTCCCAATGACTCGATTATTGTTTTTACACAACGGCAGGCGAAAACACTGATTAACTATTTGGAAATATAAAATTTATTTAATTATAAAAATTCTCTAGTTTATATTAATTTAATTTATTTGAAGTTGTGCAAGATCCTGCTAATGAGATAGATTTTTGTAGCGAAAAAATATAGGAGTAATCCAATAAATAACACAAGAGAACAGAAATTTGTTCATTCTTTGAATATTTTTTAAACGATGTTATTGAATAGGTTATTTTTCTATGTTAAGAACATTGAAACAAATATTTCCAAAGTTTGAATAAAATAAAAATTAATTCAGTCTGATTAAATTTCATCACTTCATTTACAATGGAGTTTATTTTTCCGGGGATATTTCAGGTCTTTTGTTTTTTTTCGCATTAACAGGAAATTGTTCTTCTAGCCATTTATTTAATTAATTTCCAAAGTTTGTGTTATCATCGAGACTAAAATGGATCAAAATTCAAAAGAAGAAAATAAAATGAATTCTATTTTTAGAGTCTACATTATAACAACTATGCATCTTGTACTGATTGAATTTAGTACTTTTTAATTTTGTAAAGAAAATCAAATTTATTTACTTTTGTCTTTTTAAAGAAAAAGACAATATTTTCATGTTGGAGTTGAATTAAGCCATATCGACAACAACAATAAAAGAAAATCTTATATTATTTAAATAATGAAAAATAAATAGAATAAAAAACAAAATTATGAGAAAAATCAGTAATAGCTACACATTTATATAATTTTAAATTAAAAAATATTGATTAGCATATATTCAGTTTGTGACCAGGGTGATAATAAGACTACTGGTTTGCTTCCACGATGCATAAATTTAAAACATTCATCAACTGAAAGTGCTTATTATGGGACCCTTCTGGGGTGACATGACACTTATTATGCCAATACTTCAAAATAAGACAATATTCAGAATATTTTTGTTAATGAGTTTCTCGTTATCAGTTATACCCAAAGACTAGAAGGATACATATAATTCAATGAGGCGTTGTATTTAATATAGTTTATTCACTGCATCTTCCCATCCTTCTTTAAATTCAAGCATCAGTAGTATCCTTAGCACGCCAAAAGTAAATCTAGTTTATTCCATTAAATATTATGATTTAGTGCAATGATTTAATTTGACATTTTTTAGGAATGTGATAGGAAATTAGTTTAACGCAAATGAATTGCAAACAACTCACGCCTTTCCATCAAAATAGATTTAAGATATTATTTTAGACGTGGGTGATGTAGATTTGTATACGTTGATCAAATTTCAAAATACGTGTTCGCATGCTAAAAAAAAAAAAAAAAAAAAAAAAAAAAAAAAGTTTTAATTGATGTCCTGAAAATCAGTTTTAATTTATAATTGTAGAATAGGAAAACATTATTGCTTCAAAAATATACCTTAAAATTTTCATTGATATCGAAAATATTTATCATTGCACAGATTCATAACATAATTAAATAATGCATAAAGTAGTATTCGTAATTAAATATACTTAGAAAGCCATGAATGAAGCAATTTTATCTTTAATTAACTATTTTAAAATAAGAAATTTTGCATTAAAATAATTTTATTGCAGCAAAATATTTTTTGCTATTACTTTAATTTTGATATGCGATATTGTATTTAATTTGTTATCAATTATAATTCTAAACAAATGCAAACACTGGTGATAAGTGAGTTATGCTTATAATTATAAAGGCATAATACTGAATTATCTGTATTCTATTATTAAGCTGTTAGATGCTAAGGAAAAGTTGAAAATTTGCATTTTTAGGCAAAAGAATGTAGGAGAATTGCAGAAACAGAATGTAGAGCAAAGAGATATTAAAATATTTCTTTAAAAGTCCCGTTATAAGAGGGGATGTTTTAATGATTGCCGCATTAACAGTTTATAGGTGCGAAATAAACTGTTAACGATGCACCGGACATCGTTATAGTGAAACTACCCGTTATAGCGATATATTTTTTCGTGATTTGTAGTACGGTAAAAACGCAGGGCCCAGTTACATGGATCACTGGAGTTTTTAGGTTATTTCACTTTTGTTTGTTTTACACAGGCGAACTTCATGTCTAAAACCAGTGTTATATCCTGAGTTCAATTGTAACCTTTATAGGAAAGGAATACTGTGTGGCTCTGATTAGAGAAACCCTGAGTAGGTTTCCTGTTTTCGAAGGTTCCAAAATTTTTAGGGAGGGAACTACGTCCGTAGGAGCGGAAGGACAAAAGACTGCGATAATTCCCCAATGACCGATTGAAGGGGTGAAAATTGAAAAAAAAAAGAAAATGCCACTCTTCACTAAAATAAAGTCGACTGACCAGTTACCCTGGCAACACGACTGAGCCGAGACGGGTTCCAGAGTCTATCTTAACTTAGCCATACAGTAGATAATATCTTTACAAAAATGGGGTATTTTTGTTGGCAGATTGCAAGACATAGAATATAGCAGATGATCCTATTCAAGTTATTTCACCTTAAAAGTAATCCCCTACCTGTCAAATAGGAAATAATGAGGTTTGTGGCAATAACAAAAATTTCGGGAATTGTGTAGAACTTTCTAATTCCATGATGTCATAGAGAACCGATCAAGGTGGATTCCTCGATTCTGATAGAAGAAAGGGTTGGATGAAATGGGAACGGACAGAATGTGAAAATTCTTGGGGCAGCGATGAGGCAGAAAAAAAGACTGTCTCATGAATTCTGCATAAGATCTGATTGGATCTGTATGTGTAGTGAACATGAAGTATGTTTTTGAACGCATGAGATGGCTCATGCGTATCTTGTAACAGTATTTTATTGATTAAATTTACACATTTTCGTTCGAATAAAGAACTTTTAAGATTCAGAATATGTATGATCTTGGATTTTAATATCTATGCTAATAAAATAAAGTTTCGCTCTCTGTGTGTGTCTGTTGGCGATGGCTAGCAATATCTAGCCCACTTAGAAGTCTGAAAATTTAGGTGTGGATAGATCAAGATCTGGCCATGTGCATCTGAGTCTCAGAATTTTAATATTTTGATAATTACCCAACATATTAATTATAATCTCATTAAACATCGTATCTAAAATGCCATCTTTTAAATCAAAATAGCTAACGAAAAGAACTGCTGTTATGGATTTGCAAGCGGAAATGAACGAATTCGAAATTATTTTACTAATTAGCGAACTTTAAGAAAACTAATTAAGATATCTATTTGAAAATTTCTGAGCATATGTAAAAAAGACTTCTGCATCCGACTAAGCGCATTTTGAAAAATCCGGCCGGTAATTTTTTTTAATTTTATACAAAAAACTCCCAAAAATCTACCGGCGCCAGTGAAAAAAATCCGAGAAAATTTCAGACAGATCTCCTTTCATTAAAAACTTAACTACAAAGAGATCTGTTTCTCTGGCCGATCCCTCCATTTAGTTTGCGAAAATGAAAGGAAATAATTGCTAATATTTACTAATGAACAAAAATTTAGATAACTAATTAAGATATAGATTTGAAATTGAGGGTGGGAAGGAGTATCATCTGCCGGCTATTTCAGCGTAGCGTCTTCGTTATGTTCTAATTATCAGAAAAAATTAATTCTGTTTTTAATGATCACGTTAATGTAGGTGAAGGTGGTTTTCTTAAACAAATTATTCGTTATATTTGCGGGTATGGGAAGGGAGGGGGTTTAACGCCTTTCTCTGATTTGCATAAAATAAATTCCATTTAAGAAATTTAACATTTTTAGCTTCTAACGTAGCGTTTTATAAATGTTATATATAGATAATACAGGAAATTTCAAATAACGATTTTAGTAAACATTGAATTTATGTTCCTAATAAAAGTACACAACCCGTATATACCTGATGGATACTAACATTCAAAGTAAATGCATTGTTGTTGAGCACCTGACCAAGTGACCCCTGGCGGGCAATTCTACAAGTTTCTTTATCTAAATGTGCAACGATTTCCGTAAAAATTAAATTTATGTTCCTAATAAAAGTACGCTACCTGTATAAACCTGATGGATACCAACATTCAAAGTAAATGAATTGTTGTTCAACACTTGACCAAGAGCCCCCTGGCGGGCAATTCTGCAAGTTTCTTTATCTATCTGTGCATTCTTATCTCGGGTTCTATGGGCCCGATCACAACGGCCTTTGGATGATTCGACCTTGTTTTCGTTACTGTTACAGGTTTTAGTTCCACCTTCCACCGACAGGGGGCGCAGAAGTTTTCTAGAGTTCTATGGGCCTGATTTCGACGGGGATTGGTTCATTCAACTCCCTTTATACAACGGGTACCCGTGTTGGATTTTCGTATGGAACAAATTGTGTCCCCTGGCGGTGAAAAACGGAACTAAATGATTTTGAGCGCGTGCGCAGAACGCTTGCTATACGGTGCCGGAGGCAGCGGAGACATGATTTGGAGTTTCGTTCGGAAAGTGGATTCTTTGGAACAGGGTGCACTGTAAAACAAAACTCGGAAACGTTACTCATTCTGGTGGGGCAGCAATGTGGCCCATCGTTTCTAGTTATGTTTCCGCATATTTCGGTCAGATGTTCATAAAAGTTTCCGCATATTTCGGTCAGATGTTCATAAAAGTTTTCGCATATTTCGGAAACATTTACGTGCATTTCGGAAACGTTTCTTTATATTTCAGTCAGATGTTCAGTAACAATTCTGCATATATCGAAAATGTTTTATATACATCGGAAAGGTTTCTGCATATATCGAAAATGTTTTTGTATACATCGGAAAGGTTTCTGCATATATCGGAAAGGTTTTTGTATACATGGGAAATGTGTCTGCATGCATCAGAAATGTTTTTGTATACATCGGAAATGTTTCTGTGTATTTCTGTTTTATAATTTCTTTTATTTGAGAGAACAATATGCTTTAAAAAAATTTAATATTACATTCGCTCGAGGCGAAACCCCACTCCACATCATCGTGGTTAGGTTTTCTGCGAAGTTTGGTGAGCAAACTCGCTAATCTTACTATAGAAATGATCCTATGAAGTATGATCTTGTAGATGAATCATACTCTAGAATTAGAAATATTATAAACTTTCTGCAATTTCTGGTGTGAAACATATATTTTTCTGAACTCGTTTTATTATTTACCTTTTATTATTAGACTGCTAATCAAGATATCACTTTAAAGTTATTTATGCAGGTGAAATAAACTTTGAAAAAACTTTATTCTATGACAAATACTTCTGTCATTTTAAAATAACTCCAAATTTCAGAGTATGTCCTTCTACTGAAGAGAGACTTCCAAATTTTCCTTTGAAGGAACAGAGTTGAGTCGTCTGGAAACTTCTTTAGTTTACCTACTACAAGTTTACAATTACAACAAGTTTAGAAGTTGTTGTATACACAGTTAAATAACTCGTTCGATAGTTTCTTTATACTCTTGTTCCATGAAGCTATAATAAATATTAGATATTTGATTGATGAATAATAATGTAGTACTAGTATTAATGAAGTACAGATAGCACCGTATATACGTCTTTAACATCTTTTCGTTTTGAGATCGGTTCCGTTTCATAACTTTTCTAATGATGAAATGTATCGTGTATATGACAGAACAAATTCCTAAATTCACTTATACTATACGTTTTTCACTCAGTTTTTATGAATAAGATATTTGTAAATAAATAACGTTGAAAATTTGATTTATGGATCTATAAATAATTCTTTTTTTAAATGCAGCCTCATGAGTTCCATCCTCTAAATAGATACTTAATGAAAATATTTAACTTCCCTATACTTATAAATAGATAGATTTTAGTAATACCTTTCAACATTTTTTTTTAATCTTGTAAATAGTTATACTATTCGAAAATATTTTATATCTGTGGTAATTGTTTTATTTTCACGAATTGTATACTTATAAATAGATATATTGATAAAAATGTTTTGTCTGTTTGTAAATATTTTTAATATAGTGTTTTACAACTATGATGCTTCTAAATATATTCATTTAAAGATATTATTTTATTCGTATAACTTGAGAAGTGCTGAGACAACCTGAGAAAATAAATATATTTTTATAAGTATACATTTCATAAAATAAAATAATTATTTACAGATCCGAAATCTTTTGACATAATATCTCTACTTACAAGATTAAAAAATATATTTATTTAAAGGTATTAAAAGTAATACGTCTATTTTGGGAAATAAAGCATTTTCATAATGCATATGTATCTGTTTACAGCATGGAATTCACGAGACCGGATTTTAAAGAAGAATTATTTATAGATTTATAAATCAAATTTTCAATTATATTTGTTTATAAATATCTGATTCATAAAAAATGAAGTAAAAACGTATAGTATAAGTGAAATTAGGAATTTGTTCTGCCATTTAACATCTTGAGGGGCACCGGTATATAATATATACCACTTTTTAATATATAACTTTGCCACCAGTATTATTAAATAAAAATATTTAGTATTGTTTTTTGCAGATTGAGAATTTCAAAATTCATTATTAAAAATTACTGGTGTTGAAACATCGCAAAATTTAGCATTTTTAGACCACGTGCTTGCCCTCCAAGGGGATAAACGATACATTTCATCATTAGAAAAGTTATGAAACGTAACCGATCTCCAAACGAAAAGATGCTAAAGACGTATATACGGTGCTATCTGTGCTTCATTAATACTAGTACTACATTATTATTCATCAATCAAATATCTAATATTTATTATAGATTCGTAGAACAAGATTATAAAGAAACTATAGAACGAGTTATTTAACTTTGTGTATACAACAAAAGATTAACTGCAAATGTAATATTAATATGCAATAAAATAGAGTCTGATAATATTAATTTTTTTTAAAGCATATTGTTCTCTCAAATAAAAGAAATTATAAAACAGAATACTTACAGCTCATATAAATACGTTGCATCTGCATCTGTTTTAAGCTGTCTTTCCTCTCAAGAACAATACAAATCACGTGATAATGACATGTGCAGTAGGTCGGAGTAGATTAGCATGCGCAAATATTACTTCATGTTAAATTCCATTTTTAAACTTTACACGGAATGAGTGTAACATTTCCGAATTTTTCAGTAACCAACACTACCTATTTGAAAACATTTCCGCTATGGAATGTAACGTTTCCGACTTACAAGTTATAAATTTCCAACTGGACGAAAAATGTCCGGGCCAGGATTCGAACCTGGGATCGCTTGACTGAAGCCGCCACGCTCTACCACTGAGCTATCCCGGTCGAATCTGGAGGGCATAATTAATCCAGTTAACCTTATTGATCAAAGCATCTGGTCTGATATTTTAATCAGCTCAACAGAAAAGATCGCAGGTAAAGGATCTCCAGTAAACGCTGGATACGTGAATACACTGGATTATTTCATTAATTGTGTTAAAAATAATCCAGTGTTTCCGACTTCTTCAGAGTATTCACCGCGTTGAATATTTTTCTGAAAAAGCGTGTAACGATTCCGAAATAACAAGTAACTGTGGAGAACACAAAGTTTACTATAAATTTCCGGAAACCTTTCCGCCTTGGGCCGAAATGCTTCTGATTTTTTTTACAGTGTGCGGAAGGTGTAACTAAAAGAGTTTGCATCGCATGCGCTGCATGTCTACTATACGGTGCTGCAGGCAGCGGGAACACGTGTCGGAGGTTCGTTTTTATCAGTATGCGCCCGTGGAAATAAAGTAGAAATAAAGTGGAAATAAAGGATTTTCATTCGCCGTGCACTGTAAAAAAATGGGTCGATCTACTAAAACAATTTTAGTTTTTCTCATTGATTTTTTAAATTACTAAAATTTTTTTGTATTATTACTCAGTTACAAGAAAATCTGCAACAATCAGTAGAAAAAAGCTCGCGAAATTACTACAAAACAGCTAGGAACGATTCTGGTTTTTAATACCTGTTACTAAAAAAATCTGTGGAATACAAATATACTAACAAAATTTAGTGTCCCAAAGTTTTTTTTTTACAGTGTGCAAAGAACGTTTAAATAAATAATGTTATACAAAATTGGGTTAAAGATACAAAATCATTCAAACTTTAGGTTTGTTAAATTTTATTATCACGGGCCCGAGCAAAGCCGGGTGGGTCAGCTAGTATATATATCTAATCTGACATATATAGAACTGTGGCCACGACATCATACGGGCAACGCCGTGCATGTCTGATAGTATTGAATAAAGCTGATTTTTATACATTCAAATAGTTTTTATTTTGAAAGTGTATTTTTTCTTTCATGTTCTCCTTTATGCCTCAGATATAGCAATGTATTTGTTAATTATTAATTATTTTTCACTAGTAATTTTTATATTATTTTTGGTGCATAAGACATGTAATCAAATCTCTTTCCAGATATTCTTTAAATATGAAGTTTAGCCTGATCCGGAGAAAGATTTGTAATTTTTTATTAATCAATCACCGTAATAATTACCGTAGCAAGCGTGCTGCGCACGAGCTTAAAATCCTTTAGTTCCGTTTTCCACCGCCAGGGGGCGCAATTTGTTCTTTACGAACATCCAACACAGGTACCCGTTGTATAAAGGGAGTAGAATGAAGCAATTCCCGTCGAAATCAGGCCCATAGCACTCTAGAAAATAATGCGCCCCCTGTCCGTGGAAGGTGGAACTAAAACTTGTAACAAGAACGAAAACCAAGTCGTATCATCCAAATGCCGTTGTGATCGGGCTCATAGAACCCGAGATAAGAATGCACAGTTAGATAAAGAAACTTGCAGAATTTCCCGCCAGGGGGCACTGGGTCAAGTGCTCAACAACAATTCATTTACTTTGATTGTTGGTATCCATCAGGTATATACGGGTTGCGTACTTTTATTACGATTATAAATTTAATATTTACGGAAATCGTTGTATAGTTAGATAAAGAATATTGTAGAATTTCCCGCCAGATGGCACTTGGCCACGTGCTCAACATCAATTCATTTACTTTGATTGTTGGTATCCATCAGGTATATACGGTTGTGTACTTTTATTGGAACATAAATTTAATTTTTACGAAAATCTTTATATGAAATTTCCTGTATTCTCTATATATAACATTTCTAAAACGCTACGTTAGAAGATAAAAATGTTAATTTTTTTAAATGGAATTTGTTTTGTGTAAATCAGAGCAAGGTGTTAACCCCCTCTCTGTATATACCTGCAAATATAACGAATAATTTGTTCAAGAAAACCACCTTCACCTACATTATACTATCATTAAATAAAGAATTAAATTTTTCTGATAATTAGAACATAACGAAGACGCTACGCTAAAATAGCCGAAGATACGCTAAAATAGCCCTTCTCATCCTCATTTTAAAATCTATATCTTAATTAGTTATCTAAATTTTTGTTCATTAGTAAAAATTGGCAAATATTTTCTTTTATTTTCGCAAACTAAATGGAGGGATCGGCCAGAGAAACAGATTTCTTTGTAGTTCAGTTTTTAATAAAAGCAGATCTGTCTGAAACTTTCTCGGATTTTTTTCACTGGCGCCGGCAGATTTTTGGCAGTTTTTTGCAAAAATTGAGACAAATTACCGGCCGAATTTTTCAAAAATCACATAGTCGGATGTAGAATTGTTTTGTACATATTCTCAGAAATTTTCTAATTGATATCTTAATTAGTTTTCTTAAATTTCGCTAATTAGTAAAATAATTTCGAATTCGTTCATTTCCGCTTGCAAATCCAGAACAGCAGTTCTTTTCTTTAGCCATTTTGAGTTAAAAGATGGCATTTTCGATGCGATGTTTAATGAGATTATAATTAATATGTTGGGTAATTATCAAAATATTAAAATTCTGAGGCTCAGGTGCATCAAGAGATGGTTTGGACAACCTAAATCTAAATTTTCAGGCTTCTATGTGGGCTAGATTTTCTTAGCCATCGCAGACAGACAGACAAACAAACACACACACAGAGCGAAACTTTATCTTATTAGTAAATTATTTACGAGATATTAATAAAATTTTTCATGTGTTACAGATTTATAATATTTTATAACACACCTGAAAGCTTATTATATTTTTATACAATGATTTGTTTAGAGAAATATACTGCCAGTGTGATTAATATCTCAAAAATAAATAAAATGTAGATGTATTAAATAAATATGTAAAAATATACTTTAACATCTTTTTAAAAATCCTATTTAAAATTAGCATTATTCATTTAATTTTGTAGTTTTCTTTTGATTATCCGCATTTATGAATAGGACAAATTGATTATTTAAAATAAATAAATAATAACAACAAAATATAAAAATCCAGTTTTGTTGCATTCCTTTTCAATTCACAGTGTCGGAGATAGACTCTTATGTGGATATCTTACAATGTATGAGTATAATAATAGTGCTTTTAGACTTACCTAGAAATTTTCAAAATGAAAAAACATTATTGTATGTGGAGTCATATTCCTCATCTAAATTCAATATTCTTAGAATAATTCTCTATAAAATATTATACATATTTTTATGAAAAAATGTTTTTTTTTTTTTATATCGATATTTTTATATCAACTATTTTACTTGCTACAAAATCTTTCACGTGTTTATATAATTCTATTTGAAAAAAAATTATTCAATTGGACATAGTATTTCTTTTCTGTTCTTTAATTTGTGTGGTAGAAAAACATAGAGAAACGTTATATTATATGCTAACGTTACGATGTCTGTTTAACTTCAGCTTGGTAGAAACGTACCATACACCATTAAAAACCATCTATTAAAGTGTTCTAGAAAATGTTTAGTTACCAAGAAAAAAAAAACAGTATGTTCTTGCCGATGTATGACCTAATATTTAAACTAAAGAAATATGTGATGCACAGTATAAATATTTGTGATGAATTTTAGATGTTGTTTATAATTTTAATAATATCGATGATCAACGTAGATACGGGAAAGGATAACACTCGTTCCGACTATCTCTTCTCCAAAAAATAGCAGCATCAACAACATGAACAACAACAATTGTTAAAAAATCCTCAAATTAACAACGATATAAGTACTATACTCCCGTCAAGTATATTTACATGTTGTCAAATCATTGACGAAACATAAGTTGAGGCTTACTTTGGTGATTCGAAATGTTTTTGGTGGCTGTCTGTGTGTATGTCTCGCAATAACTGCTGTAAAATGTAACCGATAAGTCTGTAATTAAATAGATATGTTGGTGAGGTACTCGGAATTAGCTGCATAGTTTTTAATTAAATTTGGTTCATTTGTTCGAAAAGTAAAGAACATTTCCTTTTATGCTATAAGTAATGAAAAAAAAATTAAAAATTTTACCATTCATTGAAAAGAAAAATTACGTATTTGGGTAATTGATTTAAATGTTAAATTATGGATGCTACAATTTTTCAATAGGTGGCTTAAATTACTACAATTAGTGTGAAATTTATCCCATATATATCAAACATTTTAAATTATCTATATATTTTTTTATGAAATTTTGTGAATCTGCATCGAAAAATATAAAGCATTTTAAGTGTTCAGTTTTATATTTTTCTTATCATAAGTAGTAATTTTTCTCTTTTAGTTTACCTGTTGCCTAGTAATTCTATTTCATCACTTGTTAGAAATTGAAAATGTATCAGAAAAAGGCAATGACTGTGACTTTTTCGATTAAGAAAGATTTGGAATAACAGTTTAAATAAAATTTGAAGTAGTTATTATTTCGTAATCGAATTATCAGATAATAGTAGAGTCAAACATTGACGGTGGTAGCAACAATATAGTTTAAAATTAATATAGACACAATTAAAGAACTGTCAAAAATTTGCAAATCACACTTGTTAAAATACACCATCTGGCAGTTTATCGGGATAGGAGAGCATAAAATCTCCGATACAACGAGGTTTTTATCGTAACTAGGGCATCCAACCCGGGGTTCCCGGGATAAAAATCGAGGTGAAAACCATTTATTTTTTATTGAAAACTAATATATTTTTTACATTTAATAATTTTTTTTAGACTGCCCCCTAACACCACCAAAGAGCATTTTTATATGAAATATGTCAATTATATATTCGAATA
Organism: Maratus michaelseni; assembly: GCA_963931845.1. Lineage (NCBI taxonomy): Eukaryota > Metazoa > Arthropoda > Arachnida > Araneae > Salticidae > Maratus > Maratus michaelseni. The sequence goes on along the minus strand of OZ007593.1, from coordinate 301,246,980 downwards.
AAATTTTGAAATTTATTAAAAGCGGTAATTTCATGTTGTCGTGCCAGAAGTTAACAGTCGAAGAAATCGCTAAAAAGTTGGTTATCTACAGAAGATTTTTTTTTATTATTCTGATAATTTCAGCGGTTTCAAGCGCTTATTTAGATTACATGTCTGTTAAATTTGTGTTATATTGATACTAATTTATTTATTTCTTAATGAAGTTTCAATTTCGTTATGAAATATTAGCTAGATGCAGATGCCAAACTTTTTATATTGTTTAAAGTGCAAACGGATTAATATATTGCAATCCTCTGCAAGCAAAAAAAGATAGCTAAAAAAATCATGCTTGAAATTTAATTTAAATGTTTAATAAGTGAGAAAATTGCGACACAGTTTTCAAACAAATTGTATTTGGATGTAGATTGTTTTCCTACATAATGGTGTAAGAATTGAAAGTGTGCGATGTTTAGAAATTAAAAAAAAAAATTGCAGTAGCAAAAATCGCAAAACCTAAATTTTATCGTCAACTGTTGCCATTCATAAAATGACGTCAGCGTTACGTACGTTTGTCCTTTATAATACAGATAAAAAAGTTTAAAACGCACTTGTCGATGTACTAGAATTTTGAAATAGCCCAGGTATTCGCAATTCCAAACATAAATTCAATGAGACGACGGGGGGGGGGGGGGGTGGACGGAAGGGGTTAAGAAGCTCTACCCAACCCTTGAAGAAATATACAATTTTATTCTATAAAATTACAACAATAAGAAGTTGAAGAGCATAATTGTATGAAATCTTTGTTTAATATAACAGTTCTTAAAAGTTTTCTAAATCTTAGGGAAATGGTATATATGCTTAGAAATATACATATAATCTAACGTGATTAAAACGTGGATTTCATGATGTTAGGTTTTGTGTAAAGTTAAACAATGAACAAAAATTAATTGTTAATGAAATATCTTGCAAAATTGACAATGAGACACTTGATCTAAAGATTTACTAATTATTTGTAAACATTCGAAACATTTAAGGATTTATCGCATTTGAAAGAAATATTTTGAATAACGGATTACATTAATAATATTAATTTTGTTAACTTTATTAATTTATAATTAATTTTTTATAATAATTTTTAATAATATTATTAATTTATTGAAAAATAAATAACATAGTATGAAACGTAAGTTTTTTTTTAATTGCTGCGTGTTCATTCACTGGAAAATTTTGCTTTAATTTACTCTGTTCATTTACTTGTTTTTTTGTATAGCTTTTTATTAAGACACCCCTAACATCCCAAACAAATGAAATATGAACATCCTTTTATTATTTCTTAATCATTTGTATACCAACACGTTTAATTAGATTATCAGACACCAAACCATACTGTTTATTAAAATATTATCAATCTCCCTTTATAAAATGTGCTTAAGTTTCCATTTACTGGTCGGACTACCCTACTTAAGAAATGAAATGTAGTATAATATTATCATTAATACTTAAAAAAAGTGCTTTGAGATAGAAAATCTCTTTAAGCTTGTAATTTAAGCTTTACTTTATGCTTGTAGTTTAAGCTTTACTTTAAGCTTTAAGCTTTAATGTGCCCGCCGGTTCTGTATGTACGTACTTAATATGTATGTACGTATGTATGAATGTACGTATCGCGATAACTCTTGATAGAAATATCCGTTTTTCTTCAAATTTTGTTTATAGGTTCATTGTGATAAGGTGCTTCCCTGATTAGTTTTGGGGGTTCATTATTTAATAAAAAAGGTGAGGACAAGGGGCTAATATCCCCCTTTGTTTATTGTCGATTTCTTTATTTTTCGAGGGGCATTATTCTTTGAAATAAGAGTATAATATGCAATTAGTGTGAATAGCCTGTGAGCTCAATGACACCAGTTTAAGTGGACACTTTTCTTTTTATTTATATTTAAGACCTAAAATTCCTGTATACATTTCACTTCTTTACTTTGCACATATTTCAATCAAATAAGATCTTCATTCTCTCCAAATTCATTTCTAGCTGCTTTGTTACTGGTTTTACTTGAAAAATGTAATTTGCTATGAATAGAAAATACTCAGTAAATTTGTTATTATCCTTAAAAAATACGAATGCTAAAACAATCAATATTGGTTAATCATCGAATTTATGATATCGCATTACATTGTTTCCTGCGCATAGTCAGGCATAATGTGAAAAGAGAGAAATCGCGAGAAGTCATAGAGCTCTCTTAAGACTTGGAAAATTGAAAAATTATAATTCTCAGGACACATATGGTTAGACTAATAAAAAATCAATTATACATTTTAATTAAATTTCTCCTTTATTTAAAATTATTTTCATCATGCCAAAATTACGCGAATATTTTATTTTTTACAAAAAAAAATATTCTCCCAATTGTAGGGGTGCAAAAATACGAGATGGTGTAAATTACAAAAATAAAAAGTGTTTATGCATACTAATAAATATTTTTAGGAGAAAAATTTACAGTTAAATCGAAAAAAAAAATAAGCGATGCAGAATTGAATATTATTAAATATTAGTTTCATAAGAGAAGATCATTAATTTTAATTTCTTTTCTAACAAAAAATATTTATAACATCGTAAATTAAACGGATGTCACAAAATAAGAAATTCTTAAAGAGGTAGAACAATTGTAATACTACGAATTGAAATATTTTTTTTTCCATCTAGTCTTGAGAATAAAATGTTCGAGAAACATTCCGAGGAACTAGATTATTCAATTCAATTATAGGAATCTTGGAAAAAACGGAATTAAAGAAAAAAAATTGAAGTAGCTGATATCTTTTTCGAGTGACCTGAAAATGGAAATAGGATATTTTTTGACAAATTGTGCCTTAGAATAGTATAGAGTAAGAAAGAAACGGTACAGCAAAAAAGTGAACGAATGCAAATGGGAATGAATGCAATATATTTATATCGTTCAATATTACCAACATATTTATAAGAAAACACACACATACATATATTATATATAAATGTAACAATAAAAAAATTTTGCCTTCTTTTCGCCATTTTCTTAGTCCTTATTCCAAATTATCACCATTCTATTAAATTACTAAATATTATTAATTTTATTATTTTATTATTTCTCTGTCTTTTATTTATATCTTAAATCCCCTGTTTGGTTTAATTCCATTTAACATTGGTAATATCTAACATTAGTAGTACATGGATTTTTTTACTCGGCAGATTGTGAATATTGCCAAATGGTCTCAGGTAAAATAATTGCGAATATTGTCAAATGGCTTCGAGAAAAAAATCACAAAATTTGTCAAATGATTTCGGGGGACAAAAATCGCGAAATTCTGTAAATGGTTTCAGGGAAATCTTGGCCAAATGGTTTCGAAATTCGTCGAGCGAAAGCAAAAATAAATCTAATTTTCCATTCAATAATCGCAGTTGGCGAGTATGACTATTAAGTTTGGTCAGAGGTGGCAATAAAGTCAATCGCCAAATTTTCAGTATTACTGGGCGAGTGCTAATTTTGTCCTAAAATCACAATTTGTGATTAGATACACTATAATGACAAAATGGTTATTGGATCAGAAAATGGAAAGGCGTGTAGAGTATATAAATGCATTTTGCATTCACTGACATTGTATAATGACAATTGTATATGATTTATTGCTGTTGTGCCAGTAAATGTTTTCTATTTACTGATACAATAGCGAAAAATGCGTGTCAGATGAAAGAAATTTTGTGAATGCATGTGCCAGTGTAACTCAGCCAATTGTCAGTCCCCGACCTAGCTTAAATTCGAGGAGCGTTTTTTATTTATTTGAATTATTCGGCAAAAATTTCAAAAATTTTAGAGCAGCTATGAATTTTATTTTTATGGTACTATCAAGTTGTTTGCCGTCAAGTTTTGATGGGTTCCATCTAGTTTAATTTGTAAGTATGAGGTAAAAATGATCATCGTTTTCTCGCATATTACGAGTTTTATAAGTTACTTACATGCCTTCCTGTACGTACGCTAATGTGATGAGCGTTTTGAAGATATTCATTAAACGTTTGAGGGTTTTGAAGGTATTTATTTTATTTATTATAATTTGTACAAATACATAGGTGTCCAATTCAATTTTAGCGTCAAAAATGAATTTTGACTCATTTAATGTTTGCCAATGGAGACTATGATAATAAATCAAAATATTGACGATTTGTATATGAAGCAAACTGAATTCAATAACAAATGTTAATGAAAACATACATCTTACACTTTATTATAAATTAAATCTGACATGACTGATCAACTGTTGTCGAAAACAATATAATGTAAATATTTCTTAAATACTATTAGTTTGCTAAGAAATGAAAACATTCAGCGAAGTGTCAGATGTATGTTTTCATTAAAACAATTTTTGTAAGTCTGGGGCAAAAAAAAAAAAAAAGTTTTCTCACATATGAGTTTTATAAGAGAGTAAAACATTAAGTAAATATTAATGATTCGCGGAGCTGTTTCTATCTATGAAATCAATAACATCGCCTAGAAACCCCCAACAAAAAATAGTTACAATGAATAAGTAATTGTCTTTAAAAATACAAAAACCAATGTGATATGCCTGGCACTATCAAAACATAAAGTGCAAAATAACTGCGATCGCTGGATCCCATTTTTACCGCCTGCTCCCATTGGCTGGCTGCTTCATTGCCGCGGATTGGCAGAGAGCTGTAAATAGCCGCTAACCCACAATGCCAAATGCACGTTTCAATTTTTTCTTTAAAACTAAATTGAAATTTATAAATCCGGCTTCGAAGACACTTTCCGGTCGTAGCATCTACACATGATAAAATTTTCAGAGGCTTGGGTGTTATAATTTCGGCGCTTTCCTCGGTCATGCAGGCAGACAGACAGACATCTCTCATTTTATATAAATATCGATAACTTAACAATATAATGTAAATATTTCTTAAATATTAAGTGGCATGGAAGTGGCGAAAAATATTAACAAAAGAAAAACCGAAATAACCTCATTCATTTCGCCTGAAGTCAAAAATTGTTTTTTTTTTCGCATTCTTGGGCAAAGATGTATATTGTCATGAAACCATTTTAATTTGTAAGCACGAAGTCAATAAAATCCCCATTTTGTGACAAATTATGAGTTTCATAAGCATCAAAATAAGAGGACATGCAATCTGGTATAAAATGTATGTTGTCAGGACATGCAATCTGGTATAAAATGTATGTTGTCATCGCCGAATAATGAAAACAATAATAAAACAAAACATTCAAGATTTGTATATGGAGCAAACTGAGTTCAATAACAAATCTTAATGAAAACATACATTTTACACTTTACTATAACTTTAAACTAATGTCTTGATCAACTGTTGTTGGAAACAATATAATGTAAATACTTCTTAAATATTAAGAGTATCGATTTCGCGAACATTACATTTGCCTAAATTCAGTTTTAGCGCTAAAATTGAAATCGAAACCTAGGTATTTATACAAATTATAATAAATAAAATAATAAATAAAATAAATACCTTCAAAACCTGTAATTTTGATCATCACATCAGCGTACAGGAAGCCATGTAAGTAACTGAAAATGAAACGTGAATCCTAAAGAATCACAAATACGTTTCTGGAAAGAAAAAGCCCTCAGCTCATTGGCTGAATAGAAACGTTGGAGGTAGAGAGTTCTACGGTGAATCGTTCAATTTATTAAGAGTGGGCATCCCGGAGGAATTTTTTAAACATGCTTATTGGGCACGATTTTATGTGGATTTGGCAGAAAAAACTTTTAGTTTTAAATATATAGATTATTATTATTATTATTATTATTATTATTATTATTAGTAGTAGTAGTAGTAGTTTAACTGTTACGAATATCATGTGTTTTGAACTGCGTTGATATTTGCTGTAATTTGAAAAAAATACTATTTATTTTATATCCAATAAAATAGACCGAATCAAAAAGCCACGGCAGATAAACAAGTTGTCTCCTCCTTCCACTAAGATTCAATATTCGGAAGCCGTGGAAAAGCAAGAGTCGTCGGGAGAGCTCGACATATGGCCTAGGGACCGGTTCCCCTTATGGAATTCCGGTGACGAAGTCGTAGGGTGTCTTCTGGCGATTCATCAAGAGTCCGTGTGGGAACTCCCTCTGTGTGCAGGAGTCACCACATATCGTGGCGATCATGTCGTCACCTCTTGTTAGAATCGGTGTGATGCACAGCTGGCGGTGCACCGACGACCGTAACGCAAACGGAGAGCAGCCTCCGGTCGTGCGTGTTATATGTCCCTCAGGACATGGGTGCGACGGTTTCTTACATGGCGGCGCAGCTCAGTTTTTATACCGAATTTAAAATATAGTATCTTAAAATATTCAAAAACCTGAAAAATCTTTCGGTGATTTTTCTTTTTTTTTATTCATAAAAGTGTTTAAATTTATTAGTTTGATTTTCTACTTACTAATAAGGATATTCTTGATATGTATTATCAGTATTATTATTTTTTAAAATTATACAGCTTATCAGACTCATTAAAATTGATACAACATTTAAGGGAAAAAAGTTTTAAAATTTTAAATAATGAATTAACTTGCACACACATGGAGTTATTTGCAAAAATATTATACTTGCATAAATTTTATCATTTGCATAAATGTCATTATTTCTATAAATGTTATTATTTGCATAAATGTTATTATTTGCAGATATGCTATTATTTGCATAAATGCTATACTTGCATGAATGTTGTTATTTTCATAAATACTATAGATAGAATAGAAAAATTTTAGTCAAAATAGCAGGTCATTATTCTTTTGGTATCTGGTGCATGCTGGTTTCACGTCTAAGTATTTTTAATGCTAGGATATTTTGAGAGTTTTCTTGGTATAACGCAGAGTTTATTTAAAGCAGTTTAATAATATTATACATAAATCTATATTATAATTTACATTTTTTTATAAATTCTGCAATTATGTTTTATAAATTTTCTTTCGTAAAATTTTCATTTTGAAAGATAAGGTAGTGCAATGTCAATTTAATCTAAATCAACAAAAAAACTGCATGCAGTAGTCTTCATAGTACGTTTAGTAATCGACTGTAAAAATAGTTTCAAATCCTATAATAATTTTTTAGTTGTTTTATGTTTAATAAGAATTTCTTTAAAATTTTGCGTATTTCTGCTGATGTTTAAGAAGTACTTATCATATTTTAATTTTATGGCATCTTAAATTCTCGAAAAAGTCCTTTCTAATGATTACTATTAAATATTTTTAGAATGACATAGGAATGTTTTGTGATTTATTTTAAAGAAAAGTTCTTTTCTGGTAAATAAAAAGCAAATTTCATTTTATTTATCATTTTCCAAAAAACAACTTGTCATAGAATTTTGACCGTTCGGCAGCATAAATCTTGCATATATCACATCTCGTTTACGACAAAAAATAATTCAAAATACACTCTAAAAACGACATTTTCAAAACTGAGCAAAAAATTCTCAAATCTGAGTATGCGGCATAGTCAAAATGGCTCCGAATCAGAATTATTCAAGTTTGAAACATGTATAAACTAATTTCTGAAAATATGCACACATTCAAAAATAAAAAGTCATGTGCTCATATTTGAGTATGTCGATTTTTAAAAAAATGAGTATGAACTGACTTCTATGTGCACATTTTTGAGTATTTCCATGCTTCAAAAATGAGTTGAACTGATTCTGATCATTTTTTAGTATGTCCATGTTTAATAAATGAGTATGAACGGACTTCTATGTGCTCAGTTTTGAGTATGACCATGTTTCAATATTCTGAGTATTTCTGGTATTTCAGAATTGAAACAAAAAGTTTCATAACAAAATGAAAACATCGATTTACTCAGTTTTGAGAGTGTAATTTTTCTCAGTGTACATAAATTAAGCGTGTGCCGATAGTATTAAAAAAAAAAATAAAAATAAACAACAACAACATCGTACGCTAGAAAATGCGTTTTCAATTGCATTTGCTTCAGACATTGTGTCTTCTTCCCACCGTCTATTATGCTGTAGAAGGTCCAGAGGTCGCCAAGTGTCGTCAAGTTTGGCGAGAATTTGCCACTAACGGATATGAATATATAGTTTTATGCGTATGGTTGTGAAAATGATTACAACAATGAAATAAAATAATTTGGAAGAAATCGCGTTTACTAAAACTCATAAATTAATTGTCTGTTTTAGGTAGCTTTCAATACAAAAAGCTACCTATTGCAGCCATTCGGAGGAAAGCAATTCCAGAAAATTTTGGTATATTTTCACCGATCATGACCCCCAGACCCCAAAACCAGCCTCACTTCAAATGTTGATTTATATGTATATATATATATATATATAAGACAGCGTATAGGACATATAGGACAGTGTATAGGACATACCAAGGTCTCCACCGAGTTCGTTGGTCAGCTTCATCCGCTATCTTGTTTCAAAATGGCGGCCAGTAAAATTTTTTTTAATTTTTAAAAATTCAAAAAGATTAACAAAAAATTATAAATTCGAAAAATTGTTTCCGTTAAGTGCTAGACTGTGATACAAGGATTTCGGAGCATTTTTTGTTTTGGTTTTATCTTAAAAAATGGCTGAGATATAGCAGTTTGAAATTCTTGCGAGGCTGACATTTTGAAACAACCGGATTTTTGTTATGCTGGAACTCTCGTATTTATGAACTGATACGAATGTGACTGATCATGTGTACAGAACATACCAAAGTCTCGACCGAGTTCGTTGGCCAGCATCATGCGCCATCTTGTTTCAAAATGGCTGCCAGTTAATTTTTTTAAAAATTCAAAAAGTTCTTTCCGTTAACTATTAGATTAGGATACAAGGATTGAGCATATTTTGTTTTGGCTTTATCTTAAAACACGGCTGAGATATAGCTGTTTGAAATTCTATGGAATATGGCAGCTACCGTTTCCTCCCGGTACTGGCTGGAAAGAGTTTTTGCTGTCTTGTTTCAAAATGTCAGTTAACCTTGAATTTCAAACCGATCTATCTCAGTCATTTTTTAAGATAGAGGTAAAACAAAAAAATGTTCCGGAATCCTTGTATCATAGCCTTTTATTTAAAAAACATAAATTGGAATTTTTAACTTTTTTGCATAATTATTTTAGTTTTAAATCTTTCTGTGGCCGCCATTTTGAAACAAGATAGCGGACCAAGCTTGCCAAAGAAACCGGTCGAGACATTGGTGAGCTTAATACACACAATTAGTTTCATCCAAATTGGTTTATAAATACGAGTGCTATCGTGTGCCATAGATCATATATATATATATATATATATATATATATATATATATATATATATATATATATAAATCAACATTTGAACGGAGGGTGGTTTTGGGTTCTCGGGGTTATGATCGGTGAAAATATACCGACATTTTCCGGAATTGCTTTCCTACAAACGGCTGCAATAGGTAGCTTTATACTTCTTTGCATTGAAATCTACCTAAAAAACGAACGATTAATGTAATGGTTCTAGGTGAACGTAATTTCTCGCAAATTATTATTTTTCATTGTTGTAAGCATTTTCCCAATCATACGCATAAAACTATATATTCATGTTCGTTAGCGTCAAATTCTCGCCACGTTTGGCGACATTTGGCGAAATATCGCCAAATTTGACAATCAAAAATAAGTCTTCATAAAGGAAGCCAACTTGGCTATAGTGGACTAAATTGAGAATTTCTTATTAAAATTCAGTATTAACGAATCTTCTGTAATCAGGTTCTTCGCATTTTAGCTAGTTTTTTTTTTTAGTATTATTACCTAAAGTTTTAAAATTAAGACAAAGGAAAACTACCTTTTCCTCCCGGTACAGGCCCGAAGGAATTTTTTATATCACATTACTTATAGTGCAAAATATTCACACACTTACTTATTTGAAGAAGGGATGATGTGTCCCTCTAAGATATTTATCTTGGCCTTATGACATTTAAACTTTCTTCTAAATTTTTAGCGGTTAAATTTACGTACTTTATGCTCTCGTACTTTACGCTTTCCCTTTCATAATTTGAAGAGTTCTTTTTTCGTATCAGATCTAAAAATAAATTCACGTGACTAGTGACTAAACCATTTAATTAACAAAATATTTATTAATTAACAAAAACGATGTTGTATAATTAATTAACAATGAATAATTAACAAAAACGATCATGACTAAAAATTTCTTTGAAAAGAAATTTTAATAGATTTAATAAGAAATATGGTTAAGGGTTATTTAGACTCAGCCAAGCAGTTGGTCCAATCAACCCAACTTTAAGTTATCTGCACAATCTTCATTACTTATAAATTTTACAATGTTAAGTAATTTTCTATCTAGCTAATACTGTTGTTATTTTTTTAACTAGTGAATGTGAAATGTAAATTTCTCTTCGCTTTACATGTAACTGCAATGTGTAAAGATGTGGAGGATGTATTTATCATAACACAAAATTTGGTTTGTAATGGCAAAACAATATACTCTGATCTAGAATACGAGAAGAAGAGATAGAACGTAGCTGAGAACTTCGTTTGCTGGAGCTATAAAGTGTTAGAATACTGTTCAATCATGTAAATACTCTAAAGACAGTAGATTTAAAACTGATTAATAGTATTTTCTTTTGGTTCTGTGTCCATGTAACACATCAGGGTCCAAATAATCCGATTTTACTATATATATATATAAATATTTAGCTCAGCGGGCAATCACATAACACAGTTGAATACGTATTTTTAGTAATGAGTAGGCTATTATATATAATTCGAATCATTCTTTGGAAATATTGTGTATGATCTCTAGATATTATACACATCATATAAAATAATAAAATTTAGTTAAATTTAAAAACGCATAATACAAACAAAAACACACATCTGGAAATAATTGCTCACGCAGAAGATAACTGAATAAAAATTATTCTATTTTTTTGAGACGCCTTGTAAAAGAAATTTAAATATTACATACATCATTGTATGGAATACGTTACCTCACAACTCAATAATGTATCTCAATATCATTATATGTAATAGATTTTATATAGCATGATGAAAATACATTTCGAACAATCACAATAACGCAATTGGATATTTTATGTTTTACTGTAAATAAACAATAAATACTATGCACACGTTTTACTAAGGAACTGTTGAAGTACACCACAATTTCTTGCGTGTTGAATTTAGAATGCATCAATTTTGTGTCATTTCAAATATTTTTGAGAAATATAGAACGCAGGCACACAAGAAGAGAATCACACAGACAGACGAACTCAGAAATACTTTTTAACTATGTTGGAAAGTGTTAAAAAGTGTAATGGTAATCTAAATAGGATACTACTAGAAAATGTAATTTGTTCATATTTTTTATGTATTTGTTTTTTACTTTTACCTAGTAAAAACGTGGACGAGATTATAAAAATATATATTCATTATTCGATTGATTTGCATCAGTTTCTCATGTGAATCTCAATTTCATAAGTTAAAAAAATATTCAAGAAGGAACTGATATTGAAATCCATTTTTCAATATGTAAAAAAATAAAATGCGATAATTTATTTAATAAATACGAGTCTCTTAAAACTGTATTTGAATACATTACTACAAAAAATCACTCAGTTTCGAAAATAAATTAGTAAATGTTTTTAATGCAATAAATTCTCGAAGTAAATGTTTTGATTTATAAAATAAATTATATTGCAATTACTGCATTTAATTATTAAAATACATTGAATGAAGAGTTTTTACCACTTAATCTATAATATTTCATCGGAAAATTCGTCTTTTACATAGGAAAAATTCGCTACAACGAAAACAAAATGAAGTTTTAAACAGAAAATGTAATTGATATGTAAAATTCATACTTTTGTTTAAAAAGTATTAAAAAAACTTTAAAATAAAATGTAAATAAAAATTAGAATGTGAAATATATTTTTGAAAATTTTTCTTATTCATAAATTTTTGTAAGCAAATATTTTTAATACTCAATGAAAACAATTTACATGTTTGAAATATTGCTTCGAATAACAATGTAGTACGAATGTTTGGATTTGTAAATAAAAGTTTAAGAAACAAAGCACCCAAAGCTTTAATTTTGTTAAGAGATTTTTCGGAGACAAATATTTGTATTTATTTACTTTAACAAAACTGTGCTAACTTTCTTTGGAAAAGTCTTAAAATTTCCTTGAGCATTTTGGTAACGATCAAAAGAATTGGAACTTTCATTTATTTCTATGTAGTTGCACTTCGGAGTACTTAACAGAAAATGAATAAAGAATTGAGTGCTTTCATATAAATAAATTCAATACATTAAATGAGTATCATAAAAGTGAAGGCAATGCCTTAATACTTTTTTTGAATAAAAATATATAGAAAAATCTATATAATACGAACGTCAAATTCACCCAATAAAATATTTACAAAGCACAATGTAAACACATTGATAAGTTACGTTACTATCGAGGTGCAATAAATCAAAATACAGCTTCAAAACATTAAAACTGTAAGATGTTAAAATTTCATGAGCTTTCGGCTAAACATTAGCCTTCCTCAGATGAACAACAAGCATTCGAGGAGATGTCTCCTCGACTGCTTGTTGTTCATCTGAGGAAGGCTAATGTTTAACCGAAAGCTCATGAAATTTTAACATCTTACAGTTTTAATGTTTTGAAGCTGTATTTTGATTTATTGCACCTCGATAGTAACGTAACTTATCAATGTGTTTACATTGTGCTTTGTAAACTTTTTTTGAGTTACTCATAAAATATCAGTTGAATATGCTTGCGATATAAGCATTTTTAAAGTCAATAAATCCTTCAATTTATTTATTTATTTATTTTTTACATTACTTAAAATTACTTATTCAACATTTGTTAGAATTTTTTCTTAATCTCTATATAAAATATATTTAAAAAATAAGTTATAATAATTCTAACAATTTCGCTTTTATTTTGCATATTATATACATAGGTTTGTTTTGAAATAAGTAACATTGATGCATTTATTATTAGGAATGCAAATTATATTCTTTCATATAGATTTTTGAGGAATACTTTAAACTTGGGTGAAATAGAACAAGTGGGTAAGTGTAATCGGAGATCGTCGAAGAGTTTTGTTTAATATTCCATTCAAAACACTTTATCCTTCCTTTAATAATAAATCCAAATAAATTTAATTTTCAAAAAAAAGAAAAAAAAAGGAATGTTTTTTATAAAGCAAATTTACCGGTATATTTTTCTCGTTTTTTCGAATATCTGAACCGGTCCGAAAGCGGGCCCGCTATTATATTCTGTCATAATAATATCTGTCATGTGGACTAAATGCGATATTAAAAAAAATCCATTTCAAAATTAAACATGCTGTATAGAGACCTTCAAAATGTTAGGCGTCAGATTATTTTTTTTTTAATTCTCTAATGACGTCATATTAAGCTGCTTTCTGTATTTACACTTACTCATACTCTTGTAATGTTGAGAAATGTATGAAAATTTCCGTTTTATTACCAATATGACGTCATATTAATCTTTTTTTCAATTGGTGAAACTTATTATTTCATTTTCATCTTTCAATAGAAAATTAATTATTGTAGAAAGACTTTTATTGTGGATTTTTAATTGTTGGCAACTGCTATAAGGAAAAATGTTTAAATTTAATAGAAAAAGACTGTTAGATTATTTTTTTATCTATATATATTAAAATAATAAGATTTTTTCAAAATTTTTATGATTTTGAGCTTCATAATAGGTATGTAGCTCATAAGTACAGAAAATTTCATGACTGTAAGTTACATAGTTTCTGAGAACAGTCTCTGTGACGGACAGACAACGAAGCGGGAGTAATAGGGTTTCGTGAGATGAACGAAACCCTAAAAATTAGGGTGAAAAGAAATAAAATTTCACGAAACCACGGAAACAACCGTCATGAAAATATATAGTAATCGTTTTAATACCTTTATATATATATATATATATATATATATATATATATTTGTAAACATAATATTAGGTTGGAAAATTAAATTTTACATTGTTGACATCGTTGCTTTCATATGTACAAGATTATAAACAACATCATCATATATCACAGACATTGGACTTCTTAAATTTTTGTTGTAAGTAGAAGAATAATACATGTTTAGATTACTAACTTTCGTGACATACATGCAGGAATAATGGTACCCCACATTAGTTTCTTTCATTTTATTTTAAGACGTTGACGTAAACGATGCTTTCATTTTGTCATGTGATAGAATTGTAGTGTTTGGTGTGAATTATGAATACAATAATATTTCTGTTTCTATTCAGATCTGGCATTTGTCTAAGGCTAAAATTTGCCCCAAATAGAAGACCAGATTAATCTAAGAATTATCTTCATCAGATTACGCAGACTATTCCTTACATGACAATGGCAAAATACTTTTTTTATTAACAGCCTCTGACGGAGAACCGTACTTTCAAATTTCCAAAATCTAGAAATGAATAAGACTTTTTATCATGCAGGAGACTTTTATCAGAGAGGCTCTGTGTTAAAAAATATCTATAGACTCAAGATGACTGGTATGTTGTTCATATGTTTTACATTTATTTCAATAAATCATATGTTTTTTTACATATCGTTCATTTTTTAACCTACTGTTGTTTGATATCAATATAAACATGTAAGATGTGAAATTTTAGGTGGGACATTTAACTTTAAAAATACTTAATATTGTTTTGTGCATGATGAATATTCAAAACTGTTCCTGTTCACATTATTTTACGGTAAGTGTGGTGTTTTATGGAAATGCAACCCTGCATCTTTTGACGTATACTAAAATTTAAAAAGAGATGAACCACAATTTGTACTGTTTCTTGTTTTATTAACTTCATAATCTATAGAAATATTGTTTATTACAGTCAGAATAACTGAAAAATGCAAAAATAAAGAAGGCCCTTTTACGTGTTATACAGATACAGATATTTTAAAGTTTTTTTTTTTTTTTTTTTTTTTTTTTTTTTTTTTTTTTTTCTAAACAGCATGGTTTCTTTTCTCTTTTTTAAATTTAGCTAAACTTTTTCGTATTTTTAACATTTGACGCTTTTGCATATTTTAAATGTATATATATAGGTGTGTTTTAAGAAATATATCAATAAAGATAGTTAATTGTACACTAAATAAACAACAATAAAAGCTATATGTAGTTGTGTTTATAGCGTGCCTCACTATTCTAAAAAAATAACTATCGCTTTAACCGCTGTAAATTAATTTTTTGTGACGAGAGGTCTTTTTAGGCTAATATTAAGAAAACTATTGCACACAAAAATATAAACATTGGTAGTTTCATAGATAAATGTTCGATAAATATACTGAAGCATACAGTTTTTACATCAAAGAAATATTTAAAGAGCTATTTAATGTTGGAATCGGTCAAAATAGCTCCCATAAAAATGTTTTTAAGGATAAAAAATTATCCATAGTAATTTAACCATATTTGGCAGGGACATAGTTGACAAGCTTGCGGTGTGTAATTTGCATTTAATTTTTAATTTTTAATTTTTACTAATTCTTAGAGCTATTTTTTCATTTTTTATTCACATATGCATTATTTAGAAAGAGATTTATTTCAACTTTCGAAATTGTTTTTTTTATAATGTTGCGAATTTGTACAATAGCGATATCAATAACAGTCCCTTTCAATTAAAAAATGTATTTACATGTGACTATTAAAAACAGAAAGAAATCTTTAAAATAATAATTAAATAGGCACGTGCTAAAAGCAGTAAATGGGAAAAATAACGTTTTATAAAATGTGCTTGCAAGTGAATATTAAAAAGAGGACTTGAAAATTTAACATATTAATTAAATTATTCCGCATTAAAAGCAATAAATGGGAAAAAAACGCTATATTTAAAATGAACAAGTAATACTTCCAAACAGATTCAATTTAAAAATATATTTACACGAGCGATTTATTTATTTCGAAAAAATGCTTTTACCTATTGTTGCAAGCTTTAAAGCAGCGCAAATAATAATATTTTCTTTAAATTAAAAGCTGTATTTTTTCAACTTTAATTAACAACTTTTTACAGCTACACTCCTTTTATAGAGAAAATATTTTTTAAAAATACGAAGAAAACTTTGGTGAAAATTACGTCATATTGGAAACGATACATACAAAGTAGTATCCTACATTTAACCTTTGAGAAGCATTATCCAAGAGACATTCATCGTCGTTTACATCGTGTGAACGGTAATGAAGCAGTTGATTGGAGCCCCGAGTCTCACTGGTAAAGCGGATATTCTGGACAACGGTACATTTTGCCCGATACACTGGGACACTAAAAAACTTTAAAAAAAAATGTTTATGGCGTTGGAAGAATGATGGCTATTTTGTTGCAGCAAAATAACCTCCAACGTCACACATCATAAGCAACTTGCACAACTCTGAAACAGTTGAAGTTTAATGTCATTTAACACACACCATAAAAACCCGATTTGGCTCCCTGTGACTTGAACTTCTTCCCAGATCTCAAAAGAAACGTCGTCATTTTATGCCTTATGAAGAAATCAAGGAAGCAGTGACGTCTTAGATCAAAATATGATGCAAAAATGCGGAAAATTTCAAAAACTTTTGATTTTTTTTTTTTTTACCTTTATATTCAAATATATAAAATATGATACCAAGTTTTATTTGTATATATAAACCAAACCTGCATAAAAAATATTGATGATTTTAATTGATATGGAATGCGCATGGGACATTTTGAAAAATTCTGCGTAACGGTTAAAAAATTCAGAAAAATTCCTTATTTTTCTCCAAAAAAATTTTTTTTTTTAAATTCTGGTGTGATAAATACATGCCATAATGCATATAGTGTGTCCTTGAATAGTATTTAAAGTGAAATTAAAAAAAAAATAAAAAAATGAGTTTGAACGTCCACTGTCCCCTTAACAGTACCAAAATGCTATTTACAAAACAGACTACATATTTTAGAGATGGATTGAAATAACTTGTTACGCGTTAGCAGAAATATGTGCCTGTAAATAGTGACCATGTTGAAAAATAAAGGCAATGATTTTTAACTAAAAGAATGTACTTCTAATTGCTTTTTACAAATTTCAATTATCTCTCTCCGTTCTTTATTTAGTCGCGATTGTGCATTACTTATCAGTCTTATTGTTACTCTTATTGTTATGTGACAAATTGGCAAACACAAAAAAATCTAGGATTTTCTAAAAATTAACATAGTTCTTGCATTTTTAAATTTATGTTTTATAGACAATCAATTTACAGTTTCGATACTGCATAAACTATTTAAAAAATATTGAAATCGTTTCAGTAGTATTGTAGAAAAATGTAATGTCCTGTGATAAAATTGATCACCCCCTACTAATTCGGCATCAACTTTCCGTCTAAAGATGTGGCTGTACCATTCAATTAGAAATGAAGTTTATGATTAATCGATTAATAATAACGTATACTAATGAATACTATTTTTACATTTTGCGTAGAGGGTTGCCTAAATATAGAAATGGCAACAACCTTTAAAATGTTCAATACTAACATCTAATATTGACATCATATGTGGATTCTTCAGAAAAATTTACTTTTGGTTATTAAACGGGACATCATTCGGTCTAGTAGTTTAGGAATTATGCAGCTTGAAAATTTGAAACAGGTAATGTTAAATTCATTTTTAATCGTGGCTAAACCGATTGTAATGCGATTAGTATTTAAGCATTACTCAAAAATTACTTGGAGGGTTGCGCTGTGATTTTCGATTCGCATATTTGAAGTTTCTAGAAATCAATTTCTGTTAAAAAAATGCATAGGTTACAATTCTTATTTCATTTGAAGATTAATTAAAAAATATCGATATTTTCGAAGTGTTATAAAAAAATTTGTTCATTCTATCTTTGCATTCTGAATTAAATTCACAGCATGAAAAATAGTGAACGGTGTTAAATATTTTATAAATGGTGCACAATTCAAAATACAAAAAAAAAAAATAATAATCATTTGCCAAAATATCTAGGACTAAATTTGAAAGTGTATTTTTACTTTATTCTATAGTGCAGTTTTGATAATAACCAGTCTTTTAAATGATCTCAAAAATATATCGGAACGATAAAATTTATAAATTCTTAACTAAATGAAACAACAGAATTTTTTTTACTAACTTTATTATCATAATTATTTACTACACAACTTTAAATCTTTAGCCTAAAACTACTGATAACCTTTTAGGTGAAATTCGAAATGTTTATTGGGTAATTGTCTTTAAGAATTGTCACAATTCAGGTCAAGTAATATATTTAAATTTAGTAATGTGAAATATGACAAAAATGGTCTTGTATTACCCTTTAACACCAAATTTTTCTTCATATATAGTTATCAGTAGATATACTTCATCTTTGAAAAATACTTGTTCACAAACTGGTTTTCGGAATGTCTTTTAATCGAAATATCATCTATTTATCTCACAGTAAAACACTCTTGTTTACATACTAGAACCATTATGTCAGTTATTATGTAAGCTCCGTGAAATGGCCATCGTAGTTTCAATGTAGATGCATATTTCTTATAGGGATATTTTGGATGAATCTGACATTCATCATCAAGAATTTTCTCAATGAATTCTATAGATTAAGAATGCACCAGTAGTATTTTTATATGGCAAATTCATTTTAATGTACATAAGTAAATCTTTCTTTTTATCCATATAGCATAGGTGCTAACCTCTCATTAATATTCCGTAATATGCGGGTTAATTTGACCCAAGTTTAACACGTTTCAAACCAGAAAAAATATTGGATGAATCTTTGTTTATTCAATTTATTTCAGGTTTCTACTTGGAATTTATTTAATTTCATTTCTTAAAAAAATTTCTGATGCGAAACGTGTTAAACCTGGGTCAAATTAACCCGCATATTGCGGAATATTAATGAAAGGTTGGCACCTATGATATAATAAGGCATGTTATAACTTTTAAAAAAATCGATTTTTTTTTTTACATATTTTCACTCTTTAATCCCTCAAAACCTTTGTGTTAAAGCTGTTGTTTCGAAATTCGCATTGGTTCAAAAGTTATCAACATTTTGGTGTTGCACGGAATAGGCTCATTTTTAGCGTATTTTGTGCAGCGCACATGTAGAAACAAAAAAGTTGAGAAAGAGGCGGACCGGTAGGGTTCATTTTATGGACCTGGTATAGATGATTTTATGTAAGTTTTAAATTGTCCCTGTTATCTATATTTGTTTTTAAACGTGGTAAAACTTTAATCCTGTTTTTCTCGAAACCCTGCTTTACAAATCCGTATCAGGTAGAACTCAAGATTAGATAGAACGATTTGGTTGAAATTTGCATGCTTTTCTAGTATATACTTTTTTGTAGTTCCTCATGGACGCATTTTTTAATATTCGAATTGTACATGTTATTTTGCGCAATTTAAATCCGACATATTTGGTCTAAAATCGACAACTTGAAATTTGAACTGCTGCCATTTTCTTCAGGATGAAAAAATTGATAAATCCATCCGAGAAGGACTACAAAATATCGTAAATTTTAAGGCTATTTTTTTTAAAGTAAGTAAATTCCACGATTCATCTGGTACCATGGAACGCGTCAATTTTTGCACAACCCTGTATCAAAGACCGCCTTAGGGCCATTTTTAAACTAATTTCCAAGTAAAATTTTTTTTTTAAAACTTCAAGATATGATATTCAATTTGCAATAAACCCCATTATTATTACTGTATAATTGCGCTAAAAAATCGCAAAAATTTTGAAATTTTAGTATTTTTTTTTAAATAATGTTATAACATGCCTTAAAGACCACTGCTATATTATCGAGAACAATTAATTAACAGCTCTCATCATAGATGATAGTAGCAGAATGTGTTATCCTAGCTGGAATAAAAGTATGTTCTACCAGAAAAATACTTTTTGAGTAGAAAATATTGTTATAGTTACCGGATTAACAACTTCCGCTAGTCTCATCGAATACATATCTGATAATTAATTGTTTTGGAAACTATAAATGTGTTCTTTAATCATTATATGTCGAAAAAAGAGATTTAGTACTCTTTATTTTATATTTGATGTGAATATATTATAGCAGTTATTGTCTCACATATTATATTCGCAGTTTATATGTCTCACACCCGAGCAATTCCTGAAATTTTTCACTGACCGAGGAGAAAACCTTTTGGCATGAAGGCTAAATCCTAGCGCAGGTTGGTATTCTTTCCTTGATTACTGTTGACATGTGTTAAAAGAAATAAAGTTACAAAACTCTGCTTGGGGGTAGCTCGAAATTGAGAAATCCGAGTGAAAAATGAAATATTACTGGAGACACCTGATGCTCTAACCCTGTAGGTTTTCTTTGTTTTTTAATGCTCAATATGTTCTACTACCAATACGTTGACTGACATAATTTATTTGGACTTGCCTGAAATGTACAAAAATCTAATACATAATAAGAAATAGGTATATATTATATATAATATCGTAGATCGCCGTTCATAGGTAACGCAAATGCGTTATCATGAAAGTAATCAAGCAGCTGATGAGAAAAAGCAATAAACCTTTTTAGTAACAACAGCCCATTGTAGAGCTTTGGAGCAATTCTACTACTTTAGCAATAAATAAAAGTCAAGGAATCCACATTCATATGGATTACGTTGAATGAGGCCAAAATTCACTATAACTATACCTTATTAAGCTTAAACTAAACTTTATCACAAAAATCTGGAATATGAAGGCAAATTCTCCTATTAGGATTGTTCTCTTTGTTGTGTGATGAACCCAAAATGGGAATATCAGAACATCGCAAAAACGACCTTCACTATTTCCTATTTCATTATTAGATATCTCTATATTTGAACTATCAATACTCTGAAAGATAGAGACTTGTTTTTAGTATAATGTTTACAATATTTACCTTATCTTGAACTATTATTTTAAAACATATTCATTATTTTCAGAAGTATTTATTCATATAATTTTAATATTTTATCAATGAAAAACATGTGTTTAGTTATTACATATATATATTAATAGTTGTCTATAGAGAATCGATCATTAGCATAATAGTGAATGTAAAATTATTGTTCTATTCTAACTGAAAACATTGCACAAAGTGCGAATAATTATTTTAATGAAGTTTTTTACAATCTAAACACTGAATTTTCTTCTACATATTTTAAGCAGAGGTAAAAATCGTGTACTTATTAACTGCATATAAGAATGTCAATAAATATAAATTAGATTCTAAATAAATATCAATTACAATCCATCTCATTAAATAAAGATTTACAAACTAAAAAAGTAAATTTTATCTATACATTTTATGAAGAGAAAGATTAGTTACAGAACAACACATTATAAACGGTGATGAATTTTGCTGAAAGTAATTTAATATACATTAAAAGTGTCAGTATATTTAGACGGCTTAAATAATATTTTGCAATTTTAATACTGTATTAAAATAGCAGTTTGTATTCCAAATAATCAGATTACACAAATAAACCTTTGCAGTAAGATCTGAATGCATGAGCTAGTTTAGATAATAAAATGATTTTACAGAAAGCTTCAGGCAGAAATATATAATATTTATAAATGTAATAAACAGGCACAAAAAGTATGAGTTAGAATATCTATAATTACAGGTTTAAGGTTCATTTAATAGTTTCAATTTATTAATTATAATTTTAATAATAATTAATATTCACTTTAAGGTGACAACAGATTTTCAAAAGGTATTTATATATGTTTTTTTATTAAATTTGTTCGAAAATTTATAATTTGTTTTGTGATAACTAAAATTAAACATATTTAAAATATAAAGTTAAAATAATGAATAAATTATTTTTATTTAATTATTAAAATGAATACATCAATGAATTTAAACATGTGTATTTAATTTTATATACATATTGCTCATACTGATTTAGAAGGTGTTTTAACTGTGTTTGATTGAAAATTGTTTAATTGTTAAAAACCCTGTTATAGCCTTGTTCGGAATATCATAAATAGATTTCAGTAAATGAACGATAAATTTCGGTAAAATGAAATTTTATATTGCCGAAACGTGAGTTGGGATCACTGTTATGTCCAGATGTATGTAAATATGGTGTCTTTTTTTTCTCCTGATAACTGTTTGTTGAGAATATCAAATTAACTGCATATATTTTGGTACATTTTATTTAACCAGTGTGTTTACAGGGACACTCAAAACAATTTGGATGAATTCTTGTCTGTGGAACATAAATATTTGTAAAGAAGAAATATTTTATCTACAACATAGACTATTTTTTTAACACAAGTTGAAACGAGTGTTTAAACATAAAAAACTATTCTTCTTCTTCAGATATGAATATACTTTAGTATTTAATAATTAATATTTTTAGTAGTGTTATTTGAAACATTAATGATAAGAATTTCAAAAACATAATTTGTTTGAGAAAAATACAAATTATGTCTAAATACCGTAAGAAAATTTTTACTTAATTTTTTTATTTTAGATTGCGTATCCGATATTTGTTTTTGTAGAACGCAATATAAATCTCATGTCAAAAAAGAAATATATATTAAAGTTTAAGCATATTAAACATACCGATACATTGCATAAACATAAGCCGATGCAAATAACTTTAAATATTTTAAGTCAAAATCATTTAACTCAAATGTTACCATCGACTCCAAAATAAAAAGTTCCGCTGGACCCAGCCTAACTCTCTGGATGCCTAAGTCTCTATGCACAAGCAATTGTTTCAATATTGAGCGCAATGCGTGTAAATATACACATAAAACATCGTTTCAATTGAAAAAAAATGGTGTGTAATACCTTACACTACAGTGTATAAGTTCAAAAAAAATTAAATGAAATCAGATAACGGCATTCTTTGCCCCTTCCAGAAATATCGTTTCACTGAAGAGGCATCTCAAGCATGACGCAATGGAACGATGGGGACGAATGATATAAAGAGTCAGAATTATATAAAGCTATTTTTGTATGTTTATAACTTTGAGATATTTACAAAACTTCATCGGAATGTACTAGGGATGCATAAAATAGTTTAGGAAATAAATTTAGAAACAAATTTTTTTGTTGAATTTCACCAAATGAAACTTAACGAATACCCTTAACTGATTACCGCATTATATTATAAATCGATAACAACTCTACAATGCGACCGGCTACCTTTATCGATATTGTATATTCATACATGTTTGAAGAAAACAATTAATATTTGAGAAAAAATGTAATTTAACTTATGAATATTTTAATAGAAATAAATTTATAGCACCTTCAAACATATAAATCTAAAATTATAGATATTTCTGCTAGGTACTTTTTCAGTTATGGCTAAAAATTATCCTCGTTCCAAGACATTTTCTAACGATTATAAAAATCAATTAAACTACAAGTGTTTCAAACATTAAACCAACATAATTTCTAATCTACTTGACTGAACGGTATCATGTACCGTTAAATCCAAATATGATGGCAAAATTCGGTGTTATCACTGAAATTTTGTAAGTTTGAAACATTTTTTATATTTAGATGAATCCCTAAAAACTTTAAATTTAACATTAATTAGTAAACGCTATTTTCTCATCAAATGGTACCAGTTAAAATTTTATAGTAAGATTCAAGGCAGAGTAACTAAGGAGTGGTGTGGGGATTTTTTCCTAAGATTGCACATCCTTGATATTTTTAATTTGTTGGAAAGATATATTTATTTTCATAAATATTAGTAATTAATGAAATATAATTAATTTTTAACATTTAGTTTAATACAATAAAATCTTTAATTTAATGTTGTGGAGATTGATAAGAACTATCAATCTAAAAATAATTCAGTTTTTTATTTTAATTTTTCATAATAGATAATTAAATGATCCTAAATCTTAAAACGCTCTAAAGTTGCAAAAGGGCATATGCATGTATATAGTAAAGACCTTGGAATAGTTGGCCAAAACAGAAAAAAAGAAAAAGCGAGCGAGAGAGAGAGAGAGAACAACCCATACATTTTAATTGTCAAAAAAAAAAAAAAACATTCGACTGGGAAATTATGTCTATTTTTCAATAAAAACAAGAACGAAAAATCATGCGTCAAGCATAGATTATGAAACACTTTCTAGCACTTCCAGAATGCTTTGAAAAATCTTTCCCATTTAATTAGGTGAAACATGATATCTAACTGAACAATTTGGAAATCTTATAACACGTTTAAAAACCCAATTACCGTCAATAGACGTAAAAAATATCCGAATTATTTTGTGCACCCCTGTATATGATATAGAGTTGTAGATATACTATAGAGTATTTTATAATTTAGTTAGGAAACTCATGGCACAATAGTAAATTCCCCTTCAACAGTTTCCGTTAATAAGCAGAAATGTATTCGAGATCTTTTATGCCGCCCTGTATATTATCTACAGAATTCGTGCACACCATGTAATAGGCAAAAACTTAGCTTTATTTAAAAACACTCATCAGGACTTAAAACGCACATCCAGTAATCATTATTCTTAAACTGTACTGTAACCGAATTATTTTCTGTATACCTGTAAATGAACGATGAATGATATACATACCACATTCTATAGTAAACCTCTTTTAGTGCACATGAGTGATATATATCCATATGCATGTATATAGTATTTACTTTATACTTTAGTATTACTTTTTTAAATATGTTTGAAATAGTATAACGTCATTCAAATACACTGCAAAAGATTTTTCGAATTATTTTATGTATCCCTGTAAATGAACGATGAATGCTATGCACACCACATTCTATAGTAAGCCTCTTTTAGTGCACTTGAGTGATACATATCAATTTAAATATGTTTAAAACAGTATAACATCATTAAAAGCAACTGCAAACGATTTTTCCTCATGGACGGAATTCTTTTGGGTGTCGCTGTAAATGAAGTATAAAAGCTACATACTTCATTTTCAATACCGAGCATACCGTAGTAAACATCATTAACATATATCAATTACATGGCTATCCGACTATATTTTCGCGAGTTAGAGCACAGACAGGCAGCAGACTGCAGTCTGCAGACAGACAAACCGAATTCATAAATATACTTTTCAAACATGTTAGAAAGTGTTAAAAAAGGCTTAGGTTCTCTTGATACTAAAATTGTACGAAAATATGAAATATTTAATATGAACAGTTAATTCAACATAATATTAGACTTTTCCCTAAGCTTTACCTTAGGATACCAAACGGGAAGTAATAAGGTCCAGTAATTTAAAATTTAAGAACATTTGAATTTTGGAAATCCTAATTTCAAATTCATTTGTAATCGTAGCAAAACAGTTTGCATTGTGGTTAGTTTTTAGACCATACGCAAAAACTACTTGGCGGAATAAGCTGTATTTTAGATTCGCATATTTGAAGCCATTAGAAATCGATTTCTATTAAGAAATGCATAGGTTACAATTCCTATTATTATTTTTTTATATATATATATTTTTATATATATATTTTTTTGAATTAAATTTTTAATGAAAATATTTATACTAAATTACATGTCGATTAACTTACTGTTTGGTATCCTAAACAATAATTTACCGAACAAACTAAATACGATGTAAACAAAAAAGGGTTTCAAGAGTTATTTTCCAAATTGAAAGTCAGTAAATATTGAAAAATGTAACTGAATACAATTTCTTTGATTTGAGTTGCTTCTGGGTTTCTGGGATTAATTTATAAATACGTGCGTTATCGTATCACATAGATCAGATATATATATGTGGATATATCTATATATATAAACCAACATTTGAACAGAGGGTGATTTTGTGGTCTGGGCGCCATGATCGGTGAAAATATATCGAAATTTTCCAGAATTGCTTTCCTCCGAACGGCTGCAATAAGTAGCTTTATACTATTTTGTATGGAAAGCTACCTAAAAGGGTTTTAAGAGTTATTTTCCAAATTGAAAGTCATTGAATCGATCATATAAAGTTCATTGAATGGATAAAAGTTAAAAAAACTTCATTCATATTCAGAGAGAAAACACACCACGCAGGATAAAGTGTAATTAATTCTTTAATAGAAATTTGTATTTGAAACGCATAAATCTGACGAGTCGAACAGTGTTATAGTCAGCCAATGAGAAGTCAAACAACTTAAAGACATTTATTATTTGCTCAAAACTGTTTTATTATAGTATTCTATATCTAGTTTGTTTGAATTATTAATGTGGTACACATTCTGTTTTAGTTAATAACCGGATTTAAGATTTTAAATACTCCTTAGACAACCAGATGCATTAGAACATACAAATAGTTATATCTTTTATTTTGTTTTATGAAATTACCTGCAGTTACAGTCTTATTTTTCTAAAAGCTATATTCTAAAAGTAATTTTTGAATCTAAACAGAGAAAATGTGACGCGAGATTTTTATTTCCTGGACAACTTAGAATCATAGCAATATGGGCATAAAGGTGCTAAAAATTCCAAACTTTAAATCTTCATAATTCTTAAACTGCTTGAAAGAATGAGTTTACGTTTGGTATCCTAAGGTATTATTTACCGGAAATGCTACATATGATGTAAAAAATAAAAAATAATAAATATTTGTACATATGGAAAAGTTAGCGTGTTAGAATTTAACTGTGTAGACGATCCCCGAAGCTTTTTTTGTAAACATATATTGAAAAAATATATAATTTATATTCGAATGGCTATTTCCTTTTCGTTTTGGGGCACGTTATTGATTAAAATGTATTGGGTGTTTTATTCAATTCCTACTATTAGATCACACTCTCTATACATTTATATATCTTGTTCAAATTTCAATCGTTAATAAAATACTTTTATTCATCTACTCAAGTTCAAGTACATTTTTTAAACTTGTACTTGATGACACTTGATGTTAATACAGCTTTTTCAAATACTAATTCATTAATAAAATAAAATTAATTAATTTGTTTTATATGGGAGAAAAACTTTCTCCCATTGTTTTCATAAATGAAATGAATGATTTTCCTCAAATTAGTGATGCCACAAAAATAAAATACCACAACGATGATTATAAAAAAATTTTCAATAAAGATAACGTGGGACATTAATGTTGCACGGGTTTATTTTATATATTTATGATTAAAAAGCAAAATTCAAATGCTCAAATTAATTTTCTTTCAAATTTTCAATCGTTAATAAAATACTTTTTATTCATCCACTCAAGTTCAAATACATTTTTTTAACTTTTAGTGGGTGACACTTGATGTTAATACAGTTTTTAAAAAATATTAATGCATTAATTAAATTAAATAACCAAACTACTAGAATTCAAAACTCGAAGATAAATGAGCAGAAACACTCCATTAGGTTCCACTCATCGAAAGAGCCGCTACTACATGAAACTGTTGGCATGGTAACGTTTGACTCATGATTATGTTTTAATGTTATTTTCTATACTGTTTCATTTTATTTTTGATACTTACGTATTATCCCGGCTATTCTTATATTATTTATTAAAATGGAAAATTGCAAGGAAATTGGCTTTCTATTTTGCCACTTAATATTGTGATTCTGTCATATGTATATACATATTTATATTAATTGTAATTATTCAATAAAAATTAACTAAATTTTTTTTTCTTTGTTGAGCTAAGTAGGAATTGACTCTAATTTTTTTTTCTTTATTTTGCGAATTGCAAGTTATAATAATAGTTGCATGAATATAATAAAAAATAATTTTCGTAAATTTCTTGTTTTTATTATTATTATTATTATTATTTTATAAATAGCAACAGCCCATTAAAATTATATGAAGCGCATATTTTCGAATTTTACCTTCAAATTAAATAGTGACAAAGTTCAAAATATTTAGTGGGATTTATGGGATTTTTTTTTGCTTTTTCAAATATTTAAATAAAAAAGTCGACCCCCAATTTGCTTGCCGAAAACTGCCAAAAATTCCTCCACTTATACGCGAGTACATGCGGTAAATTCTTTGCTTTTAATAATGTTAAAAAATATATTTAAATTAAAAAGACGGAAATAAATAAATACTTTCTTTTTAATAAGGTTAACAAATATATTGTTCTAAATTGAATTAACTAACAGTTAATTTACTAATAATGGAAATATATATCAATAGAAAGTGACATTTTTAATCTTCTGATTATCCAAATGCTTTACTGAAATTCCATTGAAATGCTCAAAAAATAGATTAACTTAATTTTTTGCTTGGTTTCTTTCTATATTAAAAAAAAGTAACCACCGCCGCCGCAGCCGCTGTCAATGAAGATTTTGTGCCCTGAAGTCTTTCTGGACTAATATTTTGAAAACTATTACATATACAATTTTTAAAAATGGTAGTTTTATAAAGAAATGTTCGATAAACACGCTGAAGTAGACAGTTTTTAAATCGAAGAATTATTTTAAGAGATATTTAATATTAAAATTGGTCAAAATAGTTATTTAAAAAAAGTTTTATAGGAACGAAAACTATGCACAGGAATTTAACCATAATTTATAAGGATATATTTGACAGGCTTGCGGTGTGCAGACTGCAATTATTTTTTTTTATTTGAGTAATTTTTTTAGGTTATATTTCAATTTTGTATTCAAATTTTTCATTAATTTCATGAATATTTATTTCATATTTTATAAAATCCATTATTTGAATTGTTGCCAATTAGTAAAATAGCGCACATAATAATATTCCCTTTCAATTAAGATATGTATTTACACGTGACTATTAAAAACAGAAATAAAACTTTAAAATAATAATTAAATGATCACGTGTTAAAAGCAGTAAATGTAGAAAATTACGTAAGAAAATATACTTGCGCATGAATATTAAAAAGAGAAATAATTAAATTATTAGGCGTTTTCAAAGCATTAATTAGGGAAACTTACGCTATATTTAAAATGCTCAAATAACAATATTTCCAAACAATTTCAATTAAAAATTATATTTACAGAAGAGATTAATTTATTTCGACAAATCTTTTACCTATTATTGCAAATTTTAAAACAGCATAAAAATATTTCCTCTCAATTAAAAACTATACTTTACTTTTAATAATTACCTTTAAAATAGCGAAATAACTAATAAATTGTTAAAATATTATTACAAATATGGTACTTTTCTTTTATCCGGTCGGCTTCTTTTCACAACAAAAAACTATCGCCAAACTATAGGATTTAACACCAAAAATGCATGAATGTGACGTCGCATTCACTTGACATCAGATGCATTACATGTGTTTGTTATGGCATCAAGTGGTTTTTAATTTGACATATATATTTTTCATTATGTTTCACTGATTTATTAATTATTTCATTAATTAAAAAAATAATCGCATCCTTAAACGGCAGTCCCATGATATTAAAAAGGAAAAGTCATTGAAAAATGTTGCGATGAACAGTTACATACAATAGATCAGTTTCAACTGACGTCGCAAACATTTTATTCACGAGCCGAGAGAGATAATTGAGAAAAAAAAATGTAAATAAATATTCAAGATTTTTTCTTTCTGTTTTCAATTTATTTATTTATTTAATTTTTATTTTTTTGAGATTCCAATGGCAAAATTCTTCTATTTGTTTATTTGGCGTTAAAATTTGGCGATAATTTTTTTAATGAAAATTGATCGACGAGGTAATGGAGAAGTATCAAAAAGACAAATGAACGTTGAATTAAAAATCCCTCGATGAAATAACTAATACCTGTAACGCATCTGATGTCAACTGAATGTGATGCGACGCCATTATCATGCACGTTTGGCTATATTTTGGCGTCAGTTATTTTCTTTTTACAGAAAGTAATCGATGGGATAATGGAGAAGTAACCAATTTTCTATAGCATCGTTATAAAATTCTCCGATGCAGAGACATTGTTTACTTAACCATTTCACACAAATTTAATTATAAATCTTTACTTGATCTTATTTAATCAAACAGAAAAACAGTTGTTAGCTGTTTCGACAGCAGTTGATTTGACCTTAAAATCCCCCCAGTTTAAAGAAAATGAATGGAAACCCGGTTACAACAGATCGCCACTGGTCGTTTAATCATAATGCAATCTTCCGTAATCGTTTTAGAGTTGATCAAATCAGAGTGTTTCTAAATCATGCGGTACCAGAGCGGGGGTTGGCGAGCGTAGCTCGTAGGGGGCAGAGCAACCCAGTCGTGTAAAAAAAAAAAAAAAAAAAAAAAAAAAAAAAAACTTTTTAAAACTTTCAGATTAGATATGTCTTAAGCTATGATATAGTTTACAATATTTTTGCTTACAACGAATTTCCTTTAACGAGAAAATACCGAACAACAGTTTAAATGGCTTTGAAATACATTAAATGTAAAATGATGACAGCTTATACTGATAATGATCCATTTACTATCACATGTTTTGTTCTAAAATTAGGAATTGATGCACCAGAATTTAGTTTATCGAAGCTGAATAAAATATTTCAATGTCGCAGAGAATTTTCTGGAATATATATATATTAATTATCAGGTATTACCATGCTTCGATGCTAATGTATAAATCCGAAGTTAATGAGATTTATTCTTCAGTTATACTTAAAGTAATATATATAAAGATACAGAATGAGTCAATATTCATTAGTCAAAATTTAAGATGTGTTAGAGCCACCCTACTGCAAACAATTTTTGTGTAGGAAACCGGAGTTATAATCCATTTACTCAGCCAAAAATATAGGGTGTCTCACTCCAATCAGAATACAACTATAATACTTAATTTTATTACAATATTTTATTTAACTTAACTTTGTTTATGTATGTAAAGAAGGAATTTTATAATTCATTTTTCAGTCATTTCCTCGTATGTTAGAATCATAAAATTATGTACACAAGCGCGTTTTTGATGACAATACAACATTTATATATTTTTAGAACTTAATTAGAAATTAATGAATTACTTTTACGGTATTTTTTCTTTAGCAAGGATAAATCTCCAAATATTATTTTTGATTACAACTGCATACGAGTTACAACATCAACAAAGTTAATTCTGCATCAAATAACGCTCGCTAATACATGCCAAATTGCAGACAATGAAAAATTTTGAAAACTAAAACATAGAAATAAATTAGAAATAGGAAAGAAACAAATTAATATATTTTTTAAATATACTTTCATTAATTAATAATTTAATATTAATTAAATTATGTTTATACGTAGACAAAACAATTTAGAAATCCTGATTACATAGTGTAAATAATGTTATTTTCTCCTTTCCTGTTGTCATATACTAAAAACAAACTGAGCAAAAATTATATACTTTTAAAATAAGTACCCGATTTCTACCTTGCGCGTATTAAAGCGGTGAATTTTCCAATATCGGAACATACGCCAAATTAACATATCGTAGCCGAATTATTTTCGTAGAACATGAATTGTACTCATGAAATTAAGCAGGATTTAAAAAATAAACATTGACTGCTTATAAAAGAGTATTTTTAAAAAAAAAGCTATTTTTACTGGGAAAAATTTAAGCATTGCAACACAATGTTTTTGTAACAATATGAATTGCAGTCCTCAAATAAGGCGTGATTTTTACGATAAACATTAAATACTCATAAAATAGTGTTTTTACTTTTATATTTATTTTAAATAAACACATTTTAATGAACTTATCATGAGAATTACAATGTTTGTGTAAAATGAAATGGCATTATGAACAGCACTGGAAGTATACAGTATTGCTCGAACTGAAACCGTATTTCATAATGTGAAGCATCTGATTCAGCGCTATTTGGATTTTCGCGGTACTCACTTCTACTACTTTTCGTGATATCATTCCATTTCATAGAAAGAGGGGTAAGGTTGTTGCAAATTCAGCTATAATATTTCCAATTTTGTTAAAGTTAGGAACACAATTCCAGATTAGGGCTGAAGTGAGACCCCCCGAATTTTTGACTGAATAAATGGATTGTTGTAATATGCTGTACCACTATTTACTCATGATAATACAATAATACATAAGTTGAGTGAGTAAGCGAATTTTCATTAAGTGAAATGACCTAGCTAAAAATGATCTGCAGTGAAACTTTAAAAAAATGCAATTTGCAGACTGTGGTGATTTGACACAAATCACTGCAGTTTTTTTTTTTTTTGAAGTGCAACTGCAAAATTACTGCAGTGTATAAACTGTAGTAATTTTGCTAAAAAATTATTTTGTTTTCTTCCTTTTTTTTAGTGGCGCTATCTATGAGCCATCTTGGCATATTTATTTGTTAATATTTTAAACGAATATTTGTCCCCACTTGCCGAGATGAGATTTGAACCTAGGGTCTCACCTTTGAAGGTCGAGCGTCTTACATATTCAGCCACTAGGCCTTAATAAATTGTTGAATGGGTTCATAGGGGTAGTGTGATCATATAAGCAGTACTTTTTCTCATTGTTAGGTAATTTGACGGTGTGAAAGACGTGATTTTGAGGTGAATTTTTATAAATGCTCTGTGCGTGTGTACATCGAAATTAATTTATTATTTACATGTGTGGAATAAATATCTTAGCGGATATTATTTATATACAGAATTAATTTAGGATATATATATATATATATATATATATTAAATGTGTTATATGTTTTAACTGAAAATAAATAAAAAAAATGATAATGAAAATTATTAATAAAGAGTATGTTATTATAAAAATAGATTTTATGAAGGGTCATATTTTTTTTAAAGAGATTTTTGTGAAGAACACTGTTTGATTAAAAATAATTTTGTGAAATGACTTTTGATAAGGTTATTAATAATTTCTTGTGAAGGTTCCTGTTTATATTTTTATAGCTTGTGAAATAATTTTAATTTAATCTTAATAATTAATAACTTGCAAATAAAAATAAGAAAAATAGACGTTGCTTTTTAAATTAAAGCCCCCCCCCAAAAAAAAAAAAGTTGAATTAATTTGCGAATTAGTTTTTTTTCTGTTTTATTAATAATTTTTTTGAGGTGAAGGGACCTATGTTATAGCTTATAAAATAATTTTAATTTAGTTTTAATACTTAATAATTTTTGAATAAAATAATAATACGTAATTTAAAAAATAAGTTGAATTAATTTGAGAACTAGTTTTATTTTATTTATTTATTTATTAATTTTTGTAGAATTAAGTTTATATACGATTAAGTATATATTTTTAATTATTTTATATAATTAAAAGTTTTAATTGAATTTTATAATATAATTTATAATACATCTATGGTTCATAGCACTTTTATTTTTTAAAGATAATGATTTAATATTGTATCAATAGGAAATTAGTATAGTAGAAGATATGGTTTTATTGCATGAGTTTTGCACATAAAATGTTATAGGGGGATGCCCCGGGACCCCGAAAGCTTTAAGTCGGTCCCTGGTTAGGTCTAAGATTTTAACGATAAACAACATTGATTGATTTGTATATGTATATTTGCTTAGAATTTTAAAGTGTAATAACGTTGAATATTTGTTTTGTTTCATTAAAAAAGGGGGGAGGACTTTCACAGGTGCTCAAATGAGTATCTTAAAATAAAAGTCTTGAAAACAGTATTAATTATTATTATTAAAGTAAATAGTGAGTTATGTAACAATAATAAAAACTGAAAAACTTCACTTTTAAAACTGCAGATAAGCTACAGAAAATATCATACAAAGCTTTCCATAAATTATGTTCAGTAACATTACGTCACAGTAACTACAGTTAAACTGCAGATGCATCAGAAAATATACTTCTGAATTAATAACTGTAAAAATAATTCAAATTTACTGCAGTATTACTACAAATGTAAAGTCTCATTATTTTTTTAATTTATGGTTATAAAATGATTTCACATAAACTACAGTATTTTTGTAATAAACTACTGCAAAATTACTTCACATTAGCTGGAAAATAACTGAAGTATTTATACAGTCGAAATTGCACTACAGAGAATCTACAGTAGACTGTGGAAAAACTTCAAAAATCCTTCCCTTCTGTAAAAAAATTGCAGGTCATTTTTAGCTGGGGAATCATGCCAAATGAAATAAAATTACAGCATATTATTATATTTTATCTCTTACAGCAAAACCTGGAAATTACAAACGATCTTTTTCGACTGAACATATACCTATAACAATCTTAAAATATACTGTTTATGCTCATGACCTTTGTATGAAAGAATATATATTTACTGTGAGAGATCAGATAAGCAACGTATTTGATGTCTACCTCATTTAAATTAATTTTCCGTGATATACGTAAGCTATTTTTGAATATTAAACAAAGAAATCTAAAAAGAGTGCTAATTTGAAAATAATTAGATCGCAAAGAAGAGCATAAACTGCACTTTCAAAAGTTTTAGGATTTAATTTATCCTTTTAAATTAATTTAATTTTTCATAACATCTAATGAGAACAGATAAATGTGACCTGCATAAAAGGGATATAATTTAAAATGAATATAATAAAATGCAAATTTTACAAAATAATTTATTTTAGTTTAAAAAATTCTCTGAAAGCAAGTTTTTTTTATTAGTTTGTTAATTAAAAATTGTTTTTTAGTTAGCAGGTACATCTAACTTTGAAAATGTTGTTTCAAGTTTTATAAATCCATTATAATCTAGAATATGGTTTTCTTCCTCTCCCTTATTTAGAAATTAACATTGTTTAAAAAAAATATTACCATTTTATAATATAAGCGAAGTAATTTTTATAAACATTAGTTTCTTCTTATGATATTGTAGAACGTAATAGTCGTCTACTTGATCAAGGTTTACAATAAATCTAATTTAATTGATAATAAATTTTGAAAAATAGATTACAAAAGTATTAACATTTTTGCTTAAAATACTTTTTATTATTAGGGATTAGTTTAACGCAAATCTTTCAAACGTTCCCTAAGTGTCCACCTATTTTAATAAAAAGATTAGAAAAACAAGAAAAAACTGTCAATTCCGTAATTATCTATGAAAATAATAAGAATTATTAATTGACCTATTATTATATTTACAAAAAAATGAGAATGAGTTATTTAAACATTATTATCAAAATGAATACACAAAGTGACTCTTACAAATTATTGATTACGTGAAATCGTAGTTCAAAAAATGAAAAAAACTCATTCGGTTATATTATAATATAATTCTCTAGCTAAATAAATTGTAATCTCAGTGCCTTTTAATAAGTACCTATACATGTTTGAATTTTGTATGTCTATAATAAAAAATAAAATACATCCTCTAGTTTGTGAAACATGATAATGGTAATAATAAATCATGATAAGAATAAGAGTCTTCTACAACTAAAATTCCTAATGTGCATTGCAACAGCGGGAAAGATAATAAAACAATGCAGATATCAATTTATATTTACCCCAAACCGCAGTAGAACACTACATTATCTTTTCTGTTCTATATTAAGAATCGTTTTATTAAATATTTTCTTGGAAATTTTATGTTACAAACAATAGTAACAAAGGATTAAATTTAAAATACATGAAATTTATAAAATAACATTTCAAAATACGATTTGCGTAAATCTTGCACATTGGTGGCTGAACATTTTCCTGTAATCTTTTCCTTTTTTTTCCTCCTGTAAGAATGATTTTCTTTTGTGTATTTCTACTTCTTCATTATTATAATTATAATACATTATTAAATAACTTTTTTCTTAGCTTTTTTATAAATACGGATCTTGGATAAAAAAAAATAAACAAAAGCTATTTCCTTTTGTATAAAAAAATTATTCATGTTCCGTTATTACAGAAAACTATTTTTTGTACAATATAATTCTTATAAAATAGTTTGAAATAAGTGAGTTACTTAGAATTTATTAAATTCCTACTATTAGCTCACACTCTCTCTACATATATCTTGTTGGAATTTTCAATCGTTAATAAAATATTTTCTATTCATCCATTCAAGTTCAAATAATTTTTTTAAAACTTATACTGGATGACAATTGTTGTTAATACAGTTTTTTCAAATATTAATTCATTATTTAAATTAAATTAATTAATTTTAATTTTTATATGGGAGAAAAAAAAATCTCCCATTGTTTTCATAAATAAAATGAAAGATTTATCTCAAATTAGTGACGCCAACAAAAAATAAAGTACCGCAACGATGGTTATAAAATAATGTTCAATAAAGATAACGTGGGACATTAATGCTGCACGGGTTTATTTTACATATTTATGATTAAAAAGTAGGAATTGACTTAAATGTTTTTTTATATTACTTGTTTTTATTGTAAATACGATGAATTAAAATTTATTAACATAGGGCATATTGCTTTCTGTTTTAAATTTTTATCTATCACAATGCATTTAATCAAATAATACTGCTTTTTTTAAATGTTTATATAGAAGAAATGTAATACAGATATTGATAGAAATTTTTTTACAATATTAAGAAAAATATACGTTCGTAGAAAAAAAAAAAAAAGAAATGTGACAGAAAACGGTGATACAAAGAATTTTTTCTTTTTGATATAGGCATCCAAACATATATTAATTTAGTAGTAGCTTCTCTACAAGTTTAAAATTTTTACAACATGTTCATTTGAATGGGCCTGCGGTTTTTGAACCAAGATTTTTAAAGCACAATGTATGTCCCAGCAATGGCATGAACACGTTTGAACACACGAATAACTGTAAGTTACAAGCAATAGAAAATGCATCTTAGTCTTCCTTATCTCCTTTTCACAAATGAAAACAAAATGTTTAGCACAATGTATTATTTAAAATATCTAATTTCTGATAATGGAAGGTTCACTTGATAATCTTAACCATATCCAAAATACTCATTTAAAATTTTATACTAAACCATTTTTTCCCCAAATGTAACATGTACATAGACATTTTATAGAATCATGTATAATTATTTATTTAGTGATCATAAAAACTATATTATTAAAAGTACTTTTTAAACATTTCTTAGAAAAAATAAAAATTGCTGCATGTTAATGACTGCCACTGGAGTCTATTTCCTTTTTCTTTTGTCTTAGCACAATTTATAAATAATAATTATCTACCTTGAAGATTTAAAAAAGAAAATACTACGAAAATTATCTTTTTAAAATAGCAGTAGAGAAAAAAAAATAAGAAAATATGTCGCCGGTGGCAGCCCTGTATAATTGAAAACATTCGTAAAATACATAAAAACAAGTTTTCTAATTTATGTAATGGTAATAAAACTTTTAATATCGTAATACAACAATTTATTTTATTGAATTCCTTGAAAAGATAAATCAGTAACAGGAAACACATTTAAAATTTCTGTGGTTAATGCTTTACAGTTGCCTTTAGATAAATGGATACGATAAAATAATTCATCCTGGTCAATTTCGGTTCTGATTTTATTTCAGGGGTATTTCAAACATAACGAGCTATGTTTTATTTCGAAGTTACATTCCTTGATATTAATCATTATAAACGTTAGAGTTAGATAAATGTGATTAGGTGATTTTCTAAAGTAAATAAAATCAATCGCATTACTGTTTCAATGTATCATTTATAATGGTTTACGTATTATATACTTACTGTTTATAAACGTGATTTCAACTATAAAAGTGGAAGAACGAAAACATACATATATAAAACAATATTTTAAAATAACGCTATTAAAATATAAAATTAAATAAAACAAGTGGGTAAGTGTGACCGAAGATCGCACAAAGGGTTTCGTTTAATATTCCTTTCAAAACACTTTATCCTTTCTTTAATAAATTCAAATAAATTTCATTTTCCAAAGAAAAAAAGTCATGTTTTTCATAAAGCAAAAATTTACCCGTCTATTTTTCTCTTTTTTTCGAATATCTGAACAGGCCCGATAGCGGGCAAAGCCCGCTATTATACACTGTCATAATAATATATGTCATGTGGACTAAATGTGATATTAAAAAAAAAAATTCAAAATTAAACATGTTTTATAGAGACCCTCAAAATGCTAAAATATGCCAATATTTCCATAATCGTCTTTCTATTATGATTCAATACGTTCCTCAAACTCATATGACGTTATAATCACTTGCTGACGTCATATCTACTTGCTTTCTCTATTACTCATATTGATACTCTCTTTGTATTATTCTAAAACATTTGAAAAAAAGTCCGTTAACCGCTTGGGGACGAGCGACATGCATACGTGACGCATAAAATGTTCAGAATCCTCGATTATTCCCACCAGTTACTTTTTATTGTAAGTTTTGCCTTATTTAATGATAGCATTTCTGCGATTCAAATAATCGAAAATTTCTGTTCTGAATAACCGGTGGTAAAAGATTAAACATTCTGTAAAGGACGCTCGTCGCGAAGGGGTTAAACATCCAATATGACGTCAGAATAATTTTCTTTTTAATTCTCTAATGACGTCATATTAAACTGCTTTCTGTACTTACTCCTTGTACTATTGAGAACGCAAGGCTGTCTGTTAGATGGTTGGTGATTTTCCAACATGGTTTATTAGTGAGAAATTGCAGACTAAGGAATCGGCCAAAGTAGCTCAGTGGTTAGAGCCACAGCCCGGAACGCTGTGGACCCTGGATCGATTCCTGGCTCTGGCTAATTTTTCACTCCATGTTGGATTATTGTAATTAATGTATGTGTGTCTGTATAATAATTGTATACCATTGAAATCAATGATTCTCATTCTCGTATAGAGATATATTATATTATTTATTATTCATATCTATAGATGTTACTAGTTATCGTTGAACAACACTATATCTAAAAACTAAATTGTGTTACATTAATTCTGAAGTATTTCGTAATTCATAAAATAAAATTTAATATGTACAATTCTGATAACAAATGATCACCCTCTGCTTAATTTGTCGCAAATAATCGTATGAAAAAGTTATTGGTAAAAATCAACTAAGAAATTTATATTATTTAGTGCGATGCATAAATTATCTTCAGAGATTATCTGCATTTTAAAAAAGTACCAACATTACGTATTGAATACTTACTGTTTATAATCGTGATTTCAATTATAAAAGTGGAAGTAAGAACATATACATACATAAAATTACATTTTTTAACACTTTTAAAATTAGAAAATTAAAAAAAATATACATCAGAGGCGTTCTATAAGTCACAAACCAAAGGGTTTAATATATGAGGGGGGTCAGGGCAAAAAAGTGCCAAGCCACATTTTTGGTGAAATAAATCTAACACTGTTATCTGTTGCTTAATATTGCAAATTATAATATACAACATATAATTTATTTTTAATGTCATTTGGTGGCAGCGTATTTGACAGGTTTCGTTTATGACCCAGATGTTTATATCCCCAATGAAGATAGCTAATTTACAAAAAAGTGATAGTAATATCATTGAAGTAATGCCATATTATTACTCAGAATATCTCATATGTTACTAAGACATTGGCGAAAAAACTTTAGGTTATATATCTTGATTTGAGATTTTGATCAAATTTTCAAATTGAAATATCTCAGAAGTTTAAAAATGTGGTTTGGCACTCTCTTGCTCCAACCCCCTCAAATGATCTCTATTTAGGAAAATGCTAGAGAACCCCCCATAATTATAATTGAATAATTCAATTATAAACGATTGAAATAACTACCTTGGGTACATATGTATACACGATTCTTAAGACTTCAGATGGCAAGGGTAGTTAACTGACATAAGAAGAAAGCAACAAAGTTAATCGTTAACACTGTCTAAGAATTGTCGGTTACAATCGATACTACTTGATTTGCCTTAGTCTTTGTCTCATTATTTATTAAACACTCCGAACATAAAAATGTTTACATAAAATTCCAGAATTAACACATGCTTATTTCAAATTTCAAATAGAGAAAATCACCGACTATATTCTACATAATTTCCATAAAATATGTTCTACGTAAAATTTTAAAATTAAACTTATTTTATGCAGTTACAGAAAATTTTTGTTAATTTTACAAAATTGCCATTAACTTCTGTACAATTGTCATTAATGTTGTTCACTATAAAAAAATAAACTTTACTGATACTTGAAAATTATGAAAGAACAGAACGAAAGTAGATTCCTAGACGTATGAATGGTTGCCAGTTTGTCTTTTTTATTATTATTATTATTATTATTATTATTATTATTATTATTATTCAGAAATTTCGAATTCATAACAGAAATTCCGAAAGAAATTTTTTTACTTTATATCATCACGAAAAATATGTCATTATATAAAGCAAAAATTTCTAATCGGAATTTTTTTTTTATGAATTTAGATTTTCTGAATATAAAATCTTCGAAACTGGCAGGCCTGGATTATAACGCGCGGAGGATGTATGCCTCTGAAATTGTCACAAGATGTAATCTTACGCTATTTTATTCCATTCTCAGCAATAGATTCGTATTTCAGAAATTACGTCAAAACTGCAAACAAACTGCAAAAAGAATACTGATTTTATATAAAATCGTCTGAATTTATTTAATAATGCCACCAGTTATGAATTGGTGATAATTAAAGGAGAATTAATGTAAAATATTCTAATATTTTGAACCACTTGAATAAATATTCAAATATTCTGACTTTTCACAATATTTTTTTTTCAATTAATCTTTCAAAAATGATATTAATTTTAAGATAATAAATAAGTTTAATCAACAATAAGTTCTTAATAAAAATATAGTTTGCATATTTGCATTAAAGTACATTAATTTACCAAACGATATTTTCAATTTGTAAAAAAAAAGTAATTATTCTAATATTTTGAAAATGAGCTGCATTAAAGGAAACACGAGTGTGAACTAGATTAGTTAAACAAGCTTAAAATATACAGAGCAAGATCTTCTTTTTATTTCTATACAATAAATAGTTCTACTCAGTGCACAGGGAAAAAATCTTGGTCTAGATACTTTCCATCTCTAGTTAAGGATATCCTTTCTAAATTTTCAAATATTACAATTTTCGTAAATAATATTTAATACAGACATTTAAAATATTGAAGGTGTCCCATGAGAAAGTAGTTTTTGGAAATTGTTCTTCTTAGACAAATGTACTGTATTTCATTGTAAGCTCATACAGGACTTTTCCAGAAATTTCCTTAGCAACACCATTTAATAAACATATAAGAATGACAGTAACATATTTTATTTCTCACTAGGTGGGCCCGCCCAGCATTACCCGAGCCCGTGTTATAACCTTAATTAAACCCCAAATTTGTATTATTTTATATATTTAACCCGATTTTGTATGAATTTATATCTTTTATGAGAAAATCGCAAAATCGTAAAAAAAAAAACATTTACTTCCTTTTATAAGTAGGGTTGTTATATAGTTTTAAGATATAGCTTTTGTTGACCAAACCCTTTGAAATTTTCAATGGTCATAAATAAAACGATTTTACAGCCCGTATAAGAATTACGTCATAAATATTGTTATCTGGTTATGAAATGAATACGTTACCTTTTCGCGTCGGGTTCGTTAATATAAAAAATATGCAGTGTTCTTCGTTCGATCTCTCTGAAATTTTAGACGTTAAATAAATATAACTGTTTCCAAGTCCTCTGTAAAATTATATGAAAATATGCATTTTAAATAGTGAAAACGTTACCCGAAGCCGAGCATGACCGCGGAAAACATTGCGTTATAGCGTGGGTTTTCGCCAAAAAGATCCCAGATTTTGTTATTTTTTAAATACTTGTTCTCGCCCGAACGCTTCGCAATTGTTGTAGGTGATGTAAATCTGGTCTACCGAGATGTTCTAAAAAGATTGTGTCGAAATACGAACGTTTAGTAACTTTTAGCGAAAGAAAAAAAATCTTCTCGTGAGGCGCGACATGACATGCGTTCTCCGGTGTTTTTGAAAGGGTGAAAATCCATATTAAAAAATAATTATTCCACCTATTAGAAGAAGGTTTCAGCTCTAAGTGCATATGTTTGGTTTGTCTGTATCTCTAAAATTATGCTATTGAGGGGCGTTGGCGTAAGGGAGAAAACATAACTCCGGAAAACGACCCTTTTCATAATTTTTTTTCAAATGGTTAACATAATTTTTTTTTCAAATTGATTGCGGCATTGGAGACGTAAGAGTGTGATCTTTTAGAATATGCTTTTTGTTTTTAAATAAACCAGACGGTTTAGGTGATAGAATTTAAAACAGAATTGCGAAATAAACGCGTTCTTCATGCAAATGCTTCTTCATTCTTGTACACTCCGGTAAATCGAGTTCTGGGCATGCGCGAGTTCTGAAAGCCGGCTCTCAAAAAAGGGATGAGTTATTGATAAGTTTTTAATTAATATTTTTCTCGATTTTCAATGTATTAAAATTCTGAGACTCATGTGCACCAGACCAGGCCTTGGACTGTCCACACCTACATTTTCAGACTTCTTGGTGGGCTAGATCTTACTAGCCGTCACAGACAAACACACATAAACACACACAGAGAGCGAAACTTTCTTTTATTAGTATAGATTTAACTATTTCTAACTATACTATTTCTGTTATTTCTTTTTTCTAAAATTAAATTTTTCCAACGTTATTCCTAGTGTGGAATTCTATACATAGTTAATTTATTATAGTGGCTGAAGATTTAAAAACTAATAAAATGACTATAGAATAATATATTTAAACACAAACAACACAATATATAACACTATATATTAAAGTTACAGAGCCAAGATATATTTAAGTTGCTGATAATTAATGAATATTTCGTAGCAGATTTAGTAATTACTGTTGATAGAATTTTTTCAGTTATATATTTAGAGGAAAATAAGTTTTATGCGCTCGATAAGCCCACATTTCATACGCAATCTGAAATTCTCATTGAATAGAAATAAGAATAATAATTTATAAATACATAATTTTTTTTATTATTATTCTTCAAACGTTATACGAGAGTTGTACCAAAATGATGAAAAGTTTGAGCATCATGCTTACTAAGTGACATACGTCGCGTCGTACTAATTCTACATGTTTCTAGATCAACTCTTCCTCAACACAAAGATTTTACTAAATATAGTCTCGACCCCAAGAGATGCATTTGTGCTAACTCCAGAGTCCTCTTAGAAAATATCCAGGTGGGACTGTTGTTCCCACGTTTTAAGAGTCACTTTCACCTCGTCAGTGTAATCAAATCGTCATCTTCAAAGAGTCTTCTCTAAATTAATTTTTCTTTTATTCCAGATAATTAATAGATTCGAAGTAGAAATTAGAACAATAGTGCACGCCTGAATTTTTTTCAAAACATATACGTGTTACGTCCAATCTTAGCAAATGTACATCGCTTGTGATGAAAACTATATTAAGAAATGCCTTTGAATGTAAGAACGAGTTCTTCTAGGAGTCTCAATATCGGTTTTGCTAAGACCATTTAAAATGATGAACTCGGAGCTTAAAGAGATTTTCTGAAAACATTAATAGTGTGTCCCATGCAATATTGAAGTGAAGAAAATATTTATTCACCATTCATCTGGAATTAAATAGATATATTTGCTATTCAGGAATAGAGCATGAGGAATAGCGCTAAAATATTATTCATCACACAAAAAATTATCAGATATGTAACAATTGGATATGCCTATTCACCTTCGCGCAATGTTAAAAAATATATATGATATATTAGATATTTTCTTATAACTATTTATCTATTTAAATCGTTTTATAAAATACATTTCATTCCTTTTAGTTCATGTCGTTTATAATAGTGTATAACACTGGTAGTAAGTAACTTTCATAAAATATTCTAATCTTCATAAACAAAGTAAACGATCATTAAAATCATATTTTACATTTCGAAGTTATGACGTAACACATAATCATATACAATCTAAAAAATAAAAAATAAGAATAAGAATAAAAATAAAAATAATCCATTCTATATTATCAACATTCTGTCACAGATAGATTAGAGAAACTATTATCTTTTATTAAAAAATATTATTAGAGAATATTTTTCTTTTCATTTCGATGATCATATTTTTAAGAAAGGGGTTTAAAATTTAATAAAAAATATAAAAAATTTGGGTTTAATCCGTATATATAAGTAAGAGACCTGTACGGTGAG
Source organism: Maratus michaelseni (assembly GCA_963931845.1). Taxonomy (NCBI): domain Eukaryota; kingdom Metazoa; phylum Arthropoda; class Arachnida; order Araneae; family Salticidae; genus Maratus; species Maratus michaelseni. Next base: position 301,203,051 of record OZ007593.1, on the reverse strand, counting down.
ACAAATGTTTGGAAAACATTAATGAAGAAAACTTGAGTCATGAAAAACAGCACTCATTTGAATCAATATTCACCTTTGTACAATACTAATAATTATTTACAACAACACAAAATGATGGTGCATATCATCATTCATAAAATATCATCATAAAATATTAAATGATGCATATGTGTTTTGTGACATTTCTGTTGTTGTAAATAATCATTAATGAAGAGTTAAACATAATAGATCTGAAGGTATTTTTCCACTGTATATATAAATATGCTTTTTGTAACTCCTTACATGCTAAATTTACTAAAACACATACAAATAAACAAGTAAAAAAAATCACTTAAAAATAATACTAGTAATTGTCTCACTCCGTGTCACTTGTAGTACACAGTGAGGCAGCGTTGTGTATTTAAGGGCTTCACCCGCAAATTGAGCAATCTGGTAGGTTAAATTGTTGTGCCTGGATATCTGAACATGCATGTGAAAAGAACGGCATTTTAGAACGCTTTAAAGGATCTAAAAATGATAAGTTGAGGGGCTGAAGTTTGTAGCTGTTATGTTGTAGTGACATACGAAAAGCCCTATCTATGGACGACCATGTCTGAAAAACATAAAATCCTATTAAATCAATATATAATGCATTTAATTCACTAGGAAATAAATATAATATGTACTGCTGCACAGTTTCTCTCTCTTCGTGTACAAGCGGGCCATGCTTCCCTCAGTACCATATCGATTTGTTGAATATACGTGTTAAATAAATTGTTATGTACCTCTTCCTTCATCTTTATTAGAGATGAAACCTTGGTATTCGGTGGAAATAAAGTACAGCATATGCATTATATTCGATGGGAAATGCAAAATATAAGTAGACTCAAGATATATGGTTTGTAACAGAATTAAATTAATAACTTTGATGTAATAATTTTTTTCGTAACTTCAAAATGGAAAAAAAAAACTTTTGAAATGTGGTCAGCGAACATTCCCACAAAACATCACTGAACAGCCTAACTTCAAGTAGTACAAATTATAATTTCGTTTTATAAGCGTCTGCATTTCATTCTGTACATTGTATTTCTATATATGACACTCCCTATATAATATATAATTTTTGGTTTCGAAACAATTTGATAAAATATTCCAGAAGCATAACATTGCGAATCATTTGTTAATTATGATTAATATGCTAACATCGGAAAAGTTAACATGGCGCTTAAATTATTAAGAACAGAATATATAATAAAAACTCAAACTTTGCAACATTTTAATTCATAAAAAAATATACCAAAAGCCGAAAACTTAATATGTATTACCTTAACTTTGCAAAATTTCAATGTCAATCACATTAGATCCTAAAAAGAGAATTAAATAACGAAAAATTTAAAAAGAAATTACTTTTAATGTTTCAAAAATGAAACATAAATCTTACACCAGATAAAATATACAAAAAAGAATTACGTTTACAAATATTAAAAAACGTTACATAATATTTAATATGTTTAGCTTCTGAGAAAAGCTCATTTTGTAATCATGCAAAAAATTAATATAAAGTCAAGAAATTTATTTTATGAAGCGTTTATTTTTTTCCAAAAATGTGTACTTACGTTTCTCTGTCAGTTTACATTCTTAAATTTCATCAGCATAATGCATATTAAAATTTCTGAAAGGTACTTTTAAATTTTGTTCATTGCAATATTTTTGTATAATTATAATGATGAAATATATTTAAGCTTAAGCCTATACAAAAGTAAAAATATAAAAATTTTATGCTTAGGATTAACCTTTATTTAAACATTAATTATTTAAATTTATAGAATTAGTTTAATGCAAAAAATACTTTCCATGGATATATTTATTTATAAATATTTAACTAACAACAAATTGTTTATATTTAAAGAAATAATTATTAAGAGATATGAAAATGGGAATTTTTTTACATTTGTTACAGATATCCATAAGAACAAGTATATATCACACCTCTGAATGTAAATTCTGTTAAACACTACTAAAAATGTAATTATCAATATGTTTTATTATTAACTCTGCTCAAATACTTAAAACGTAAGGCTATCTGAAGAAAATAAAATTAATTATAAGTTACGTGTACAGCTATGAAATATTCGAGGATCAATTAAAAATAAAATGGACTTTTTAACTAGATAATTTTGGAAATATTATTTATCAAATTATATCATAGTTACTTTTTAGTAACATTTACCCACTATTTTCAACTTATTGTGATATTTTAAATTCTTGTTTAATAAAAAAGTTTCGAAATGTGTATGATTCATACTGCACAAATTTCTTACACTTCCATTTTCTGATGAAAATGTTACTCCTTTTAATGCCCCTTTAAAGCGATCCACCTAAATATTAGTCAGAAGATGACAAATTTGGACTATAAGATATGTTATCGAGTTATTTAAAGTGACATTTTTGTTTCGTTAGCATTATTGTGTGAAGTTGTTGACTAGTGACTGTCTTATAAAGGTATTCTAGTGTTTTGAATGAAAACGTGATGTCGCAACCTACCATGTTTGCACAACAGCGACTTCTTTACTTTATTTTACTTTAATTTTCGAAATATGCACGTAGCCTTCGGAGTTTGCAGGTTTCTATATTTCGCAGTGCGTTTATGCAAATTTTAGCTTCTTTTGTCAGTCAGCAATAGTATAAAAGCAAGAATGAAAGCATGTATCAGCGGATTTGGGACGGATCGCTCTTTTATTGTGACTTAGACCAGCTTTCAGCTAATACTTTTGTTGCTTCATGGTGATTTCGTTGAGTCAAAGAATGTCAGTTGGCAAGATAGTTTTGGATTATAGTTCAAATAAATATATTCCGCAGCTACGGGTTGCCGTTATTTTGTAAATTATGTTTGTATTAACAAATTTTGTCAGTGGTCTTGTCTTAACTGAACGCATCGAGATATCGTTGAACTTAGTCGTGGACTATCCTAATAGTGATCTTTATGCAAGTGAATCTTTGTTTAGTATAACATTCTAGTTATCTATTGTGAAGTGCGAGTTAGTAACTTGATTTTGTGGATCATTGTTCAGTATAGGCAAAATTGTGAAAAGACTCTACCACAGCCCTGCCCAATTAGTTCCAATAAACACAGTTTTAAACCTTAAACTCTTGTCATGACTGAGCTATTTGGAAACGGCAATTACCAGCACGTCTCTGGAGAAGATACACATTCCCGTAAAGCATGGTGACATCACGGCGACGTCACTGTGAAGTCACACTGTGACTTTGTGACAGTCGTCGTGACGTCACGTGACGTCGATGTGAAGTCACTGTGACGTAAATGCGAGGTCGTTATGGCCGTTTTCAAGGCTTTCTGTGACCTCACAATGTGACTACATTGTGAAGTCACCGTGCGACTTCAATGTGAAAAATGTGACGAATCTGCATCGGATAGGGTGACCAGATTTTACCCGAATCCTATACGGATTATTCGGATCAAAATTTTTTTATGGTTCAAGTTTGTGACGTTTGTGACGACACTGCACCGGGTCGGGTGACCAAATTTTACCCGAATACAATCCAGAAACTTGGGATCGATCTTTTTGGATTTGTTTGGCTACAGAATAGATTTGGATTAGTTGTCGTGTGACCTGATTTTCGTGAACCCGATCTGACCCGAGTCGGGTATAATGTTTTTACTGTAAGTCTTGTTCAGAATAGAATCTTGCATACGACAAAGTAACCAGATTTTATCTGAAATTGTGTTACGATACAATTTCTGATGTCGGCTCGGATCTAGAGTCATGCAAGAATCCGGTTATATACTTCTTGAACATGATTAAATGTCTACTTGAACATGAATGATGGTTGACTGAAACTATATTTACATTCAACCCGTAATCTTACCCTAACCCAACAACAACAACAACAAAAATTCTGTAGGCCCACAACCCGACCGAACCTGATAAATGATTTCGCATAGATTCGGATAACAAGATTTCACCAAATACGGATAAGATCGACGATAAGGATTGGATCGGCAATCATTTTTTTTATGCAACTCGTATTCAAATTAAAACTTTGCATCTGATTGGGAAACCGGCTAATGTAGCCGTTAAACAAGAAAATTATAAATGTAAAAAACGCATACTAATATAAAAATAATAGATGAATCCATTAAAAATTATAATAAAATTAAATATTTTAATAATATGAAATTCTATTGTGCAAATAACCACTTTTAAAAATAACTTCGACTTCCATTTGTTTTATGTAACCACCAAAAAGGTTGACAATAATTAAAACTATGCTATTTTGCTTTTAAGTATTGAAGTTTTTAAATGTGTATACTTTGCCATATTTCCCCTCGTTCAGTATCACGAAACTTTCTGACACATTTATGAACAAATTTTTAAACGCTTAGCATTTGCATGCCTGATTATTAAAGCGATTTGGAATGAAGAGCGTTTTCCATTTTTAGACAAATGAAATGCTTAAGAGCAATTTTGGTCACTTTTTTCCGTTTCTGACGCTGCGCATCGGAAATTCGGTTCAAAACACCGACTTTGATAGTGTTTTCTGAAACATCTTTTGTCAAAAATGGAAAATGCCATTCTATTACATATATTCTGAATAAGAACACCTGCCAATTTCATGTATTTCCGAATAAAAATGAATTCAGAAATGAGTTATTTTGGATTTGATTACAAATTTAATGAAAATAAAAGTATAGATTTTTAAATAAGCATTGTTAAAAATTTATATTAGGAATCCATTTAAATAATAGATCTACCTATTGTGCGATATTATTAAATAATAAACATTGTATCAAGCAATAAAACATTTTTCGAAGCAAATGAAATTTAAAACTTAGGATCATAAACGCAAAGAAAAAAAAATATTTTTTTTTCTTTACAAATTATTTTATTTATAGTTTTTGATAGAATACTAAATGCAGAGCTTAAATATCAATTTTTACTATAGAAAAAATTCGATAACATAACTGGAAAAATTACCTTAACTGAATAGCTGTTTTATTGTTTCATCAATATTCATTTTTTTTTGCACCTAATATTGACATATCTTGACAACTAAATTTGTAATGAGTTAAATTGTCGCAATTACTTCAAATATACCAGAAAATTATTTCTCAAAACCTCCACTAGCTAAGAAATTTTCAAATTGTAAATCAAATATTAATAGTTTTAAAAATTGCAATGTTTTTAATTACAATGAATAACTGTGAAAATTGAACTGAGAAACGCAAAATATAAATACATTCCTCGTTATAAATAACACTTTACATTTAGAATATATATTGTTTGTAAATACTTTAAGCTTTTTTCGAAACTCTCTATTTAAAACGATTTAAAACATTAAAGATAAAATTTTATACAAGTGATTAAAAAAAAAATAGATTTAAACATCTTAACATTTAAATAATGCACTATTAATGTACCATTACTAAATATGCACTATTAACAAAACTGCGAAGACATTAAAAGTTACCTGCTAATCTATAAGTAAAACCACCAGTTCTAAGGATTAAGTTTTAATGGTCGTTGACTGCTTCCTTTTCATTGAAAAGGAGACTCAAATCCACTGCTTTAATTTTCAAAGTGTCCAGCTTAGGTGTGTTCATAGATCTGAGATATCAAATATCGCACGCAGACCTTAATAACGCACCCAGCTAGACATAAGGATAGGTTAAAATGGATGATTCACTTTAAAACGTTAATTTACTTTCACGGTATAAATTCCACAATATACTTCCACAAACTAAAAGAATACCACACACTCTAATCCGCCGATGAAATTAATCGTTTGCCCTCAACATCTGCGATCATGATCTGCGCAGTAATGTTTACCACAAAGTAACATCTAGCAGGTGTTTCCAGAAAAAGAATAGAAAGAAAACAGTTAAATAAAGACATTTCAAATGCTTTATAGTTTATATGGCTGACAAATAACTTCTAATAAAACTATAATATTCTGTTTTTATATGAGAGAGTTTAGTATTCTTGGAAATAAGCTGTGAAAATTTAAATTTTTATATATTTTTTAATCTGTTGCATTTGTTTTAGGCGTCCAAAGTAAACATAAATTTTAAATAAAAATGGATTTAATAGTCTTTATAAAATAATTACGACATAAATATAAATACTATTCTGCAATCAGATTTCCTAAATACGATTTTTTTCATTTTTTACACTCTATTGAAAAGAGCAATATATTTAACAGAGGTGATATCTTATTAAGCACTGACCAGTTTTGGAATAAATTGCTATAGGAATGACATATACTTTATGACATATTTTTAATTCGTTTTTGTTCGGAAACGCATGAAATTGGCTTTTGTTTTTATTCAGAAACTCTGTAATTGAAAGACGTTTTCCATTTTTTAGAAAATCAGAAGATCTTTCAGAAAAGAATGTCAAAGTCAGCGTTTTGAACCAAATACCCGACGTAACAGGGAAAGAAAAGAGAAAAACCAGTCGTCACGTGACACGAATTGCTTATAACTCGATAAGTAATATATTTATCAAAAAATGGAAAACTCATTTCGATTCCAAATTGCTTCCATAGTCAGTCCTGCTCATTTTATGCCTTTGCGTTTAAAAATGAGTCAGAAATTATGTCAGAAAGCTTCGTGTTGTGGAGCAGGTCAGTTGAGAACCACCTTAAATATTCAGTACAAGAAAAATCTTGAACGCGTTCAACGGTCACCCCGAGCACCCCCGATGTCGAACTCGCAAAAATGGTGTCCTCACTTTTTAAACAGAAAGCTGATGATTGGGTTGAGTGGCCCCTCAAAATAATAAGAGATTGGAGATTTTTAAAATATTTTTAGTATCACAAAATTAGCAAATGAGTTCTATGCGGTGGTAGGAAAAAAAATTAAATGTTTGTATTTAAAATGCTAACAAATCTCTAAATCGCTAACAGTTTTATTAGAATGGGAGATCTATTTCTGAATTACTTTCCGCCAAAACTTTCCTACGTTACTAAATTTCTATTTAAGGATTTTTACCTGTGTATTATATAGTATATTTTGTTAAATTTCATGAAAATGGCAATGAAAATTGTAAAAAAATATCTGCCTCATATATGTAGACAAATATTTATTTATTATTTTATTTTGGAAATACAATATATTTAAATAATGTGTGACAATGTTTTTATTAATGATTTAGGTACATGACATAATTCAATTCTATATTTTATGAGTTTTTTTCCAAATCCTCTCTCCGATCACACCGTGAAGTCACAGAGTGTTGGCATTTTGGTCATAGGTTTTACGTGACTTATGTGACTTGCAGTGACGTCATTGCAACGTCACAAAATTTTTTAAAGCTGTCAAAAAGTAATTTTCTTCATGCCATAAGATGTTCTAAAGTTTATTTTAAGTTTTCTTTAGATCTTCAAGACGTTCACATTTTGATCACAGTGTGACGTTACAAAGTGGTGTCATTTTGGTCACAGATGTGACGTGACGTACGTGACTCACAGTGACGTCACAATGACGTCACTGTGACTGTGCATGCTATGCGGGTTCAGATCCGAATGGAACGTTTTAAAGACTGGTAGTCAGCTTTAATCTTCTCCAAATCAGCATTATATGTTTGTTGTTGATAAAAATTGACATTAAATTAGGTATATATATTAATGAGAACTTCGTCAGTATTTATTTCGGTGAAGATGTTTTATTTTTTTGCGGTATTCTACATTGGATCGCCTGTTTTCCCCTTTCTGCACGCCTATTTTTAAACGACTTGTACCATTTAAATACGTGAGACCTCATTAGTGTGTCATTTCCAAATTATAAATTCAATCTCTACTAAATTTGAATAGGATTGGTATTTTTATTTGTTGAAAGTTTTATAATTACACTTTTTGCAATTGCACTTTATTTTCTTTAATAGTGACAGAAAATATATAAAAGAATGTATAAAGAATAAAAAGATCTTAAACCAATTTTTAGATGGTACGCAATTTATAATTACCATGTTCAACAAGTATAAAGTACTTCTATTGATTTTAAAAGTGTCTTCTTTATATTTGATGGGTTCCAGTGTAAAACGTGGTAACCGATATTTTTAATTTATTTTCTTATATTCATATAACATTTTTAATTGCATCATAATAACGTTTAAAAAATACAACTTTTATTTATTACTCAATATACACCACAATAATCAAAGCTAAATTTTAGATATGAAATTTAATAACGTGCATTGAAATGTGTACTAGTTTTCAATTTGTCTTTATAACTTCCGACTGTTGAAACATTTCAATGAATATTGTATAATATGATGTAAACTTCGAACCTTCAAATCGAACCTTCGAGTTTCGAACGTACTTTAAAGTACTGGATTAATAATAATGTTATAAACATGTTTGATTATTCAATTCCAACAGTACGCTTCAGGATCAATGGTTAATACTTCACTCTGTCGTCGATAAATAGCATTAGTAGTTCTACGAAGTTAGAAAACGTTTAAGAAGAATATTTATCCTTCTATGTATCTGATTCTAGTTTTACTGTTGATATGTGATGTGCGATGATAGGTTTCTGTTGTGAGATGCCTCAACATTTATAATTTAGTTCATTGTACATTTTATTTTTTTTATTTTTTAAATCAAATTTGAGAAAATATATTATTTGTTAAATTAAAAGTCAAATCCTTTTTACTTTATTTTTAAAGTGTTTTTTGAAGTAATACTTTTAAGTATCGTTGGAACTAAAAATAATATTTGCTTTTAACCTAGGAAAATAAGATCACAAGCCTGTAATGTAATTCTACTGTTTTAAAATAAAAGTTGTTTCTTATGGATGTTCTTAAGTTCATTTCAGGAAAAATACTCAAACATTTTCATCATGTACAGTTTTGAATCAAATAGAAAATTTCATTGTGGAGGGTAAAATTATTTATTTCATCATAAAATCATCTGTATTTTGTGATGATAATTTATAAATTTTGTCATAAAGACACCAAATATTTATAAACATAATCCGGATTAATATTGGTTAATGTATAGGAAACAGCTGCAAGTAGTGCAGAGGACAGAAGGGCGGTTGGGGTGGTGGGGTGAGACATCTTACACATTATAATGATATATAACTTTAATAATGCAATGTAATGGCATTCATCATTACGGCAACTATGATAAATGTAACTAATTAATAAAACATGAGTAACAGCTTATTATCAAGCGTTTTTCCAACATATACGTGTATTACTCTGCTGCTTCTACCGTGTTAGTTTCCTGGTTATTCATTATCTTTCTGTCAAAAAGCCTTACGTGATAGAGGAAAAAGTTCAAGATTTTTGTAGCTGAAATTATTGAAAGATTTTATAAACATCTGAAGTGTTGCAGAAAAAAATTAAATGTATATATCTTGTAGGCTTGTATAATCGATTACGTATAAAAAATTGTGTAAACAAAATATAAGAATTACACATTAACAAGGGTTATCATGTTTAAATGAAAAGCAAAATTATTTCGTGAGTTTCGTCAAGAATGGACACCTATATTTTACTATAAATATTATAAAAAAGTACAATATGAATTGTTTTAAAATTTTCACTTTCTCAAATTTGTTGAATACGTTTATCTATATTGACCCTGAAAGTACTTAAAAGCACCGCTACAGTTTATTAGCTTTAATTTACTAATGACATTTTATTTTAAAATTATTATTGCATAAATATTCTATTCTGCTTTCATAATGTCAAAAATATTGAAGACATTTTTTTTAATTCGCAATTAGGGAAATAATGGTTTAATTTTATCTAAAAAATAGGAGATTTTTTATTGTTATGCTTAAAAAATAAATACTTACTTATTTTATCATGCCGCGAATTTTAGGTGCTACGAAATGAAATATTTTTGTAGAATAAGCACGCACATATGCAAATTTAAAAAAAAAAATGTCCTTCCGGCCTGTACCGTGAGGAAAATGTAGCTTTCATAGTCCATGTTTCTTAAAATTCAACTCATTTTAATCAAACACCCGAAGCTAAATTGTTTGGTATTAGATTATAGAAAATTCAATCCCGGTTTTCGTTAATACTGAATTTCAATGAGAATTTCAGCATAACAAAAATCAGATTTTTCCAAATTTCAGCCACCCTAGAATTTCAAACTGCGATATATCTGCCATTTTTTAAGATAAAGCCAAAACAAAAAATGTTCCGGAATCTTGTGTCACGATCTAATACTTAGCGGAAACAACTTTTTCAATTTATAATTATATATATAATAATAATTTAACCTCCCGCCATTTTGAAACAAGATGACGCATGAAGCTGGCCAACGAACTCGGTTGAGACCTAGGTATGTCCTATGCACATAGTCCGTTACATCCAAATCGGTTCATAAATAAGAGAGTTACACCATGACATATGTCAGAAATATATATATATATATACATGGATATATTTATATATCTAAATCAACATATGAATGGAGGGTGGTTTGTGGGTTTAGGGGTCTTGATCGGTGAATATATACCAATTTTTTTTTGGAATTGCTTACCTCCGAATGGCTGCAATAGGTAGCTTTTTGTAATGAAAGCTACCTAATAATATTTTTAATTCCTTAAAATTTACTGAACATTTTTAAAAGTACATTTAAAACCTTATTTAAAACTACACCAATGCTTTTTCATAAAAAGTACAAAGAACTGGCGTTAGATAATATAGTAGCAAATGTTATTCACATTACCATAAAAAAAAAAAAAAAAAAAAAAAAAAAACTATTGTTAGACTATAGACATTAGTGTGCGCTATATAGCGAGTATTGTACTTTTTTTTATTTATATCAACAAAGTATTTTTTTTTTACTTTATAGATATGCTTGTAAACTCTTAATTTATTTATGTTAATAATTCTTTCGAAATTAAAACTGTTTATGAATGAATTCTTGTTGCCATAAGTCCATGTCTGTATATTTAAGAAATAATAATAATAAAAAAATATTTCATACTACTTTTTATCAAATTAAATTTTCATTGTGCCTTTAAATTTGAAAACGTGCGAAATAAACAATAATTCATGCATGTTTTACGTTAATCAGGTAAACGTAACAAAAAAAAAAAAAAAAAAAAAAAAAAAACGTTAAACTGGCCTTTACTTGAATTACAAATTAACTAACAGATAAATCCAAAACAAATGTACACAATATTTCTGTGACAATAAAATTTAAGCTATAAAATAGATTACTATTTACATTAAGTTCATTATGATATAAATATATATCGTTCTAAAATAGTACATATATTTTAATTAAATGCGTATTTTCTGAAACAAATTCTAGGATATAGATATAAGAATTATGTCATCCAAAATAAAGATATTTATATATTTTTATAATAATTAAATATTTTCAAAGTAAAGAATCCCGTGGAATATTTTTATTTATAGAATGTTATGTTTCGTATAAAATTGCTCAATTCCAATATTTAATACCTATAATTTAATAACAGATTTAATCATAATTAGTTAAATATTTAAATACATTAAGTTTGTTTCATATATGAAACCAAAAAAAAAAAAAAGAATTTTTTATTCAATTAAAATTTTTTTGACTTATTTTACACAACAATTCACTCGGATTATCTTTCGTAAAATATTTCAAATAAGTTGTTGCATAGGCGAGAATCCATATTTCTAATAATTTTCTAAAATTTATAAAGAAATACGTTTTAAAAGAAAGAAAGAAAGAAATACTTAGACATGACACTGTATAAACATTTCGTTGAAGAACACTATACGTCATCACAACACTTGACTTTTAATGCAATCGTAGTAATATTCTTAAATAAAATCTAAACAATTTATAAAAAGTTTTATAGTCATTTCTATGTTATGTAAATTATAAAAAAACATTTCGTTTAACAGTTTGAGGTGGAAGATATTAAAAAGACAAAAAATATTTAGTTATGCCTTTGTATCCCTTGCTAATGTTTTTGTGAGAAAAAAAATGTTATATATCAAATTGATCAAGATTTGTATGTAACATTTCGAGAACACAAAATCATTTAAAAGAAATTTATATATTTATTACTTACCCATCATATGTAGTATAGGGTAAGTCTTATAATCGGGCCCCACCAGTGGCTGAGAGGTTGTGCTCTCAAAGCTGGTAGACGGGAGGTGCTGGGTTCGATCCCAATCGCGCCCGTCGGCCTAATCGCTCGGAGTTTTCGTGGTTTTCTTTCGAGCCGTGGATTTTCTCCATGCGTAAATACGGATTAGGTTCCCTTAGAAAGACCCCCACGAAGGGCACTCCCCCCGGGCCTATATCCCTTGTGTCGATAATTGGCCGTCAATAATCAACCAACCAACCAACCTTATAATCGGTTTGAAACTCGAAAAATTTTTTTGACAGATTTACACTTCCAACACTGAAGATTCCGAAAAACATATTTTTAGAAAAAAAGAAAATTGCCGTCCGCCTGTGTGTCTGTATGTCTGTGTGTCTGTAAACGCTCTATCTCCCGAACAAATTGAGATAGAGACTTGAAATTTGGTATGTACTTAGTATGTAATAATGGGAAGAAGCTTATTGAATTTCAGCAAACTCGATTAACCGGAACTATTTTTTTCGGAATCTCGAAATATTCGTTCTGATAAAAAGTATATCAAAATTTTCGAAATTGTTTATTTCAATTCAAAGCTATATTTTAATTGGAAATGAGACGCTTAATAAGATGCAGTAAACCGCTAGTTAATAGGATTATTGTTTTTGGAGTTATAAAGATGTTTCTTTCAAGCAATTCAATAATCGAGCCTTTAAAGTTTATGACGTCATAAAGCACGATTTTTTTCGAATTGCAATGCATTTTATAAATAGTTTACACATTTTTTATTTTAATATTTTACATTATGCATATCCATGATGGGTAAGTATTACGGTGACTCCCAACGACTATTTTTTTTTCAATCAAGTGTAAATATTTTGAGATATCTTTGAAAGGATTATTATACAAAACTGTAGAAAATGCATGCAATTAACACATCTAATCTATAGTTTCTAGCTCCTTTTTTTGCTGGGGTACAACTAATCCTTATTTCTATAGAAAACGAATGAATTGGAAACCAATATTTCGTTCACTATCTGAAAAAACATGAGAAGTTAACAAATATAAAAGGAGGTGTTTTTATCGTTTATTTATTTCATATTTGGAATTCAATTACAAAATTTAACCCAGTAAAATTCTTTCAAATATTGTAACAACTTTTCAATATGGACATATATATATCAAAAGATTTAAATATCTTGCAGATTATTGTAACAACATGAAAACATTTCGTAAGTGTTCGAGATTGAAACAGCCTAATTATAGATTTATAATTCTTCATTAATTTACAACAATAATCACTTTATTAGGCTTAAATTTATACGAATTATTCTGATTTACCATGCAGAAAAATATAGGTAATAATTTTACACTTTTAATTTATTTACACTTTTAATTGGCTATACGTGAGCACAATTGCATGTTTAAAATTCATAGACATCTGTTTCCTGAAATCCGGATTTAGTGTTTGATAACAATTCAAAAAGTTTACATTATTATTTCACATATATTCTTCATATATGTGCTTATGATTTCATATATATTTATAATTCAAATCAATTGTGGCAAACCCATATTCGTAAGGCATGTACATATTGTTATATGCAAATATTGTTCGTCTGCTGTAAATATTGTTACAAATTATTATTTAAATAGATTCAAAACTCTTTAAACAAATATGTCAAAGTTGAATTACTCTGTGCATTCAGAGAATAAACATTTCAAAAATAACTGTCTAAAATATTTTGCACATAACGGTTAGGTAATGTTATACAAAGGTTAATATGATAAATATAATGAACAGAGGTCTAAGAAATGTGGATTTTAAATATCGAAATGAAATATACTCACCTGTAGAATCCTTAAAACATAAAATTTAACAAAGTAACTACTCTCTTTTCTTATTAAAGATAAATTTTTCTCGTGGTATCATTGGAGTAATTAATTAATATTTGCTAGTTTTAAAGTGAACTTAAAACTGCAGTTTAATTAGTTTTTTTTTAGGTTAATACTTCAATTTGATTTTGCAATTTACCAGTTGAAAGCGAAAAGAAGCAATTTACAGAAAATTTGTACATTAATATATTAAAATTTAGTAAACTTCTAAATAACTAAAACATTTTTTTTTACGTTAGAGAAGATTATAATCATTTCAAAGGAGAAATTTTCAAAGTTTTAAATATACCTACTAGAAATTATTCTGCATTTTCTTTAGATAAATATATATTTATGAGATTATTAATTTAGATAAAAAAATATTTATGTTTGCTTTCAATGTATTCTTCTTAAAGTTTTTAAGAAAATTGTTTTCCTTATATTGAATGACTTTCTTATGAAGTTATGTGAGTTATTTAATAGAAAGTTAAAAAATTCCATATGTTGTAAAAATATATATATATATATATCGTTCAAAAGCGGTTTCCAGGAAAAACATAATTCCATAAATTAGAACGAAGAAAAAAGCTATTGCTTTAACCTGAAAACAGATTATGGATGAAGAATACTTTTAATCCTATTATAAGTCCATGAACTTAAATAATTTATTTTTCATCTTTTCTCAAAATCATTTTTAGAGGTAGAATGAGAATAAATATTTAAATGGATAAACATAAGTATGTAGTTTATGAAAAATAATGAGAGTAATATGAAAGAATTACCCGATAGCAAAAGACAATAATCCTTGTAAATAATAGTAGGAATAAATGCTTAAAACACAATACAGAAAGAAGAGTAACGTTACATTGAGTACTTCATAACCGTTTTAAGGAGCTCACTTTTTCGAACACAGAACATACAATTGATAGTCCGTTTAAGAGCCTACACTAGTCACGCGAAGAAACGCTCAAGCTAATGTTAAGTCTTGCGCGATTTCTCGCTCGCATTTTAATATTTTTAAATGACTTTTTTTTGCATAGGATAGCTGAGGTCGATCTCTTACGTTGTTAGTTTTAACTTTTTTGATTTTGGTTACAGTTTTTTTATAAGCAAACATTTTAAATTTTGGAGCCGGTTCTGAAAGTGAAAGTAACTTTATATAAAAAAACTGGAACCATAATCGAAAAAGTAAAAACTAACAATGTTAGACATCGACATCAGCTATCCTATGCAAAAAAATGTCATCTAAAAATATTAAAATACAAGCGAGAAATCGCGCAAGAGCCTTCCCATAGACTTAACATTAGCTTGAGCGTTTCTTCGCATGACTAGTGTAGGCTCTAAAGGCATACATTGTGAATGCGTTCTGCCTGACACCTTGTGACTGGTTTTATGGGAATATGCCTTCTTTGGCCACAACAGTGAACAAACTGAGGGAAGTGGGGGTGACGGTTTATAATTTTTTTTTAAATGTTAACTTTTGAAAATTAATGGCAGAATTATTTCTTTAACATAATCTTTTTTCTTACCTTATTTTGAACACTTTTGTAATTTACATTCCCCACTTGAATCTAACAATTGAAAACATAAAAAGTGTTTCAATCTGTTCGGGACACTCTTTAAATATATTTTATTTCATATAAGAAAACGTATTTTTTATTGCAATGAAAATAATTATAAAAAAAATAAAATTTTCGGATGTTCAAATTTAAGTAAATATAAGAAAAGTCGTATTTCTAATATTGATGAAAAATTTGATAATCTTTGGAAAGGGTCTCCTTTCAAAATCTCATGTTGAAGCGTGACAGCTTCTATTACTTCCCAGGCTAGCGCTTTGAATTTACTCTACAAAAATGAGAAACATTTAGGCACACGAGAGAGCAAAAAAATAGAGATAATAAAAATTAAGTCAGAATTTTTTTCATTAAAATTTGTGAAATTATAATTAATGTCAAAACGCATTGAAAATAGCATTTTGTATATTATACATGAATATTATTAAATATGATATTTGTGCGAAATTTATGCAAGGCACCCTAAAAGTATATATTTTTAATTTTTAATATTTTTAATGCAAAGAAAATAGCAAAATACAGTTCTTTGAATAAATATTTCATCACACCTCTGCTTCTAAGTGAAGTCAGCTGAATATTTTGTTATTGTTAAAGGGTTGATATCATAGCCACTTAGATATCCCGCTACGATCGATACCTGTAGCCATCTGTATAGGTACACTTTTTCTCCCATGCCTTTGATGATCACTACATTACAGTTTGATATTATGTGTTTCGCGTAATCTAACAGCGTTTCGGTGGTTTCTAACTAGTTTTTGTTCTAGTAAGCGAATTACAGGATTTTGAAAATATTTCTTATCTGCTTAAAGATTTTTTAAAGGTGTTGTCATCCTATTAAGTTGTTTCAAAATTACTTCCAATTTTTTACTGTTATGTTTTAACTGTTTCGTGAAATGAATATTATATGAAAAATATTACACAATTATTGCAAATTTGTATCATTGGCGAACTGAAAAGTGGAATTATATAAGCCGACGAAACTGTGAATTCTCAAATGTTTCAGACAAGTTTTCTACAACTTTTTGTCAAAATGAAGTCAGCTGAAGATAAAGATTTCAGTGTTAAATGGCTGATACCATAGCTACTTAGATATCCCGATACCAAGCACGTAGACATCTATACAGGTACACATTTTTACCCATGTCTCGGACGCGCGCTACATTACAGTTTTATATTTAAAATGTTATACGGATAGTGATGTTTTGAAGCTACTCACTTTACGGTAGTTTTTAACTTGTCTTTGTTGTGGTAAGCGAATTGCAGGATTTTGAAAATATTTTTTTTCTGCTTAAAGATTTTTTTTAAGATGTTCTCATTCTATTACGTTTTTTACTGTTATGTTACCTGAACTTTTTACAACTGTTTCGTTAAATGCATATTATATAAAAAATATTACACAATTATTCCAAATTTGTAACACTGACGAACTGAAACGTGGAATTATATAATCCGACAAAACGGTGAAATCTCAAATGTTTCAGACAAGTTTTCTACAAATTGTTGTCGATGTGTTTTGCATAAATAAAGTTAGCCGAAAATTATGATTTACCAGTGGTAAAGGACTTTTCATTCACGTCTTTAATGTTCATTGTGATACTCTTTAACTTTATATGTTGCATTAAAAGAGAGTTTTTGCAGATACCTCCGTCACGGTAATTACAAGTTGACATTGCTGCGGTAGACTAATTACAGGATTTCAAAATATTTCTCGCGATTAAGTATTTTTTTTAAAAAGCTGCCATCTGATTAATTTGTTTGAACTTATTTTTACTATTCCGTAGTTGAATAATATATGAAAAATATTCAGATATTCAAAAGTTGTAATACTAGGGAACTGAAAATTCGAATTATATGCCATCTAGACTGGGAATTCTCAAAATTTTCAGACAAGTTTTTTCGATGTGTTTCTTATAATTAAAATCAACAGATGATGATTTGTCAGTGGTAAAGGGCTGATATCAAGACCTAGATATCTAGATATTATTCCTGTAGACATTTTCATAGCATACACTTTTCATCCACACCTTTAATGAACATTACAATAATGTTTAACTTTCTGCGTTTAATTCAAAGTAAGTTTTTGCAGCTACTTCCGTTACGGTTGCTTTTAACGTGTCTTTTACTGTGTACGGTACTCCAATTACAGGGCTTAGGTATTGTTTTCTTTAAGATATTGTCATCCCATTAAGTTGTTTCAATTTTTTCCCTCTTTACGATTGAATAATACATGAGAAATATTGTTAATTTCTTCCAAATTTGTAATACTGATGGACTGTAAAGTCGAATTACATAGGCCATCGAGAATAGTGCTCCCAATGCGATATGTGTTTCAGTTATGCGTTTAAGCGATATACGTATACCTTAAACTATACGTTTAAACGTATCCGGATACGTATAAAAACACATCGGTTGAACGTATAATTGATGTATACATATATTTTAGGTATCGTATTTACTTTTAATATCAACGGACCTCATAAGTCTTACGTCACTGAACGGAGAACAAGTTGGACATCGGTGGCGTTACTTTAGCAATCTGCATAATATGTTTTATACATAGAAAATTGTTATTTTCACCTATAAACGATTATTGTAAATATATAACGAAAGTAAAAACAACTTTTGAGCAAATAAGGCGAATAGATACGTTTCAGATACATTGTAAATCCTTATTAAGCATATATTTTTATTTTTTTATTTAAAAAAAGCTATATTTTTTTGTGCGTATACTCAATATTGCGCCCGAGCGCACGTTTTAAGTTTATTTTCTTATTTTTAACAAGTTTCATGTTTTGTGTGAGTACCTTTATATTCCGATTACTTATAGCCTGACAAATAATCATCACTGCAGGTTTTAGAACGCAATCACACAAGCTAAAAATGATTTGCCTTCTTTTTACTACTTTGCTTTAAATCATATTTTCAAAATATTTTTAATATAGAAAAAAATATTCTTAAGTAAAATAAAAGTAGGATTATGAAACTTCCCAGGAATTGTATTGTTCAGTGTCAGTATAAATTATAAAGTCAATGTAAGTTTGTGTTCTACGGCCGTATGTAAAAACAATTTTTCGCACTAAATTTCCATGCCATAAACCAATATAAGCTATTTGCGTGTGTTACAGATATATGAACTTGCTAAAAATCTAACCTGAAGAAAAAATATTCCTTTTTATTTATTTATTTATTGCATGTACAAGATACCAGCACAGGAACCACAAGGCAGGTAAACTCAGAGCCATTGTGGTTGTTTGAACAGGGAAGGAATCACGATATATTTTATTATATAAACCACGAGAATGCACAGCGAGTGTTGCTCAGTGTCTCTGATCCGCTGACCAGAAAGAGAAAGGCATCTTTTCTCACGCAATGAACGAAAACATTTATACGTTTAAGCGCTGGTGTAAGTTCCGTATGTACGCTGAACCGTATATAATGTTTCGTATAATACGTATAACCGCCTTGGTCGTATCATACAGATCCAAAATCTGCACCCCGTATAACACGTATATACGATACTCGTATAAACGTTTAATAGGGAGCACTAATCGAGAATATGAATTCTCAAATGTTTCAGAGAAGTTTGTTCGACATATTATGGGCCACTTATATTGTGTAAACAAAATGGATATAACCTTTGTTATACGAAAAAAATACTCTTTTCGAGGAATATATAATCCGTATAGGTACGTCTAAGTTTTCTCTTTTAAATAGATTTATAAATACAGTGTAACCTCTGAATAACGGTTACCCGTGGGACCAATGAAAAGTGACCGCTCTTCAGAGCAGAGTATTATTCAGATGTTTCATTAAAAAAAAATACATAAATTTAAATAGAAATATACTGTTATTTCAATTATTCCTCATTGTTTTAATACATTTAAGAAATCAGTGATTTGCAGTTGCTTTGTTTTTGTCTCCAAATATCTTTCGCCAGCCACAAAGAAATAACAATATTATTTGTTTCGCAATACAACTCATCATCACATGATTTAATGAAAAATTTTGGATTTCACGGAGGTTCGTCAAAACTTCGGAAATGTGTTAATACTGGACATTTTTAATGATTCTAAAGTCTCTTCCATTTCCTCTTCCTCTCACCTATCTTCAACCATTTGCTGTATGGAATCAAGTGTGTCAGTACCTGCTAAATCTTCGTCCAGACATACACACTCACTGGCCTTCATTTTAGTTATGCCTGCCGTTCTAAGAATATTATCTAATTTTTTTCCATCAACACTCTGCCTCTATTCAGTCTCGGGAATTCACAACATATTGAGTAAGAAGTGGTTATCAAAAAGATTAAGCTATTAGTTTTTGGAAAAAGGATAAGTGTTTAAAGGATTAAGTGACTTTTTGTTGACATATCAAGTAAATTTTGTTTGATCTGCTTCATATTTAGGTTTGCAAATAAATATGAAACTGTACCAGGATCTGTTATTTTTTTTCTCTTGACTTTTGAGCAGCCGTTGTTCAGAATTCCTTATTTAGAGGTTCGTACTAATATAAATGGTACGGAACACGTTTGGTTCCATCAATACGTGGCCGGTTCTCAGTGGTTGTTGTTGTTTAGAGGTGACCGTTCAAGGAGGTTTCACGTATGGATTTTGTCCATGAGCTGCATTTATGTTACACCAATTTGCAGGTTAAAAAAATTGTTCTCATAAATTAATTTTAGATTTAATAAATAAAAAATTATTGAAAAATTGTATTGTATTGGGAGTATTGTGTTCCTTTAAATATCTAGTACGTTATTTAAATTACAATTTTTTTTTAATTTATTGACATTGCATAACGTTATTACTTTAATAGATTTAATTTGAATTTTATTGTTTCAAAATTTCTTTTTTTATATAAACGTACGATAAAGAAGAAAAATTATACTTATTTTTCAACAAATTTAAACCCCAGTCAATTTCATATAGTTGAATAATTTTAGAAATTTTAATTATAAATCATTATTATAATACTGGCTAGAATTATTTTCTTGCTTTGGGCATTTATCTTACTCTCTCTATGTAAATAAATCACAATGTTATAAATGCAATTATTACTAAATATGTAATGAAACTTGAATATATGTATAAATTGGCTGCCTGGTAAACATTTAAATCGTTCCGATAATCTCGCTACAGAAAAATAATCAAAAGACACCATTTACATAAACGCTAAATTCCGATAAATTGAGTACCTCGTAAACATTTGAATGATTCAGATAATCTTGCTACACAGAAATAATCAAATGACATCATTCACATAAGTTCCAAATCCTTACAAAATTATTCATTATTTTAATGAAAATATTCCAATGTCTACTAACAAATTCATGCACTTTGAAGCTTCAATACCATATTTAAATGTTATCTATATTTAAGTAAGCAGGTTATGCTATGCTTGAGCGTAAACTTATTCGAACTGAATATTATACTTTATTTTATGAATTACATTTACTCGCACGATACCTGCAGATGAAAATTGAAACTAAGCTCATTATACAAAAGTGTTCGAGACATTAACATTTTCACATATTCTGGCAATAGTAATTTTGGCTAATTGTTTATATAAAAGTATATCGTAAATCACATTCGTAAGTTTGGTAAATGGAATATCTTTTGAAATATGTTAATAATTTCAAATATTGAATGGAAATAATATTCATGTTCTCTAAAAAATATTTTTATAATGTTTGTAAATGTTTAAAGAAGGAAAGAATTTATTTATTTTATGCCTCAAGAAAAGGCCCTCAACTGTTGCCATTGCTTTTAAAAAATTGCAAATAAATCGGTTGTGTTTATTAAAGTCTGTGTTATAGACAAATTTCAAACTGACATCCTCCGAGGTATTTTTACAGAGTTTATGACAATTATTATCATTAATATAGATGATCAACGTAAAATAGCCTAAATAAAAATATAAAAAATGGCAAACAGCTGTTTCGGAGCTCTTAAAGCTCCACCATCAGTGCCAAATTTAAAAGATTAAAAACTGATCCAAACGTTTAAGCCATGTAGGTATGCTTGCGTCTCCGCATGTGACCAAGATTCCCCCCCCCCCTTTTTTTTCCTCCATACTTAAACTCGTCCTGTCTGGCCGAGTGCTTCTATTTGTCTCCCACGTCACATGTGTTTCCTGACTCCGCTGTTGATTTTAAAAACTCTCCGCCATTCTATCTTGGTCGCGTGCGGTGACGCAAGCATACCTATATAACTTAAACTTTTGGTTCAGTGTTAAATATTTTAAGTTTGGCACAGATGATGGAGATTTAGAGGCTCCGAAACAGCTGTTTTCCATTTTATATATTTTTATTTGTGCTATTTAACGTTGATCATTTATTTTAATATAATGGCAAAAATTTCAATTCACCAATTGTAAATTATTATCATGTCAAAGGGATTTGCATGCCACTTGTGCACCACGTGGTATAAACTGAATGCTCACGTTGTTATAGCTAATCAGTTTATAGCTTTGTCGCTTCTATTTTTTTTCAGTTCTGGATCTGTTATTGCAGTGTTACAACAACGTCGTGATTAGATTTCTTATTCACGGACCCTGATAAGTAAGTATCCACTTTCTAGAAGTGCACAGTTTGAAGTTTTCATGGTCTATTTAAGTGGTTTTAATTTAAAACAAAACATCCTCATAATTCTTTTAACACATTCTTCAGAAGTATTCACAAATCAGTGTTGTTGTTTAAAATTGCTTTTTTCAACCTAATTGTCCTTCAATGCTCTCACAATGAAACTTTTAAGCTTGTTTCTTTTAAGATGCCTATAACTTACCATGCATGAAAAAATCTTCTAAATTTCTTTTATTAAACAATATTTACTTTTTTTACACTATCTGAGTTCCCTCCTGTTCAAACAGAATATTGTTTTAATTATTTAACGTTAAAATATATTATAAATCACTTGTCGCTTTTCAATTACGTCAAAAGTAGTTGTTTATATGGTAAGATCTTATTTATCGTACCAACTTAAAATGTCACTTCGCAAACACCTACACCTACAGTTTCTTAAATTTCTGGACAGGCATATGTAAAAAGAAAACAAAAAGTACCCTAATATACCCTCACTTGGAAAATATGTAACTCTCTAAAACATTAAGTTTCGACTTATGATTTCTCTTTTTTTGTCGAAAAAAGTTGAAAAGGGATTAAAAAAAAATGTGATATGCAATTACGTGAGATCAAGAAAAACATCGTTGATGACACCAAGACATTACCAACGATACCGAGTTTCTGTACCATGTATCATAAGTAATCGTTTATTATCTTCTGAAAGAAAACTAAAATCAGCATTTCGCAGTACCACTGAAATTAGAAAATAACATTAATACAACGAAAAAAAGAAAAGACGGAAATTTTTAGCAGACAAAATCGGGTATTTTTTGTTTTATATATTGAATTCTTATGCATTGCAATAGATTTTAAATAATCGGATAATTTTTTATTTAATAACAATTGTAAATTAATTAATATCCACTGAGATTTCTATATGAACTTTCTCGATTTAATGTTTTTTTTTTTTTTTTTTTTTTTTTTTTTAGTACATAAATAAGTTTTTTATCCTGTTGATTTTTAAAGAGTAAAAATAAATTAACTACAATAAATAAATAAATTCGCTTTTACTGTCACAATCATCAGCTTTTAAGATTGGGATACCAGAAATAACGGTTTAATGTGGTTTTACTCTACACACACACGCAAACACACACAGAAGCACACACACACACACACACACACACATATATATATATATATATATATATATATATATTTGTAGGATTTCAGTTTGAACACTTCACTTCATCAAATGAACTAACTACTATTATTATCCACGGTTAGACATGCGCGAGTTGTAAGTCGTAGGGATCGCGAGATTTGGCTAAAAGCCAGTTTTCTAATTTTTGTTATGAAACAAGATATAAAATGAATATAGCCAGGAAAGGCGTTATTAGGTCTAGTTGAATTATCGTAAGGTATATTTATTGTGTAGTTTTGGCCAAAAGTGTATTAGTTGAAATTAAAGTTCGTATTTTGTTGTTCATCGATTATTTGTCATATAATTCCAGTAAAGCGACTATTTACATATAATCTTCTTACATTTATGGGGGCTCGGATGCCACGATTATTAAAAGTAAAAGCCACTAGTGGTGAAATGGAAACCAAACGTAAAGTGTTGTAAAACGCCAATATCAAAAGTTGGGTTACGAATTAGCAAGGTGAAACCGTAATCGTATCACTTCAAGTACAATTTTTGAAAGATGGGAACTCTAAATAAAGCTAAGAGAATTGATCTAATAAACATCTGCGAAGAATGTGGAATTGAAGCACCAAAAAACCCCGACAATACCCGTCCTAATAAAGCTGATCAAGAGTTGGGAGAGTTACGAAGAAGATTTTATAAGAGATCGATTGGAAGTAGTGATAGCAGCTAGAAAAGAAGAAAGAGAAAACAGAACTGGAAGAGAAGAAATTACAAGCAGAACTGGAAGAGAAGAAATTACAAGCAGAACTGGAAGAGAAGAAATTACAAGCAGAACTGGAAGAGAAGAAATTACAAGCAGAGATTGAAGAAAAGAAATTGAAAATGGAAATGGAAGAGAGAAAATGGAAAATAGAATTGGAGCAAAATTTTGAAATTAAGAAATTACAGATACAAGAAAATTCAAGAGAACACATTAATGAAAACCCAAGGGCAAATCCAGGTAAGCAATTTGAATTGCTTAGATTATTAACTAAATATGATAGTTCGAATGATATTAGTTTATATTTAGCTATGTACGAAAGATAAAAGGCGCAAACGAGCATTGATAAAAAAGAATGGGTAAATTATTTAATTAATAGAATGCCGTTAGATGTGATCAACATAATAACAAGCGAAAACGAACGGGAAATTCACGAATATGATTATATAAAAATATTCTACTAAAACGCTACAAACTATCACCAGAGGAGTTTAGGCTGAAATTTTTCTCATCTAAAAAGGAGCCATCAGCCAATTGGCGAGATTTCGCTTATGACATAAAGGTGTATTTTCAACAATGGATTGAATTCGTCAAGTAAATAACTTTGAAGATTTAGCAGAATTAATTGTTGTTAATCAAATCAAGAATAATTTACCTACGGATACAAAGACACATTTCATAGAAGAATTATTAGTAATAAAGAAAATTGATGAATTAGTTAATAAATTAGATAATTACGAAACAGCACGAAGGGTTTACAATAAACAATCAGTTAAGGATACAAGTAGAGATTTTGATGACAGAAGATAGAGAGTGGCTGACTGCGTCAATTCGAAAAGACGTCAAGTTATTAATAGGCATTATGTAGGTCACGAAAGCAAAGAGTCGCATATAATCTGCTTTGCGTGCGGCAACCCTGGTCACGTGAGTGCAAAATGGGCCATGGCGAATAATACAGAACAAGAATATTCAAATTTTTACCCGCAACGTAATCAAAATTGGCGAGAAACAAAATACCAAGATGAGACCCAAAACACGCAGAGAAAAATAGTTAATGGGCATGTTAAATGCGGAAAAAGGAAGAATTTTAGATATTAACGGATTAAAAACAAACGTAATAATCGATACAGGAAGTGATATTTCAGTCGCCAGTTCAAGATATCATACTGCAATAAATGCGCCAAAAATAACCAGCGACAATATATCTATATCAGGCATAGGTGAAAAAGAAATTAAGCCAACAGTTTTTTTCTGGTATAAAGTCTACGTGGATGATACAAAAATCGAGGATAAATTTTACGTGGTACAAGAGACGGACTGCGACTTAATAATAGGTAGAAAAGCAGTAGAAGGCATGACGTTAAAAGTAACGGAAGAGAGTGTTAGAATAATAAGCGGCAACACAGTAAGAGTATGATACATTAATATCAACGAAATATCGACAAAAATTGATAAAGCAAGTATAAACAAACATAATCGAGGTTGCGAAGATATGGTTAATATTGACTGCGTAAATGACGAGGCGAATTTGACTCATATTACAAATTTAGCAAACAGAGAAAAAATAAGAAAATTAATAAAACCATATAAGCCGAATAAAACAAAAGATAGATGATTATCTCATGAATGGAATATTGACTATCCATCTCCTGAAGAAAATTATGAAATTAGTAGTCTAGCACATGATAGAAAAGACTATGTGAAAGATCGCAATAGGAATTTTGATCATAAGGGAAAGAACAGAAATTTTAATAGACCATTTGATAACAGAAGCAATAATAGATATGGTCAGCGATATTTTAAACAGTCGTTTAACCAGGGAAATTAAAATTAATATAGATATGGGAAACAAAATTCTTTGATACCTCAAGACATAACAGAAAATAGTTCACCTAATTCAAGAGCAAGGTACAATCCAAATTTTCCCCCTAGATACATGAATAGTGGCTACTATCATGGTCAAAATAATTATAATTATGGTGGCCAACGATCATACAAGGCTAGTTATAATGAACAAAAATATTCACAACCATCACATAAAAATAATTCTCATCATGGATTTAAAGAAGCTTATATTGGACGAGAAGCTTATTCAAATTCTTATCAGTCTAGAAGCAATAGGCATGAAAAATCATAACAAATCAAGATGCTGATGTCGAGACGCCATCACGTCAGGATGACCGATTTGTAGGATTTCAGTTTGAACACTTCACTTCATCAAATGAACTAACTACTATTATTATCCATGGTTAGACATGTGCGAGTTGTAAATAGTAGGGATCGCGAGATTTGGCTAAGAGCCAGTTTTCTAATTTTTGTTATGAAGCGAGATATAAAATGAATATAGCTGGGAAAGGCGTTATTAGGCCTAGTTGAATTATCGTGAGGTATATTTATTGTATAGTTTTGACCAAAAGTGTATTACTTGAAATTAAAGTTCGTATTTTGTTGTTCATCGCTTATTTGTCATATAATTCCAGTAAAGCGACTATTTACATATAATCTTCTTACACACACACACACACATATATATATATATATATATATATATATATATATATACATACAATAATTCTATCTGTAATTAAATAAGTTATTGGACCATAAATAAAACATTTACTTTCCTTTGGGTAATTTGTAGGAAATGCTAAAGGGAAAATTTATTTTCTTCTTTTAAAAAAATCAAAATACATAATTCCAAAATTTAATCAAAACAACATTCAGTGGAATATGATTAAGAGCAGTCATCTGATTAATATGAATTACTTTCAACTGAAAATATTTCATTTAAGTTTAATTTTTTATATTAATAGGTAATTCAGAATCATTCATATTATTTTTCAACGAATCAATCTCCTGAGTTTCTATTGCCTCCGGATTTAAAATAGATTAAAATTTTAAATTAGACTAACTTAATTTATTTCTATTTACGTACAGATTGAAACATTCGTTTATTTAATGGTCTTTTAATAGTGTATTTCTTTTTTTAAATAAAATAAGATAAATATTTCAAATTAATATAAATTTATTTTTATAAAAACAATGTTTTCAACTGTGATAAAATAAATCAGATTTTTCTTCTATAAGATAATCAAAAGATAAACGATGCATTCATAAACAGATCATTTTTTAAATGAAAAATATTTTGAGCTAAAAACTTGAAAATACTACTTTTATCATAGTGACATTCCAGTAAATAAAATGTGAAAATGAAATCCAAATGGAGACTTCAATTTTCCTAATTATAGACTTTCATTTATATTTATATTATTAATTGATCAATTTTTATTATGGGTACAAATAAATTGTGGGTAAGAATGTAATTAAAATATTAAAAACAAATTAAAAGTAATGACATATGGTTCAAATTAATTGTGTTTCCCATGCGTATAAGCTTTAAAAGCTTTATTGATATAATAAGCCTATTCAAATGTTATTATATTACAAATAAAGTGGAGAGTCGAAATACGTCCATTAAAATTAAAAACGCTGTTTATGTTATTAATTTTATGATTAAGTTAAGATAAAGTTAAGAATTTTAATCTCAGCGATTTCAGGGTGTTTATGTTATTCCACTTATTAGGGAGAGGGTTGTTAGAAATTATTATGTTGGTATGACACAGAGGAAATTCAATGTTAGATGTAAGGAACATATTGCAGATATTAGATATGTTAGAGGGAATACTGCCTTATCAAGATTAAGTAATAAAGAGAGCATCAACATCCTATTTAATGAAGCTAAATTGATTTATAGACCCAGTTTTTATTTACAACTTTTTGTGAGGGAATCTATTAAAATTTATTTAAGCAGTTCGAAAGCATGTAATGATACGTTGTCATTTAACATTCCGAAAATTTGGGTTGAGTGGTTGAATAATAGTGTGAAACGGTCTGTAGATGGAGCTAAGAGCGGTGTTAAAATTAAAAGTATAGTGGGCGTTGTACCTTCGTTCACATAGGGACTGTTCAGACACTCCGGTTTTATGTACATTATGTTTGTGGTTTCTGTATATTCTGATGATGATTTGGTGAACAAATCGAAACATGTAAATTTTAACATTTTTCAATGTTTTTATTGATATTTTGACGTCTTTTAAGCAAAATAAAAGTGTTTTAGTATACATTTTAAAAGTGTTTTATATATATTTGTAATAAGATATAATAAGCTTTAAGTTCATTAAGCTTTATTATTCATTAAGTTCTAAAGATATTTTGATGGGGTTAAATATTTGATAATTGACAATTAAAAAGAAATAAAACATTATTAAAATGCAACTGACGAGGAAAATTACATTTACAGCGGTCATATCTGTTCACTTAACGTAATTCACATTTTCTTTAATTTTTTTAAAAGTATCCCACAATTATTCGCTTAAGTTTTGGCATCACAATATTTCTCAGATATTTAAGATTATCAATAACTTTAAAGACGTGACATATCCAGACGAATAACTTTTTACACTTCTGTAAATAACATATCTCAGTAATGAATGTGTGGTAGAAATTAATAAATATAAGGTGCTAGCCCATTGTCTAGACACCAGTAATGGACCAGGGAAGTATGAAAACCGGATGAAAACAAGTATTTATGTGTAAATATTATAACTTTGGTCGTTATAAATACATATAACCTCCAAAGAAATGCCACTTTACAAGTTACAGTTGGAACTAAAAATGTGCTTGGATGTTAGCGTAGGACATTTTCACATTTTTACTTATTTTAGTTTGTCAATTATTGTATTTAAAATGTCTCCTTACTTTTGGATCACTCAATATTACTTTTAGCAGCAGTTTTTAATACAACATTCATATTTTGAATTTAAACAGAAAAAGAAGTAGTCAATTACTGGTACAATATCATGTTCTAAGTAATAGAACAAATAATTTAAATTTGAGAAAAGAAAATGTCAAAATGTTCCCGAATTAGGAATCTTCAAAGCTAATTTAGTATTTAGAGAGATCAACAGAAAAAAAAAGTTACTAATTTCATTAGCAAAAAAATTTGAAATTATTCGGAAATCATAATTACCATCATATTTAAAAATAATGAATGTCAGATCTGATGAGTGCATTTAGAATATTAGAATTTCAACAAATGTCTATATAAGACTTGATCTTTATAAAAATAACCACAT
This sequence comes from Maratus michaelseni, assembly GCA_963931845.1. Taxonomy (NCBI): domain Eukaryota; kingdom Metazoa; phylum Arthropoda; class Arachnida; order Araneae; family Salticidae; genus Maratus; species Maratus michaelseni. Next base: position 301,173,955 of record OZ007593.1, on the reverse strand, counting down.
GGGAAAGCCGCTACATATCTTTTAAAATGTTGCAGTAGAGAGAATATTCAATGTATGGGGATAGATTGTAAATAATAGAGCACTATATATATATATATATATATATATATATGTAAGTAAATTATATATAAACAGGCACTTTTGGAACCAATATGACAAATAATCGATGAACAACAAAATATGCACTTTAATTTCAACTAATAACACTTTTGGTCGAAACTATACAAAAAATTTACATTACGATAATCCAACCAGGCCTAACGGCTATATCCATTTTACATATCTCGCTTCATAATAAAAAGCAGAATACTGGCACTTTGCCAAAACTCGTGATCCAAAGTATTTTCAGCTCACGCATTTAAATCATGGACAATAGCATTAGAGTATCAGTTCATTTGATGAAGTGAACTGTTCAAACTGAAATCCTACAAATCGGTCATCCTGACATGATGGCGTCTCGACATCAGCATCTTGATTTGTTATGTTTTTTCATACCTATTTCTTCTGGAATGATAAGAATTTGAATAAGTTTCTCGTCCACTATAATCTTCTTTAAATCCATGATGAGAAATTTTTTTATGTGATGGTTGTGAATATTTTGGTTCATTATAACTAGCCTTGTATGATCGTTGGCCACCATAATTATAATTATTTTGACCATGATAGTAGCCTCTATTCATGCATCTAGGGGGAAAATCTGAATTGTACCTTGCTTTTGAATTATGTGAAGTATTTTCTGTTATGTCTTGAGGTTTCAAAGAACTCTGTTTCCCATATCTACATTTATTGTAATTTCCACGGTTAAATGACTGTTCAAAATATCTCTGGCGATATCTATTATCACTTCTGTTATCAAATGGTCTATTAAAATTTCCGTTCTTTCCCTTATGAAAGAATGTTCTTCTCCCGAAATTCCTATTGCGATCTTTCACATAATCTTTTCTACCATGTGCAGGACTACTACTTTCGTAATTTTCTTCTGGAGATGGATAGTCAACATTCCATTCATCGGATAATCTTGTATCTTTTGTTTTATTCAGCTTACATGGTTTTATTACTTTTCTTATTTTTTCTCTTATTTTAATGTATCCTACTCTTACTGTGTTGCCGCTTGTTATTCTAACACCTTCTTCCGTTACTTTTAACGTCATGCCTTCTACTGTTTCTCTACCTATTATTAAATCGCAGTCCATCTCTTGTACCACGTAAAATTTATCCTGGATTTCTATTTCATCCACGTAGACTTTATGCCAAAAAAAAAATTGTTGGCTTAATTTCTTCACCATCTATGCCTGATACGTATATATTGTCGCTGGTTAGTTTTGGCGCATTTATTGCAGTATGATATCTTGAACTGGCGATTGAAATATCGCTTGCTGTATCGATTATTACGTTTGCTTTTACTCCGCTAATATCTAAGATTCTTCCTTTTTTACCATTTAACATGCCCATATTAAATATTTTTCTTTGCGTGTTTTGGGTCTCATTTTGGTATTTTGTTTCTCGCCAATTTTGATTACGTTGCGGGTAAAAATTTGAATATTCTTGTTCTGTATTATTCGCCATGGCACATTTCGCAGTCACGTGACCAGGCTTGCCACACGCAAAACAGATTATATGCGACTCCTTGCTTCCATAATTCATACTGTGTCTATTGTCAATTTGGCGTCTTTTCAAATTGGCGTAATCAGCCACTCGCGATCTTCTGTCATCAAAATCGCTACTTGTATCCTTAACTGATTGTTTATTGTAAACCCTTTGTGCTGTTTCGTAATTATCTAATTTATTAACTAAGTCATCAATTTTCTTTATTACTAATAATTCCTCTATGAAATGTGTTTTTGTTTCCGTAGGTAAATTATGCCTGATTTGATTAACCACTATTAATTCCACCAAATCTTCAAAGTTATTTACGTGAAGGCCTTCAATCCATTGTTGAAAATACACCTTTATCTCATAAGCGAAATCTCGCCAATTGGATGATGGCTCTCTTTTAGATGAGAAAAATTTCAGCCTAAACTCCTCTGGTGATAGCTTGTAGAGTTTTAGTAGCATATTTTTTATATAATCATAATTGTGAATTTCAGGTTCGTTTTCCCTTGTTATTATATTGATCACATCTAACGGCATTATATTAATTAAATGATTTACCCATTCTTTTTTTATCAATGCCCGTTTGCGCCATTTGTCTTTCGTACATAGCTAAGTATAAACTGATATCATTCGAGCTATCATATTTAGTTAATAATCTAAGCAATTCGAATTGAATTGCTTACCTGGATTTGTCTTTGAGTCTTCATTAATATGTTCTCTTGAATTTTGTTGTATCTGTAATTTCTTAATTTCAAAATTCTGCTCCGATTCTATTTTCCTTTTTCTCTCTTCCATTTCCATTTCCATTTTCAATTTCAATCTATTTTCTTCAATCTCTGCTTGTAATTTCTTCTCTTCTCTTTCTCTTTCTGCTTGTAATTTCTTCGCTTCCAGTTCTGCTTGTAATTTCTTCTCTTCCAGTTCTGCTTGTAATTTCTTCTCTTCCAGTTCTGCTTGTAATTTCTTCTCTTCCAGTTCTGCTTGTAATTTCTTCTCTTCTCTTTCTCCTTCTGCTTGTAATTTCTTCTCTTCCAGTTCTGCTTGTATTTTTTCTCTTTCTCTTTCTCTTCTCTTTCTTCTTTCTCTTTTCTACTTGCTATCACTACTTCCAATCGATCTCTTATAAATTCTTCTTCGTAACTCTCCCAACTCTTGATCAGCTTTATTAGGACAGGTATTGTCGTTTTTTCTGGCGCTTCAATTCCGCATTCCTCGCAGAGGTTTATTAGATCACTTCCCTTGGCTTTATTTAGAGTTCCCATCTTTCAAAAATTGTACTTGAAGTGATACGATTACGGTTTCACCTTGCTGATTCGTAACCCAACTTTTAATAATCTTGGCATCCGAGCCCCCAAAAATGTAAGTAAATGATATATAAACAGGCACTTTACTGAACCAATATGACAAATAATCGATGAACAACAAAATATGCACTTTAATTTCAACTAATAACACTTTTGGTCGAAAATATACAACAAATTTACATTACGATAAAAATTTACGATTTAAATTTTTTTATGTGATGGTTGTGAATATTTTGGTTCATTATAACTAGCCTTGTATGATCGTTGGCCACCATAATTATAATTATTTTGACCATGATAGTAGCCTCTATTCATGCATCTAGGGGGAAAATCTGAATTGTACCTTGCTTTTGAATTATGTGAAGTATTTTCTGTTATGTCTTGAGGTTTCAAAGAACTCTGTTTCCCATATCTACATTTATTGTAATTTCCACGGTTAAATGACTGTTCAAAATATCTCTGGCGATATCTATTATCACTTCTGTTATCAAATGGTCTATTAAAATTTCCGTTCTTTCCCTTATGAAAGAATGTTCTTCTCCCGAAATTCCTATTGCGATCTTTCACATAATCTTTTCTACCATGTGCAGGACTACTACTTTCGTAATTTTCTTCTGGAGATGGATAGTCAACATTCCATTCATCGGATAATCTTGTATCTTTTGTTTTATTCAGCTTACATGGTTTTATTACTTTTCTTATTTTTTCTCTTATTTTAATGTATCCTACTCTTACTGTGTTGCCGCTTGTTATTCTAACACCTTCTTCCGTTACTTTTAACGTCATGCCTTCTACTGTTTCTCTACCTATTATTAAATCGCAGTCCATCTCTTGTACCACGTAAAATTTATCCTGGATTTCTATTTCATCCACGTAGACTTTATGCCAAAAAAAAAATTGTTGGCTTAATTTCTTCACCATCTATGCCTGATACGTATATATTGTCGCTGGTTAGTTTTGGCGCATTTATTGCAGTATGATATCTTGAACTGGCGATTGAAATATCGCTTGCTGTATCGATTATTACGTTTGCTTTTACTCCGCTAATATCTAAGATTCTTCCTTTTTTACCATTTAACATGCCCATATTAAATATTTTTCTTTGCGTGTTTTGGGTCTCATTTTGGTATTTTGTTTCTCGCCAATTTTGATTACGTTGCGGGTAAAAATTTGAATATTCTTGTTCTGTATTATTCGCCATGGCACATTTCGCAGTCACGTGACCAGGCTTGCCACACGCAAAACAGATTATATGCGACTCCTTGCTTCCATAATTCATACTGTGTCTATTGTCAATTTGGCGTCTTTTCAAATTGGCGTAATCAGCCACTCGCGATCTTCTGTCATCAAAATCGCTACTTGTATCCTTAACTGATTGTTTATTGTAAACCCTTTGTGCTGTTTCGTAATTATCTAATTTATTAACTAAGTCATCAATTTTCTTTATTACTAATAATTCCTCTATGAAATGTGTTTTTGTTTCCGTAGGTAAATTATGCCTGATTTGATTAACCACTATTAATTCCACCAAATCTTCAAAGTTATTTACGTGAAGGCCTTCAATCCATTGTTGAAAATACACCTTTATCTCATAAGCGAAATCTCGCCAATTGGATGATGGCTCTCTTTTAGATGAGAAAAATTTCAGCCTAAACTCCTCTGGTGATAGCTTGTAGAGTTTTAGTAGCATATTTTTTATATAATCATAATTGTGAATTTCAGGTTCGTTTTCCCTTGTTATTATATTGATCACATCTAACGGCATTATATTAATTAAATGATTTACCCATTCTTTTTTTATCAATGCCCGTTTGCGCCATTTGTCTTTCGTACATAGCTAAGTATAAACTGATATCATTCGAGCTATCATATTTAGTTAATAATCTAAGCAATTCGAATTGAATTGCTTACCTGGATTTGTCTTTGAGTCTTCATTAATATGTTCTCTTGAATTTTGTTGTATCTGTAATTTCTTAATTTCAAAATTCTGCTCCGATTCTATTTTCCTTTTTCTCTCTTCCATTTCCATTTCCATTTTCAATTTCAATCTATTTTCTTCAATCTCTGCTTGTAATTTCTTCTCTTCTCTTTCTCTTTCTGCTTGTAATTTCTTCGCTTCCAGTTCTGCTTGTAATTTCTTCTCTTCCAGTTCTGCTTGTAATTTCTTCTCTTCCAGTTCTGCTTGTAATTTCTTCTCTTCCAGTTCTGCTTGTAATTTCTTCTCTTCTCTTTCTCCTTCTGCTTGTAATTTCTTCTCTTCCAGTTCTGCTTGTATTTTTTCTCTTTCTCTTTCTCTTCTCTTTCTTCTTTCTCTTTTCTACTTGCTATCACTACTTCCAATCGATCTCTTATAAATTCTTCTTCGTAACTCTCCCAACTCTTGATCAGCTTTATTAGGACAGGTATTGTCGTTTTTTCTGGCGCTTCAATTCCGCATTCCTCGCAGAGGTTTATTAGATCACTTCCCTTGGCTTTATTTAGAGTTCCCATCTTTCAAAAATTGTACTTGAAGTGATACGATTACGGTTTCACCTTGCTGATTCGTAACCCAACTTTTAATAATCTTGGCATCCGAGCCCCCAAAAATGTAAGTAAATGATATATAAACAGGCACTTTACTGAACCAATATGACAAATAATCGATGAACAACAAAATATGCACTTTAATTTCAACTAATAACACTTTTGGTCGAAAATATACAACAAATTTACATTACGATAATCCAACCAGGCCTAACGGCTATATCCATTTTACATATCTCTCTTCATAATAAAAAGTAGAATACTGGCTCTTTGCCAAAACTCGTGATCCAAAGTATTTTCAGCTCACGCATTTAAATCATGGACAATAGCATTAGAGTATCAGTTCATTTGATGAGTGAACTGTTCAAACTGAAATCCTACAAATATATATATATATATATATATATATATATATATATATATATATATATATATATATAATCCCAAATACAGGTAACATTTCTTTGATGGAAGGATAAAGGTTTATTTTCTATTGATAATAACAACTTGTCTTTAGAAGATTTGACATATCGCTGAGTCACATCTTTTGTCATAATTTAACACAGGATTTTCCGCTTATGAATTTCTATTAGGTTTAAATATTTTCTGAGCAATAGTTTTCTGATTTTTAACCTACAGATAAGCAGATTATATATTAGTTTACATCATAATAAAAGTTGAAAAAATTATGAAATATTTAAAAATATTTCTTTGTATTTTTGTTAAATTGCTTTGCGACTATTTGAGACTGTTTTTAAGGTGATTCATCTTTTTAAAAAAAATACATACATTTACTGGAATTGCATTTTGTACACTTAAAAGAAAAAAAAGCTGGATTTACCGAGGTCCGAATGCGTAATTTTAAGTACAGTATTTGAAACAATAACAATCATAACAATAATAAGAAAAATGTTGTAATATTTCTTTGGAGATTTTACTTTTTCAAAGCAATTCAGGATTATGGTAATATCAGAAAATCTTTCATTTATATAGTACCTTTTTGATATCCTTATATAATTATCAAAAGAAACAATAATAATAAGATGTATGCCATATGTCTTAAGAAGACGTGATATAAAATTTAAACAATTTTAGTATTATTTACATTTCGAGAAAGGGATTACTTCTTAGATATGAGAGGAAGAATTCTTGAAATGTCAAAATTCGCGAAAATTTAATTTCAAAATAGAAGCGGAATGTTATAGCAGTAATGCTTGAATAATTAAATTAAATTTGCGACTTCAGAACTTAGAAAACAGTACATTTTAACTAATCTTATATGTAACATCTGAGTTTAAAGTAATAATTGAACGTACTGCGAATAAACAGAAAATTTTAGTTACGTAAATTTTTCGAATTTATGCATGAAATATGGAATTAGTTTCTGCTTCTTTTTATTGCAGCCAATTTTCTTGAAAGATTCTTAACATAAAATTAAAATTGAAGAAAATATTTTTATTGTAAATTATTTATTTGAAACACTCTTTTTTTTTTGCATTGCAGTGCATTGCATTGCAGTGCATTGCAGTGTATTGCATGACATTGAACCTATAATTCTATACTAAAATGCCATTTATTTAGGGATAGAAAGTGTCACGGAAGAAAGATGGTGCTGCTTTCCTGAGTATTAGCTAACACCGCCATATGATATATATAGTTCGACGTATAGGCCGTTATAAACAACTGTAAAAACTCACCATTTAGATGTCTCCAATTGAATAAAATTAATAGATTCTTGCCACATCAGTCATTCAAATTCAGAGCTCGGCAATGTAGTTTTTCTTGTTCCGCAGTATCAAGAATATTTCAAGAATACATGGTTATCAAACTAGTCAGATGTGCGAATCCCAAAACTTTCTTATATCTCGTACATGTTTCTTTTATATTACACTTCAAGTTTTTTGTCAAAAAATATTCAAAACCATGGTGTGTGTGTGGGCGGGGGGCGAAGTTCCTAATGATGTCTAATCAACGGATAATATATCGAAAAACGTGAAAAATTTTGCCTGTTACAAATAATCAAATAAAAGGTAGATTTTACAATTGGCTGATTCAGTATGATTTCGTTTCAACAGCTATCACGCTCGTCACGATAATTGAACAAAATTTGCTGCCCGAGAGCCATCTTTATGTCGATTATCTCTAAAAGTGTATACAAATCTCGGCCTATAACGTAACATCAAAAAATAAAATTTCGTCGAAAAATATCCCTAAATTCTTCACTTAAGCTGAAAAAGTGGAGAAATTCTCACACAAATCGCTGTCGGCAAACCTGTCTGGGAAAACATCCAGCTTTAAACTGGGATCTGATATGAATAGTCAAAAACGTGTATGTGAATTTTGTTAGAATTCTATGCATAACTCCATACACTTTTCGATGATAAAAAGAGGACACAGAAACACACGGACATAAATTTGTAAAAATGTGTTTTTTTTTTTTATATCTGACTGCTAAAAACGTATAAATCCATTGAAAATCTTAAGTGGAAAAAAATTCAATTACAATACTTTCTTTTATTATAGATAGAAGAAAGTAAAAGGGATTAGTCATTATGTAAACTACAAAGGATTGTCACGTTTAAATGAATTTGCATTTTTAGACTAAGCTGAATCGTATGCAGCAAAAAAGCAAAACTTAACTCAATTGACCTTCTAGTTGAATGAGGTGGGGGGGGGGGAGTCGCATACAGATAGACAGTAGACACGTCGTGCATCGCTCGCTCCTGCAAATTGGTTTCATAATCAGAATACTTACCGTAATTTCCGGCGTATAATCCGCAGCTCAAAGAGTCGTTTTTCGACCCAGAAATTTTATTCAATAATTGTAGTTAAATATTTACAGCGATCGTTTAAGCTGCATTTTATAAAATAATATTTCTGGGTCGAAAAACGACTCTTTGAGCTGCGGATTATACGCCGGAAATTACGGTACTAGAGTGACAATTGTCACTGCTTGCTATCGCTTTTAACGTCTTTTCCGAGCCAGACAATAACATAAATTTATCATTGATGGTTAGACCCGTGTAGCAAGGAATGATTAGTCTCGAACCATTGATCTAGCAGAGGTTACAATTAGATATGCGAAGTTACAATTATAGTAAGTCATAGCGGCGCAGCGATGACAGCATGTGTTTTTACTCGACAAAATGTGGGACCTATTATACCTATACAAACTACCCTCTCTGCTTCTAAGTACATAGATTGTAATTTGGGGAAATTCATTAATATTATTATGTTTTAATTCTAACCGTGTAGCCATGGAGTTTCAAGCAAAATAACTGTTCTTGCCAAGGGTCTCACTTGCAATAATTTCATTTGAGGAAAATTCCACATACCTATCCATTCTGAAATTATCACCAATAATCTGAATTTTAAATACTCTGGGATAAACATTAAAAGAGTATGCAAGCTCGTAATCCCACATCTGGGTCTTAATTGATTTTAGGGAATTTCTAGCATATGTTTGGAATGTCATGCCTTCGAAAATCTTGACGATAATTTAAAATAAGATCTCGAAATTAAATGTTCGTATAGAATATATCGAAGTATCTATATGACAGGGTTGAATACCTTCCAAAACAATGGAGGAAACTGGACAAAACAGAAGAAAATGGAAGAAACGGAATAAAATGGATGCAATTTTAGAGGATGGCAGAAGCCTAAAAAAATGTCTAAAATTAAGAAAAATTAATTATGTAAAAGAATTTAAAGACACGTGAAATGATATAAAATGTTTTAATTTTATAAATCTAATGAACTATTAATATTTAATATATGCTTTATATTTATTAATAAACAATACAAAAATTCAATAGATTTTAGCTTATTTGGATCCAGAAACAACTGATTTCCAAAACCCTTCCTTTCAAACAGTGTTTTATTCTGAGTTTCTGAAAAAAAAAATGAAAAAAAAACTTTTGTAGACTTCTTAGAGCAAATAAAAAAATAAGATGGGTAGCAAGAATAATTTTGTCCTGTTTTACATTGATGCAACGTGGTAAAGAAAATGAAGAATTTGAAGATATCTTTCAATAATGTATATATTTATTATATTAACCCGTCAGCACACGCGCTGGGATAAAATCTACCCCAGCTCATAACTATTACTTAAAAATGTGCGAAAATTGTTCGTGAGCATTCTGAGCTTCATAGTACCTTTCAAGCTGAAATATATCAAGATGTGGACAAAAGGAATTTACCACCGGTTGTGGATTGTCTATTCTTTTGTTATAAAACTGTCACGTGGGAGGAAATTTACCCCACGCGTGTTATAACGTAATGCATAATGATAGAAAAATTTTACGTTTTAAACGTTTACAACTCTTTCACATACAGTTTCGATATATCAGTTTTATATTTTTTTTGTATTTTCATGGCTGAATTCAGATTATAAAAGCTTTGTAATGTAATGCTATGCAGAAAAAAATCTTAGTGCCAGGTTTTATTTATTTATTTATTTATTTTTGCTTTAAATATAAAAGAACTTCTTATTTTAAATTAAATTATGTTCTTTATTGATTTACTGTTTATTTCAAAATATAAATTTTTGCTTATAATCAAACCGGTGGGAAATTTACACAAGAAAACCCATTGGGGTAGATTTTATCCCGCGCGTGTAGTGACGTAATGGAAAGAGGCGCGTGTGCTGACGGGTTAAGTAATGCACAATGCTTAGCGATGCTTACGTTTGACTACAAAAATACAAGTATTTTTTTTATAAAATCCTTTGCTTTATTTAATCACAAAAAGTATGCGAACAAAGGAAAATATTATTGCTAAAAAATACTGGTACTATTGTAATCAAAGATGAAAACCACTACGCATCCTGTAATATAAGCTAAACAAACGTTATGTTAAACTATAACACATTTTATTCAATGAGTTTATTTAGGTTTTAAATGTCTCTATTTACATAATGAAGTGTGAGTTAAGTGAAGTGTAATGACTAGAGTACGCATTATACGCACTACAAACAGCCTAAATTTGCATGTAAATGTACACAAGAAACATTGAAAACAGGCAAAATTATGCGCTAAAACTTTTAAAATATTAAAATTAGATACTAACAAATTTTCACTGATTTATAATTTTCAGAAAAAAGGGTGTTTTCAGGATAAAGAAATGCAAAGAAAGAGGTAAAAATAATTAATAATTAATGTAAGTATTTTTCTTTATCGAGAATATATTTTTAAAGTTTTTATGCATAATTATATATATTTGCAAATTACATACAGTGAAATTTTGTTGTTCATCGCCAATGATGTTTTTTACTGAGAGAAATGTTCTCTCAACTACATGCTCATGTTACAGGGTAGTATTTATACTATTTTACAATTTATGATGTATCTTTTTCTGGTTTTTCAATTCCAACAACATTAGTGTAGCTATTTATCTGTTTAAGCTTGCGAAATCCTGAATTGTTATTTAACACTTTATTAAGTAATTCTTGTAGTTTTCGTACTATTTCTCATGAGTAGACGATATATGATCTCTCACTTTCTCATTTCATTAAGTGCATTCATTGATAGAAGCACCGTGCGTTTTTAATCCTTTTAATGTTTCATGTAAACATGAAAAAATGATTATTTTAGCATTATTGCCTGAAAAATATACTTAGTTACCAAAAATGTAGAACAGCCTGAACTATCAAATGATTTATTCACATTCTCTATAGCATTCCATTTTTTCCCACAAATTAAAGCTGCATTAATCGCAATTACCCACCTTGTTATATTGGTTGTGGTGGTAGCGGAAAGGTTATGATACACTTCTTAACCAATTTTCACTCTTATTGGCGTTTTTAGAAAGATTTTCATAACACATAAAATGATTTTATATACTGATTCCTCGTTTTCCTTGGTATTTTCGGTGACGCAGAACGGGAGCCAAACATGTCACACGGATTAAATTTAAAATGTAATATTTTTAGCGATATTGCAAGTTTTGCCTCAAACCGTATCTTTGCAGGCTACAAATTACGCAAAGAATCGTTAATAGATTTTGCAATAGTAAAGTGATCAACTTTTTCAAATTTTCTGCTAGAAATGAAATGCGGATGAGCAGTGTCAATGCTGATTTTCCGTGAAATAAGGTGCGCTAGAGAACGGCTACATGCGTCAGTGGTTTTGTGTGCACTTATGCATATGCATTATTTTTAGTATCATTTGAAATCTCGTTCAAAACTTTATTATACAATATAGCTACATAATGTTTATCTAAGCGATGATTCATTGAGTATAGACTGATTAACACAAGTATCACTTTGAAAGTTTTGAAAATTCGGATTACTCAATTTCTTTAATGATATAATACACAAATAAACCAATCATTGATATAATACCAGTCATTGTGTCACACAAATATAAAGCAAAGGCATCATTTTCTCCAGGAGGTTCACATTCCTTATTTGAGAATGAAAAAAATGTCAAAAATATTTGGAATTTTCAATGGACACTTATACATTTACTTTGGAGTAGGGGGTATCTCTGTCTTTGACTGACTATAACTTCAAGTGTAATTTTGTGCACAAGATGATTTTCTTATATATTATACTATATTAGCATTTTAAGCCTCAATATACCTATTAACATATTGAATAATAGAGAGAACACTTGATCCCCCCTCCTAACAGTATGAAAATAAAAATGTGAATGTAGCAGGCATTAAAAACGGCATTAAATTAGGCATTAAAAACATATGCTTAAAATAAAATTGATATTGATAGGTTTACGAAATCTAATTATATTTTCGGAAATTAAAGAAATTAAAATATAAAAAAAATCCATGCCAGGGCAAATGTTCACTGTTATCTTCCAATGATCCCGCTATTGAATATACAGTTAATTTTGTACGTGACCTTTTAATTTATATATAATCTGAATTTTCTAAAAAGTAAATTAATATCTAAGGATATTAAATCATAAAACTTTATTAATAAATCTACTGAAACAGGATTTAAACAGCTTTGAAATGCATTTTAATTCTATTATCTATAAATTAAATATATTCATTATGAAACAAAAATTCTTCGAAAAACAAATTTCCCGCATTATAAAAATTTGAAAAATATATTTATTTTTAGAAAATTTTAAAAAATATTTTTGTTTCAATTTCTGACAAAATATACTGTTATTTTAGTTATTACTCAAATTATAAATATTTTTTATTATATCTGAAAGTAAATTTTTGGAATTCAACAACTTTAATATCATTACAATATTTTCATTTATTTATCATAAAGCATTTCTCTATTTAAAAATAAATAAATAAATAAATAAATGTGAGTTTTGTATGAGTTTTATTCAAATGTTTCACGGTAACTTACCATATATTTAACTGTCTAAAAAATAATTACGAAATTGGTTAATTAGGTATAATATTTCGTCTACGACCAATATTGAAAAATATTGTCATATTCTTGAAAATGTTTGTAAATTTCGTAGAAAATAAACTAATTGAATTCAGGGTGTACAAAACAACTTCGAACATATTTTTCAATGTCCAGTGTCCAAAGGCAATGATAATTGAATTTTAATTTTTTTCGAACGTAACTCATCCATATAATTGACAATGACCGAATCAAAATCTTTCTATCTATTTTCTTTACCATGTCTTTTTGAAAAATATTTTACTGGGAAACAGAACATGAGAAATGCTATGGAAAACATCTCATATACACTGAATGGGTAAAATATTAGAAAAATTCCTCAGTCAAATTTCAACGTGTCCCTGCGGCATGTACTCTGATGCAATAGACTGAATCTTCAGATAGATGGTATTTTCTTGGTCCGAAGCAATAGTGAACTTTGCGATTTTCTTATTCTTGGAGGAAAATAATAGATTTGAGTAACTTTGATTGTGACATGAATGTGGGTGCAATAAAGACTGGTTTCAGTATGTCTTAAACTGCTAATCTACGAGGCTTTTCTTGTACAACAATATCTCGAATCTTCAAAGAATGACAGCTATTCTGAAACATTTTAAGCGAAACGAGGAAAAAAGGGCAGAAATTACTTTTGAACGATAGAGGTGCGAGGTGACTGACACATATAGTGTGCAGTAACAGAAGTGGCACAGCACAATACATCGTAGCGCAATACCTTTAAGGATCATCGCAAAGTATATACGTATGCTCTAATCGAAGCATCTGCAAACTTGTTTGAGGAAAACAACTCAGGTTCGCCGAAAAGTATATCTGTATGCTCTACTATATGGATCTTAAAACTTATCTTAAGTAAACCTGATATCATCAAAACTAGGGAAGACACGATATTAATACCGCGTAGCAGGATGTTTCTAATATTTTGGCCAGTCTGTGTAGATGCAACAATTTCTGTTTTTCAATTTCTGTAACTAAACTATAAAATTAGGCAAGAAATAAAAATATAAAATGGAACATATCTCAAAACAAAATAAAAAATATAAAAATGTATAATATAAAAAAATCGCTTCAAAAGTTCACAAAAAGAACTATATCAATATCAGGTGCTTTTCATAATATTTTGCAATAATTGTTGCACCTTTAATTTAGAACATAATTTTTAATATTTTTAAAGTCTTTTGCAATTTTTAATTGAATTTCATACTTTGCAGTGAATTTATAACTATTTGTAATTTTCCCAAAGAAAGTTAAAATACTAGTTTAAAGTAAGACCAAGTATACCAAGTAAGTATAAAGTATATACAAGCATAAAGTATACCAAGTAAGACTCGAAAGTTCTGTTGTATTATGTAATATATGCATCAAAGTGAAAACGTTAAATTCTCGAATTTTAAGTTATGTAACGCTATTTTTCGCTAAATAAGAACGATGAATAATTCATTTAGTATTCATAAGCAGAACTCAGACAAAATAATTTTCTCCTTCAAAGTAACTTTCTTTTGTTTCCATGAATAATTGTGATATTGTAGTGTGTGAAAAATTCTTAGTTCTCTTTGTTTACATAAGAAAATATTAGCAACTTGGAGAATACTTTTTAAAAATATGAGTTTATATTAAATGTATGGACATATTTATGTATAAAAATAATAGTAACAACTAAAATAAAATTAATAGTAGATTGGTGAAATTTATTAAACTTACATAATTTTTAAAGTACTCAAATAATATATACAGGTTGTCCCAAAAGTCCTTGACACATTTTAAAATTCAATAAAAGAGCAATTGGCGTACACGAGTGCGGTTTGGATGAATATTCTTCATCTGATCTAAAATTTTTGTTAAGGAAATAAAAAAAAATTGTCCAAAACTTCTCATAGATAGCGCTGCTTCTGGAACTTATCGATTAGATATTATGCCTTTATACATAACAATGGCGAAGGTCGTGCAATGCGCAAGCACAATTTTTATCCAAACTATGACAACCCACATTCCAGAATTCAACAATTATTATCTACTAATGTTTGCTGACTTGCTTACTGGTCTAATCGAATTCAGGAAGGCGAGTATTGTTAAGTTCTGGAATGGGAGTTGTCATAGTTTGGAGAAAAGCTGGGCATTATGCGTCTTTCTCCTTTGTTTTGTATAAAGGCATTCTACCTATTCGATAACTTTCCAGCAGCAGCGACATCTATGAGACATTTTGAAATTAATTTTTTTATTTGCTTAAACAATATTTGAGATCATAAGAAGCATTTTCGTCGAAACCGCACTCTCGTACACCAATTGCTTGATATTTTATTAAATTTTAAAATGTGTAAAGGACTTTTGAGATACCCTGTATATTCATGTTCGACTGAAACAACAAAACTCAAAATCTTTAAATTACATTTGTCCAGTTTTTTTTTAAAAATGAGATGAAGTGATTGATTAATTTAAATCAAAGTGAATTAAGTTCTCTCTTGTGATATTATGGATTTCCAAAAATCTAACTGTAAGACTTGCTTACATTCTGTCTTTTAAATTGAGATTATTTAGTTGGGATTTTACAATAAATAAATAAATAAATAAAATTCAACACAAATGTTTTACAAACATGCAATTTATAATTGTATGCGCTAGAAATAATGTAATATTTTATTTTATTTTGATGATGGACTTTTTAATATGTAATACATACAAAAACGAAAAGCATTTTAATTAGAAACTGGGAAATACTAAAAATACATTCATTTAGATATTTTCGGATAATATTGTTTTAATATTCAAAGTAACTTTATACTATTATTTAATCAAACTAAATGTTTCACTTAGATAAATATTTACCAACCGTATTAATGGATAAGTTCGTAGATAAATATCGTCTATATAAATAACATTTACCTTATTCTATTTATTTAAATGTGGGTTTATAAATTACTTATAGAATTATGTTATCGCTACATTATATAATTTCGAGCACAAACATCATCAATATTTGTTCTAATTAAATATAATAAAGTTTTATTTTTATTAATTTCCTCAAAATGTCAAAATTTTCGTTGAAATTATCCATTCATTTTTCGACATTTTGATCTCATTTGATAATTTTCATGTATATTTTTAAAAAAGCCGGATAGTCAAATATGAAGTACTGAATAAAGCACCTGGTTGAAAATAATGTGTTTAAACAGGAGAATGCTTAAGGTGGAAATTTAAAACCTGTTTATGACTCAGTGAATTTGGAATAATCTATGTTTAAAATTTTTCATGTCTTCCATATTTCAGGTTAATTTGTGAAAGCAAATTCCTTCTTGAATTCATTTTTATCGATGCTACAATACCTTTTGAAATCTAATATATGAATAAATATTTTTGTTGTCTGAGAGTGCACTGTGTACTCTTTCTAAAAGTTTTGCTAGTGGTTGATTTTTATTAAAACATGACATTTCAAGACTAATGATTAAATAAATATTTATGTTTATATTATTTCATTTCAAACTTACAGTAACACAATGGAGCCTTTTGTCAGTGATAATTTTTGTTGTACTTATATTTGTTAACACTATAAACAATTTCATTACATATGCAAACGCATGTACTTATTTTATTTTGTTACAAATGATCTCTGTTATAACCATAGAAATAAAAAAAACATCATCTTAGCTAAAATGTGTATTTTAAAATTTGAAATTGCAAATACATTTTGCATAATATTACTGATTAAATTATTTTTCTTTGCTCAGAAAATGTAAACAAATGTCAACCTAGTTTGACATAAACGAAAATCAATTCAGTGTGAACACATTTCAGCCACAAGGGGAACATGAAATGTATTCCCCCAATATATATTTTAGATCCTTTTCATTTGCAGTCTTGTATAAATGAACATAATGCCTTATTCCATATTCTTTTTTTTAATGAAAAATAATATCTTCCAACGCGAGCATTATTGTAAGTCTCATAGATTAATTTAAAAATGTAATTAATAATAATAATAATAATTTTGATGTGAAATTTAGTTAAAATTTTATTTTATTCATCTTAAACCGACTGAATTTAAGTTTTGTTTATATTGTAATTAAAAATAAAGAAAATTAAAAGCATTCATACTTTATTAAGAAAGATGATGTACATATTAAGAGTCTTCATTAGCTTATGATAAATACACTGAAGTGTAGAACTAAAATAACTTCTTAAAACACCATAAAAACTTTAAAATGCGCTAGGCCTTTCGAAAGATCTGAGTCTTTCTTCGTCAGGCGCAAAAAGACGTGCGTCTACTATGAAAGCAGCAGCAAGACTGAAATGAGAGGTAAGGGAGAGGAAACAAGCTGATGCAACAGCCAATAGGAAAGTAGAAAACAACAGCCAATAGGAGAACAGAAGACAAAAGCCAATCACAGAAGAGTAAAAACAAAACAATAGAGAATACAAATTAGAGGGGGAATAAGGAAGAGAAAAATAAATAAATAAAAGATAAAAAATAAAATAAAAATAAAAATAAAAATAAAAAATAACAAATAAATAAATAAATAAATAAATAAAAAATAAATAAATAAAATAAAAATAAATAAAGCACACAAATACATTAAAAAACATGGAAACACATGAAAATTAAGAATTAAATAAGTAACCAAAATATATAAATATATATAAAAAACAGTCTAAAATTAATTAATACAAAATAAATTATATGGAAGTACTGAAGAGGTTTTTCCAAGCAGCAGAGAGCATTGTGGAATCGGATTTATCATTAACAATAACTTCACGATTAAGATAAATAGCTAAATTTTCCAGAAAGTCCAATTCAGAGATACTATTAGCATTAAAGATAATTTTAGCATTTTTAAAATTAAAACAATGGCCGGAATCCCAAGAGTGCTTGGCAATTGAAGATTTAGAAATTTCTTGATTAGTTACATAACGAGAGTGTTCTTTTAAGCGGATTTCGAGATTTCTTTTAGTTTGACCAATATAAGATAAATCACAGCCATTACACGGAACATTATAAATTCCCCATTTACGAAGATCAGGAACAGGAGATTTGGTGGAGGGGAATTTGAATTTATTGACAGGTTTAAAGATAATGTTAAAATTGAAGCGTCTTAAAACTTTAACTAATTTGAAACATAAAGGAGGGTAAAAAGGGAGGACAGCCAAATTATCAGTTTTGCTTTTCACAGATTTAGAAAGAGTAGATTTATAAGACGGTCTATTGAATTTCTTCACAGCATTATTGATAACAGAATGATTGAAACCTCTTTTGACAGCAACAGTTTTTAAGTAATTAAGTTCATCCTTAAGGAATGCAGAGTCGGAACAAATTTTGAGAGCACGATTTACGTACGTATAAAATACACCGTTTTTTTGGTTGACAGGATGATTTGAGAGAGCATGAGGTGGGTTAGAGACAGAAAAAGGTTTTCTATAAACACAAGTTTTGAAAGAAGAATCACATTTGGTAACTAAAACATCAAGGAAAGGAAGTTTATTACAATTTTCTAACTCAAAAGTAAACTGAATATGAGGGTCAATAGAATTGACAGTTTGCAGAATGGTTGAAATATCAAAAGGATTATCAACTAAAACAAAAGTATTTTCAACATAACGCATCCAACATTTAAAATTAACCAGATTTAATAATTTTTCCTCAAAATAATGCATATAAATATCACAAAGAATTGGAGATAAAGGATTACCCATACTTAAGCCGTCTGATTGTTTAAAAAATTTATTATCAAATTCAAAGGTAGTTTGAGAGATGCAAATTTTAGTTAAATTAACAAAATCTTTGACTTCTATATCAGAGAAATGAAATTCACGTAATCTTGTTTCCAAGCAAGAAAGAGCACCTTCAATCGGAACATTAGTAAATAAAGATTTAACATCAAGAGAAAGCATAGAACAATTGGATGGGTTAATATTTTTTAATTTACCAACAAAATCATAAGAATTTTTTATCGTATGAGAATTAGAAATGCATAAAAGAGAAAAAATGGATGTTAAAAATTTGGCAAGAGTATAAGTAACAGTACCAATATTAGAGACAATAGGTCTTAAGGGGACATTGGTTTTATGAACTTTAGGCAAAGCATAAAAACGAGCACAGATGGCTGAAGAAGGAATAACACAACGTTTAGTGTTGTCATTTAAAACAACAGAATTCTTAACAGCTTTCTTGAGAGTGGAAAGATGCGAATTAGTAGGATCTTTTTTAACTTCAATATAAGGACCTTCAGATAAGAGAGCATAAACTTTATCAGAATAATCTTTTTTATCCATAAGAACAATTTGACCACCTTTATAAGCTTTAGTAATAATACTGAATTTAGTAATAATACTGTATTCAATGACACTGAAGTGTCATTGAATAAGATATAGTGTTATCATGGGTATATCATTCCTATGCATGTCCGGGTACTATCATATATCTGTAGCGGAATGTACAGATAAATAACTATTGAAATCTATATGGTAAAAAAAAAACACGCGATTTAAAGGCTTTTGAATGACAACAAACAATATGTGCTCTCCACATGGATAGGAGTAGGATGAGAATACACGTAGTAACTGAGTAAAATACAAATGAAAGGAAAGTTTGAATCCACATTGATTTTCTAAGATTTAGCAGTATTATATGTAGTCAACGTCAACCAAACGTAGCTCATATGACCAACCAACTGAATTATGGGGCCATACAGATATTCAATAGACAGAATTTGCAGTGTTTGCTCAACGAAATGAGCATTAAGAGTAGAAGTCACATGATAACACAGTTTGTGTACGCATCATTTCGCGTTCAAGTTCTGCATACACTGTCAAAAATTATCAATGTTTTTTTATTTTATGAAAATATACTATAACCACGGACGAAAATATACTATAATCTTCTGAGTTTTCCGAAATTCCGAAAAACGTGTTCCATTGTCTTTTGAATCCTCAGAAACCAATACATTTCCAAAATTTAAAGAATTATTTATAAAAGCAAAGTATTTTTTGCTACCCGTATTTTTTTAGAAACGTTTCCGAATTGTTTTTATAATGTATTAAGCAGTTTCCTCAGCATGGAATACCTGTTTTTCGAATGTCATCCATTCTCCAGTAAACGTCTACAGCTGCATAAGTTAATTTATACATGAAAGAGTAAAGAAATAATCTTAATTTTAATGTTAATGTTAACGCGGTTAATTTTGCATGTTTGTCTGTTAAACATATTTGTTGAACATGAAAATGTGTACTTGAGAATTGATAGTATCGGAAAAATTTATATTTCGGGCTTAGAAAACTGATTAATACACTTTAAAATCTACTCGTATACGTTTCGAAAATTACGGGCAGCAAGAGAAATTTTGTTTTTATAAATGATTCTTTAAATCTCGAAATGCCATTGATGTCTGAGGTTTCTAAAGATAAAGAAACACTTACAAGGATGAATTTATATTATAAATTTATTCGTGATTATATTATATTTTCGTAGATTAAGAAACATTTTTCATTTTTACAGTGTAGGCAAGAGATCAACGTGACTGAACCATTAAAGTCTAGAAATGAATAGCATGGAGTGATGAATCTTGATTACGACAGTGTCCCGTTTGTGGTAGGCTGGGAACGTGGCATCAGGTTCATTGGATCATAGACCTAGCAATGCAGATTTGAAGTTCACAAAGTTATGGCGATTACGCGATTACATGAGTTGTGTTTCTTGTTAATGTTTGGGACCTTTGGTACTTATGAAAAAGTAGCCTGTCTAAGTGCGTATATTGTAATCTGATGGGTGATCATATTTATTAGCTTTCCTGCCGCACGGATAAAAATGAAGTTACAAAAAGAATAACTGCTGCTGCAGTGTACCGCTGTCAGTCACTTGGTTTGAGGAGAATGCTACTGAATTCTGCATGGCAAAATGATCCCCGAGAAGACTGTACATAATTAAATTTTGCTTGTTATCTCTAGGAAACTCTGAAAAATGAAATGCATCCATGTCGTCCCACAGCAGTGCCTTTGAATGATTAGCGGGTATTTCCAGGAAGTGTTTTCCCTGCCATATCTCTGAAACACTTTTGAAGACGTGCTGATTACATACCTCTTTATGCGGCACTCGTTTTTAAGGTTAGTGGAGTAGCAACTAATTACTAATTAAAGTGACTTTAATTCAGTGTATTAGAGCTACAGGAAAAACAAATCAAGAAGAATATTTGATACAAGTTTGAGAATCACAACTAATATATATATAACCTAACCAGCAGAATTTGCCCGCTACGCTGGTCACTTTCTACAGATGAACCTTGAATCAAGCAAAATATATCGGTGAATTTTACCTTGTGTTTTAAAGCGAAATGGTTCTTTACGTGTACTTTCGTCCCGCATTCCTAAAAACGATAACAACTCCATTTTTCTATTTTATTTTCTAGTGGGTAGGACAAAATTTGGTCTGTTGATGATCAACTCTATTAGTTGATCATTTAGAATAGGATTTGGAAAAGAACGTTACAAACATATGCAATATAATTAAACCCTCCCTGAAAATGTTATGCAAATAGTCCAACTGTCATCCGAGATTCTTTTCATTCTGTATTACCTTGTTTAAACTTAATAAAACTTTTAAGGATAATATTTTATAATCGGGTTCACCTGATTAAAGAATATTTCCTCATAATTCTATAACGAAACAACGTAGAACAGTATGTTATGTATTAAAATCGTCCCTGAAATATTATTTAAATGACAATGCGTCTCATCAAAAACCGTCTAGCAGAACTGTTGAAAAAGGCAAATATTTCGTAATCGGGTTCACCTATTTATAGAGCTTTCCCCCATAATTCTATAACTAATCAACTTAGAACGGTATGGGATATACTAAAACCATCCCTAAAAATCATCTAACTAACAGTGCAAATATCATTCTAATTCATTCAGTAGAACATTTAAAAAAAATTAATCATTCATAATTTTGTTCATCTGATTATAGAACGTTTTCTCACAATTCTATTACAATATGTTATTTATTATAAATTTTCCTGAACTATTATCTAATAAACAATGCAAGTCTCATTAAAATTATAGATTATTAATAGATAGTAAAACATTCTCAGACAAAATATCTAACTAACAGTGTGAACATCAAAATCCTTTCAGCAAAACTCCAATTATAAGCAGTCGGAACGAAATTCCTATTTGCATTTTATATATATAGTAGATAATATTTAGAAAATACAAATAAAATGAAGAAGAATAAATTTATAAAAATAATTATTAAATGTAATTATTTACTTTTTACATTTGTCTATCTTTGATGTCTATCTTAAATATTACACTTTGGTAAAACACGATTAGTTTTTTCCCTATGCACAGTGAGTTTGTTTATAGTTACAGTTAAGTATTTTATAATACACATATGGCAGTCATGTTGGCTTATTTATACAACACTGGACATCTGAAACGGTTAAAATTCATTCTTTATTAGACATTTAATATCAATTATAGTTCAATGAGTGAAATCGGACTTTATATTTAAAATGTTTAATTCAAACTTTTCTTTTAAATTTCAATCTTGAAATTTAAATGTCTGTTGTTTTTTTCGCTCTTTCATGAGCGGCTAAGTACTGGCGTAGAGATGGTTAGGCTTACTGAATACAGTTTTTATAGATTTACGGAAAAAGAAAATTTCTTGTAGTAATTTGACAGAAACCGTTATGGAAACTGTTTTATAAGGATTACATACGCCTTTCACTCCTTCATATTTTGATTCATTTTTTCATTTTGATTGACGCCTTCATTTTTTAAAATGCTGTCTTAGCATGAATCTTGAGCATGTAATGTCATAGAATTAACTTCCTTGCAGTATTTATTCTATTAGTTGTAAGTAAACATTTCTCGCTGTTTATCATACTTTATACATGAACGAGTAAAAAAATGATGTTAGACCGATATTTTGTGTTGATACCGCGTTAAGAAACCTGAATGATACACTTTAAGCTCTATTTCGTAACGTTTCCAAGGATTACGTGCAGTAAAAGGATTTTTATTTCAGAAAGGAATTTTTAAACCTGGGGAATCTTATTGAAGATAAAGGATTGGATTTTGGAATCAGGGATAACGTGTAAGAAATTATGATATATTTCCATAAACCGTCGTGATAATCAAATAATATTTCTACTTTATTATACTACATGTATGAGAGTCTTTTTTTTTAATCCCGAAACGTTTACATTGTGATCTTTTTTTGTATCTTTAATTCGTTGTCTATATATTTATTGAGTAAAATGTCTGAATTTTAAATGGCTCGTTAATTTTACATATTTCACATATTCAGAGTTTTTGTATTCAAAACTATTCATAAAAAATTTATGAATGTTGGGATGTGTTTAAATTAAGAAAAGGGAAATATTCCGATAAGTAAATAATTAAATAACATACATATACACTTTTGCAAATACATGTCGTATCCGATCGGGCATATTCAAAAAATGCTTTAAAAAGCCCCAAAAATTCAATGTTTTCCATGTCTTGTCCATGGAAAATGACCACAAGGTAATTATTTGCTGGTGAAGCAGTGTAGACGGCACCAGTGAAATGGTGTTTCCGTTAAAGTAACCATTTTCTCCAGATTGGTAAGGATTAGCAGATGTTTAATGACTTCAATTCAAATGTATTTCACAAAATATAAAGGAAATTTAAGGAAACGGGTTTGTCAGCTGTCGTTTCTGGAAAAGGTAGAAAATAATTGCCGGCAGATGTAATTGCACTTCAAAAACAGGTGTAAAAACTTTATGGCATTACATGCATTCACCAAATTGTAATAGCGTTGCATCAGGCAAGTGATAAACTTCATCAATTGCTAAAATTCCGCGACATTTTCAGCTTAAATGTTTACTTTTTCAACAGTTATAAATAAATGATTAATGATTACACTTTTTCCATGTTAAATTTTCTCACAAGAATTTCGTTGTTGTCAATGCTTGTTCAATTAGATGCCCTTGTTCGATTCGTGAAGTAGCGTTATACTCTTGAAAAGTTAAGTTATCGTAGGTTTTTACTACGTCATTTTAGATTGGTAGCTATTTCTACAAGAACTTTTCACACATTCAGGTTATATGGGAAGTTACTAGAGGGCATTAAGTATCATAGTTGGGGAGTACCACTATCTCTGCTTTAAAAGTACGTCATCAATCGACATAGCAAGTCTCCTGCAGGACAGACCTCCTCTAGATAGTGTCACGTGCGCCAATGGGATTCTTTTTTTCATATTCATGCAGGATTGATTGCTTCCAGATGTTATCATGTGTGGCAATGAGCCTCTCAAGAAACATTTTTCATATGGAATTGCTGAATTATTTTTAAAAAAGTATAAAATACAAAAATACAAATTTGAGAACAAGTAAATTCTTTATCGCTGGATAGTGAATTATTTGGATTTTTAACTTACTAATTTAAGGAATTTTTATTGGTAAACTGATATTCATATAAATGAAGATGGCTTAAATTTTACGGTAATTTTTTTTATGGTTGCTTATTCACAGAGTACATGTATCAATAAAATTTTGACGAAAATTGTGTATGCTTACGCAACATTCTGAAGTATTGCTTTTAGTTATTTAAAAAAAAATCCTTAAATTTTGTTATATTGAAGAAAACATGTTTTGCTCTATGTAAGATTGCGAATGTATGTTTCTTCGACGATGGCTGTACATGGGTGTGCGTCTTACTTTCTTAGTGATGTAGATTTTTTTCACTGTGTAAGTATGTAAAATTCATTGAAATTATCGAAATGCAAATTAGAAAAAAAACTGATATCAAATGTCTAAAAAAAAAGAATAAAAATAAATTTAAGATTAATATTGATTTACGTATCTTGATATGAGTAAATATACCTTTAAAAAAACATCAATTTATTTTTTACTGTATTGCAAAATTATAGTTTTAACAAGACACGTGAAATTAGAAAGTCTTTTAAGATGTTGCTGTTTCTAAATAATTTATATTTTTTCTGTTCAAATAATATTTTTATCATAACAGATAAACAGTCATTTGATGGAATGAATTTTGATAATTTTTTTTTCCGAAAATAACATTAGAATATCTAACATAAAGTAAAATAGAAATACAGTAACAAAGCTGAAAACTTTCCATTTATTTGAAGTAAAAAAATACACATAAAACCAAATGAAATATGTAATACACTGCTCAAAACAATTAAAGGATATTTGAAGTTTTATATAAAATAAAGATATAAACGAAATTTTTTTTTGCCGAAAATAGAAGAAGAGAATCACAAATGCAAATAATTTTTCTGGTTTTCAAACTGTGGAGTATGCAAATTTTGAGTTCGTCGTCAAAAACGTCGCTTCAGCGGCAACGAATGAAATTTGACTTTCAACTGGATAAAAGAGAATGAAGACAAGGATGATCGGCATTCAGTGATTGCTTTGTTTCGATGAGTACGATGTCTCAGCGAAGTCATTTGACAGATTCAGAAGCTTGGAGAATTGTTGATAGGTTAGAAGGGGGCCAAACTCAAGCCGAAGTAGCGCAAGCCATTGGAGTGTCACAAAGTGCCATTTCCAGGATCTGGAACCGTTTTTTGGAGAGTGGATGTGCAGGCCGAAGACCAGGGCAAGGTCGTAGACGGGCAACAACGCCCAATGAAAATCGGTATTTAGCGTTAACAGCTCTTAGACACCGAAACATGAACGCTACTCTTCTCCAACAACACCTTCGCTCGGCTACAGGCACCACGATTTCAACTCAGACTGTCCGAAACCGGCTCCATGCTGTAGTTCTGTATGCTCGCCGACCGATTGTAGGTATTAGATTAACATCAAGGCATCGTCGCGACCGCAGGGAGTGGGCAACCGATCATGTCAACTGGAGGAGAAATAAATGGAGCAATATTCTGTTTTCTGACGAGTCCCGTTTTTCTGTGCATCCGGATAATAGGCGTATTTTCATCTGGAGGGACCGTGGCAGTAGGAATAATCCTGCGTTCGTGCACGAAAGTGTCAGATTTGGCGGTGGAGGAGTGTTGGTGTATGGTGGCATCTCCATTGACGGGCGCACTGACCTCTACATCATTCGAGATGGAGCTCTGACTGGTCGCCGATATAGGGATGAGATCCTCAGACCTATTGTAGTCCCTTATGCTGCAGCAATTGGAGATAACTTCATTTTAATGGACGATAACTGCAGGCCACATCGTGCAAACCTGGTGGAGGATTTCCTTTTCGAGGAAGGAATCGTTCGAATGAAATGGCCAGCGTGTTCTCCAGACATGAATCCAATCGAGCACGTTTGGGACTCTCTAGGAAGACGAGTTTCTGGCCGCCAACAACCCCCACAAACTCTCCAAGAACTGGAAAGAGCTCTTCTGGAAGAGTGGGGCAGAATACCCCAACTCGTCATTAATAGCCTCATTGAGTCCATGCCTCAAAGGTGTTCAACGTTGCTGGCCGCCCGTGGAAACCATACCCCCTACTGAAAATGATTTTCTTTGAAGAAAACACCTTTTCTTATTCTTTTTTTCTCATATGCACAAATTGTATTTTTTTCCTTTTGTACACAAATGCGCAATAAAATGCATTGTTTTCTGCCAAACATGTGTAATTTATTCTCATATAACCTACTATGTCTGTCGACCATGTATCAGTCAGCTAAAAAGTTTCCCAGATACAAAATCCACCTAAAACTGCAATATCCTTTAATTGTTTTGAGCAGTGTATTATTTAATAAGGTGTGTTCAATCTATATGGTACATAATTGATTTCATTTATTCATAAAAATTCAATAGACACAAATATTATATCTATTACAATCTATTACACACAAATCTTTTTGTCACAACCTCCATCACAATCAATTATTTATTGAAAATGTTAAACAGAGAATATCTTAGAAAGTTGAAAGAGTCCGGGTAGTAGCGTCACATTTTGAAACTTATTTTAGCATTGATGACTTTGGCGTACATGATAGATTAGATGGTACAGAAACAAAACCGCCAGACAGCCGATGCACCAGCAATGGGTGTTGCCACAGCAACAACGCACGACCTGTTTCAATATAAAATGAATGACAACAGGTTCACGGATGGTCCACTCGAGTCGAAAAACCCTCAGTGCTCGGATTACAATTCATTTTACACTGCAGCGGGACGTGTGCTACCGTCCTGGCAACAACCAATGTTGGCGCACCAGTTGACTGGCGATTTCGCTATCAGTACCATCCAAACTATTAATATACCAAAATAATCGACGTTAATATTTGTTGCAAAAATGCGACACTGTCCCCGAAACTGAAATGTTATGGTAAATTCAATTTCTAAATTCGTGAAAATGATAAAACGCTGTGTTTCAGCAATTACTATCGGTTGAAATTAAATTTCCCACGCTTAATTTGTCAATAAAATGACTATTAGTCTGAATTTGAATTTCATTTATGCCTTTTCAATGCAATGCAGGATATTTATAATTGAATAATTACAGCTTTTAATTATGATAAGTATTTGGTGTTTAATAAATGAAAAGAATGACTAAATATTATTGAGTATTTGTAGATGTAGATAAGGAACATAAACGTAACAAACGTAACAAAGCTTTTTTTACATTAAAATAAAAAATTCCGTAAAAAAACGAAAAAAGTACTATAGGAACATAGACGTAACATTTAAACGTAACGTAACTAAAGGAACATAGACGTAACATTTAAACGTAACGTAACTAAAGGAACATAGACGTAACATTTAAACGTAACGTAACTAAAGGAACATAGACGTAACATTCTTTATGCTTTTTTCTTACATTGAAAAAAATTCATTGAAAAGACGGAAAATATACTGTGAGCAAAGTTACCGTATATTTTTCGTTTATCACAAAAGTCTCGGTTTTCTTTTCCTTAGTTTTCAAGTTGGGAATTCTCCGCTGTTCAGACGGAAATTTCTATTTTTAGACATAAATACGAGCAATAGCTCAATATTTAAAAAAAAAAGTCTATATAAAAATTATACACATATATACTGTAAATATTTACGAAACAGGTATTTATATTGCATATTATCGCAACCATTTTTTACCGCCTTGCCTTCCTCAGCATACGGAGCTCGGTTCTCACCATTAGAGGATGTAAGCTGTGTAATGTCGACCACCACGCCATATCCAAAAACTTGGCCCGAAACATCAATTACGAAAATTTAACTGGATATTTTTTATTTTCTTTCAATAGAAAATTAACATTTCCGTCTATTTGTCTTGGAAAGAATGTTTGGCTATGATGTCATACACTCACACACCGTTTTTTTTAATCCATTATAAAAAAGGGAAACAGTCGCCAAATTTTGAGATTTTTTCCTTTAACGGTAACCTGGCTATTGTATTAAGTTATTGGTTTGGCGCGAGTTTGGAAATCACGCCAATCAAAAAGTCGCCAAAGATCTGTGCGTGAGTGTAATACATCTGTTCCGAACATTTTTGTTTTTAACATTCAACGAGTAAGGAT
Organism: Maratus michaelseni; assembly: GCA_963931845.1. Lineage (NCBI taxonomy): Eukaryota > Metazoa > Arthropoda > Arachnida > Araneae > Salticidae > Maratus > Maratus michaelseni. The sequence continues at coordinate 301,145,692 of OZ007593.1, read as the reverse complement.
AAGAAGGAAATTTTTCCCTTACTTCAAGAAAATGTACAATTAATACTCAAAATGGAATGTTTCCGTTAAAAGACCGAAGTTTTCCGTTAGACAGAAGACCCGTTTATATACGGAATTTGTTTCTCAGTGTAATGTATCACAGAATAGTAATTGGATTTTTACTGATGACTTTTAAATTAAAATTAATAAAAAAAAATATTTCTATTGATATGAGATGTTTGAAGAAAGTATTTGAAAACCACAGAAATTTTTATTATTTGATTTACAATTAAAATACAATATGATTTGATGTTTAAGGTGTTTGGTCAGTAATTACTGTCAGATAAAATAATGTTTTCAACAAAATGACTATACACCTTAATATAAAAAATCCGCATATTTCTCCGAATTTAAAATAAAAATTGAAATAACGAAATTCATTTATGACATTTCAATGCAATTCAGCATATTTCACTTTTAAAGAATTGAAGATAATAATTCTGATAAGTACTTGCTGTTTTATAACTGAAATAGAATGATAAAAATTATTGATCTTTTGCTGATGTAGAAATGAACATATAGATGTAACATTGATAACGTTATTTCTTAATACATCATATAAAGCTTATTTTTAAATTAAAATTAGTTTTAAAATTTTCGTTCTAGTCATATTGGATGTCTTCAGAGAAATATTTGAGAATACAAAAAAAAATTATAATTTGATCTGGAATAAAATAATAGAGATTGGTGTTTAAGTTATGTGGAGAATTTGTTACAACACAAAGTATGCGTACAAGTTGTGTTATTGCGTGAGTTTATTGCGCATAAGTATGAACATTATTTTCATAATAACAAATGCATGAAATGTAACTTATACCGTATAGTTTCAAATCCCTTTTTAAATCATGGAGAGAAAATGACTTGTATCATCAAAGAAGCATGCGTTTGGGTAAGTGGGAAAAGTAAATAATAATAATAAATAAATATATATATATATATATATATATATATATATAAGTTAATCAAAGTGATTTATGTGCCAACTAGGCTAAATTATGGTATCATAAAAATCAATACTTTCAACCAGCTATAATTGAAAAGAATATTGAAAAGAATATGTAAGAACCATTCCATACCAATTTGCGCAATGCAGCATAATTTTATAGAATGTTAAATAATTATAATATCTATGAATTTCAAAATACATATCAAGTTCTAATATCATTCTACTTTAATCTATTAAAGTAGAATGATATTAGAACTTGATATGTATTTTGAAATTCATAGATATTATAATTATATATATATATATATATATATATATATATATATATATATATATATATATGTTAGAAAATGCTCACTTTAAAATGTCATTTGCTTTTAAATGATTGTACCTGTTAATTAACCTATAAAAAAGCAACACAGAAATTCTGCATTTCTAATTTTATATTGAAGTATTAAATTTAATTTGTTATACATTTTAATGAAACATATACTGAATATGCTAAGTTTAATTACTGATTTTAAAAAAATGTATATATTAAAATACTTTGAATGGAAATAATTAAATGAAAAAGTATCATGACTTCTTGTTTCCATAATGAATAACTTCACTTTCAGTTATTATTAAACTTGGTTACTAATTAGATTTTCTTTTTAATGTTTTGATTTTTTTTAAATATTTAAATATAAAATGAATAAATCATTGATAATTGTTCAAATTATCAAGAACATATATTGCAACTTAATTTAATAATAAATTTTCATAAAATATATACACTGTACATTGAAATTACATGAAAAATTTGAGATTAAATACGAGACTTTTAAAAATTTCTATAAAAACAAAATTTAAGCAATTTAATTTATATTCATACAATGCTCTTGAAAAATATATAATTTTAGGAGTAAGAATTATTAATTTTATTTTGTAATAAATACTTCATTTGTGACTGTTAAAATATTACACTTTTACTAATTCCATCCACTTATGGCGTAATTAGGAATAATTTATCAGCATTTATTATGACTATAACAGGTTACAAACAGTTAGATGCCTTATCGGGTTAGTTGCCCTAGTTACTGTATTTCAGCTATTGGATGTGTGACAGAGCTACGGACGTTGTTCTACTATCAGTCGTTATAAAAAAAGCGTAGTAGACGATGTTATACCGATTTATTTCTTCAAATAAATGTTTTTTTTTTCCATAAAAAAGGTAAGTTTGGCTTCTATTGTATGCTCTTGTAAGATAAATATAAGTAGAAGATGAAATGTAATGTACTCACTAGATATTTTTCATGAAATATTTAGTGAATGTTGTTGAAAAATGTATCGAATAATGTGCTAGTTATAGTGTGCAGCCATATTTTTTCCTACTTCAAATGCTACTAGCTGGGGCACTTATCCCGGATTATAAGGACACATGCCCTACCTGCATTGGGGGATATATGACGCACTTGTGATGCGGAATATGACGCACCATTTATAATTTTTAATTTTCAGGATTATGAGAAAAATATCAGTTTTTTTTTGATTGACCATGGTCCTTCCTTATTACCTAACAAGTCATGGGTAGGTGTTAGTAGTAATAATTTATCCATTTAATCAATGATTAAAAAAATTCATTTGTTTCATTCCAGAAAGTTGGTTCAAAAGTTTATAATTTCCTTACATTTTTCAGTGAAATATATTTATAGCTTTGCTCAGAATATTTTACTTCACACATTCCGAACTTTCCCACTCTTTATATCAGAATATATTCAGAACCAGTAACTCGAAATCTAAATAAAACTATAAATCTAAAACCTCTTAAGTACTATACCTTTCTCACCGAAAATTCGGAAAGAATATACTGGGGCAAAATATTGGAAGTATAATCCCTCTTTTGCTTATTAATTAATTTAAATAATATCTATTTTATTGTTGGAATTTTTTCTACCTCCCCCCCCCCCCAATTCAAATTACGCAAGTTTATCCCTCTGTAGAATATATATATATATATATATATATGTTATATAAAAATTTATTTCCTTCGTATCCTTCCATTTTATTCGCATTAATATTTTAAAATTAATCTAACTTCTGTCATAGTCAGTATTTCCTTAATTCTTAATAATATCTATTCCTATTTAAAGTCCTTTTAAAAGTAAATATCTGTATATTAATAATTATTTTATTCCAAATCTTAATCTAAAATTTAAGATCATTCGTAGCTTTTATCCGTTCCCCAATCTATAAAATTCTGAGACGCGTTCTCATTTCAAAAGTTTTTAAAAGCCATTTTCTTTTTATTATTATTATTATGCTAAAGTTTTCGCGCGCTGAGGTAGTTTCACTCCAAAATTAATCCGCAACCAGGTTCGGAATTCTTTACCGTCTTAGCTCCTCCTTCGCACCTCATTTGCTGGGCTGGAGCTAGCCTCTCACTCATTGGTTTGTACGCTCGTGACGTAAATTACTGTATGTCTCCGCTGAAGGAACAAAACCAGGTCGCATCGGTCGGAGCACTAGATTTTTGACGTTTTCGGAAGCATAAACAAATATGTGTCTGGTGTTTTTATGTCCGTAGAATATTCAACTGGCCCAGTAACATCTTAATTCAATGAAGTGAAGCAACGTTAGCCCGAGGGCTATAAGTTTTAAATCTTTGTGAATTGTTTCTGTGTTGTTCGTCTTCTAATAAAATTATTTGTCTGGAGATTGGCTGGATTTATTGGAAAACTTTGGTGGACTCATTTCATTGCCTTCTACTTCGCCATACTCGCTAATATCGACTGCAACTTGCTATATCGTTGAAGGACTGCCATCTTTTCATCGAATATTATTCATCGTAATATATCAACCTCGTCAAAATGCTACACACACACACACACACACATATATATATATATATATATATATATATATATATATATATATATATATATAATATTTTGAACTCAGTTATTAAAAATCTAACGTATTGAATTTGAGAATTTAAATTTTGCTTTCCGATTTAGTTTTAAGAGTTTGTGCATCGAATATAAAAAGAGTGGGGGAATATCGCTCTTGGTTTAGATTAAACAAGTTTTGCTTTCGTTAGTAAGCTTCAATAGTATCGGTTAGTAAATCCGATTGGCTTCAAATTTTGTATACCCATTTATTCGAAGAATTGGGAATAGCAAATATTCTTTGATGTGGGAGTGTAATTCAGGATTAGTATACAGGACCTGTGAGCTCAAATGTCTCCCCCCAAAAAATAAATAAATAAAATAAAATAAAATAAAATAAATAATATTGATATAAATATAATATTAAGTCGAATGTAAATCCAGATTTTGAATTATAAATGTTAATTACTTATGATTCCTATTCTTTTACGAGCGGGGCATCTATCTGGATCAAGTCTGGATCACGTCTAACCCTATGAGGTCCGGGATATATGGCGAAAATCATTGATTATTATATCTTTTGAAAAAATGATATGGTATTTGTATTGCAGTAATATATTTTTATGAAATTCTACATAAATTTTGGAGTATATAGGTTACATGCGCACTACACAAATAATTACTATAAAAAGAAAAATGATGGGAGCTTAAGTAGGGCAACTGTCCCAGACTTACACTACTATACTAGAAATGTAATCAACTGGATTCAAAAGAGTATCAATGAAACGGAAATATATCTTATGGATTTTTGTTATTGTTTTTATAATAACGAAAATATATCTGTTAGAAAAAATGACACCCTTTCTTGAGAAATATAACACCAAATTTATTCAGCATGTTTTATGTGATTTCTATAGATATATAAAAATAAATAACGGTTCAGTTCCATAAAAGAAGATAATTATATTTTTCAATGAATATATCATTGTGATGACTCCTGTTATCTGGTTATATACACAGTATTACGTGCTTTAGTAACTAATGAGAGTTTTATTTTAGTCTAAACCAGAAGTACATTCAGCAGATCCATTAAACAATTTCAAATCTCTGAATAAATCAGAAAGATCAGACTTGAGGAGAATCATATTTTAAATTACACTGAAAACCTAAAACAAAAGAATGAACTGAATCAGAATCGTGTAAATCTTCAATTATGTCTGGCAAAAGATGGACAGATAGTAGTCGAAGAAGTGGTAAAGCTAAAGAAGATTTGGATACATCAAATATTTCTTGTTTTTTAGACTTAAATCCATTAACATTACATGAGCAAAAAGGACAATCGTCAGTGAGGTATTGAAGTCTCCTCCATAGCAATGAGATGCAAATCTGCAATCTAATTTGTACATCTGGACAACATTACTAAATCTCTTTAAGAAACCATGCATAATACTAATCTTCAAGTTTCACTCCAAAATAGGTGAAATATTTTTTTTTCGTATAGGAAATGTAACACTATGCACATTTACTTTTGTGGGGTAACAAGATATTTTGTTTTAAAGAAAATGTTACCATTTAATATAATATACGCGTTGTAATTGCAAAAAGCATTTTGTAACATCACTTTCATATAATAAAATTCGAATTTCTAAAAAAACCTGGTATGCTTTACACCATTGCTACTGTGACTTTTGAATTCAGAAATAAAAAATACATTTAAAATTATATATTTTTTTATTGTACACCTACGAAAATATTTTCAATGATAGAACGTTCCATTAAATATTCTTCTCTTGTAAATTAATCTTGATTACAATAACGAAAGACATTTAACTTTATTTAAAAAAAGAATGAGTCTTCGAATAACGTACAGATTATTTTTCAACAATATTAATAATACCCATAGAGAAAATGTATTGGAATAATTCACCTCCATTAAAAGTTACGAAGTATTTCTAAATGCTCAAGATAAAAATAAGATTTAAATATTTTCTATATCTTAAATTTCAGCATCTTGCTTTAATTTGTTGTGACACTGACTAAATTAAAGTGTTAAATTATAATTTGTGAAATTAACACTTTATAAAATATTTTATTTCAGGGTATTGATTTAGGAAGTTTTAAAGTATATGCACATTAAAATTTTCTATTGTTCTAATAAATCCTTGTTTCATCAGAAATAAGGATATAATATTTATATTTACGAGATATTAATATTATTATTTTATACAGTAGTTCTGATTAAATCATTTGATAAAACGCTTGAAAGCATATGACAATTCAATACAGTCATTTAAATATAATTAAATTATATTAAATCAGTACGCACATTCAGACACAAGAAACCACGTTTTCATTCGATTTATTTGTATTATTTATATACTATTAATATTATTCGCTATATTATTGTTCATATTCTTTATTAAAATACTTCACGTCCTGTAGTAAAATTATACTATGCATCTGTCAATGAAAAGAATATTCGTCATATTCAATATTATAAACATGAAATAAATATAGAAGTCGTAATTATTATTAATATTATATATATTTTTTAAATATGTATTAATAGGTTTGTAATTACATTATAAATTGTGAACAGTCATTATTTAATTTTTCTCTATATCTTAATTTAATGTGAATAAAAAATAACAAAAACTAAACATGTTTAGTATAAATACCATAAATAAATTAATGTTTATTCTTTGAGTCGAAAATCGTCTCTGACGTCGAGATCTAACAAAGTGTCAGAGTAAAAAATCCGTTTTTGGATTTACCTGAAAACACTCTCAGCCAAAATATCATTCCATGTTTTCGATTCAGATTATGCTGTAAAATTTCTTTCTCTTACAAAAATCGGATATAAAACATTATAAATGCTATCAAAAGAAAATATTCTTTTTGAATTGATAAGTTAATTCTGTGTGATACAGATTCTTTCTTTCTGTCAATTTTTATCATATTTAAAACGTGAGCCGTAAATAACGCTACATGGTTATAATTGATAATAACTTTTGAATAGATTCATTTACATTTACAGAATATTAATCAAAATAGACTACAAAATTAGCATTATTTTTACAATTAAATAAAGTGCAAAACAATAAGCAATTGTTTAGTTTGTTTTTGTTTTTGTTTTTGTTTATTTTATTTTATTTTTCATTTGATCTTTTAAAACATGGATTAGTAAATATCTGTCAATAACAAGTGCATAATTCTGTAGATTTTCATTTCAGCTGCCAACGTATAATAAATAAATTTGTATTTATTATTATTCTATTTAACGTTTTATTTTTTTCTTTGCGCTAGATAAATTTTGTAAATTGGTATGTCCCAATTTAAGGAGACTTCAGCACAATTTTCAATAGATTAAAATTTGAAATACTTATAGAGTGTTTTGTTAAATACCAGGAGAACTTCTAAAAAAACATTTTGAAATTTGGCCACAAAAAAATGAAAATAATACCCTTACTGTGATGTTTAATATTAATGAAGTGAAAAATATGTTTAAGAGTAATGTGTGAGAATGCAAACAAATGCTTTCATTAGAGATTCATTCAAAGAACAATAGAACAGTATCTCAGACGCGTTTATCCCTGAAACTTAAAATTTGCAAAACATTCGTTTCTTTTAGGTAGATTTCGTAAGAAATACTACCTATTACATTCTCACCTAAGTTGGAAATTTTGAAAAATTTTTGCAGATCTACGCCGATCATGACTCCCAGAACCCAAAACCACCCCCAGTTCAAAACTTTATCTATCTATCTATCTATCTATCTATGTCACTTTTTTCTGACCACGATAACTGAAACAATTCTGCATAAATCTCTTCCAAACTGATACATAAAATCAAGGGTCATAAAATCTCGGTCAAGTTCGTTAATGGGCAAAATCGAACTTGACCGAGTAGGCTTTTTGTGAAAACAGAAAAACCCTCATAATTTCTTTATTATTATACGTATCGAATCCGTTTAAAGTTATTATTACTTCTAGGAAAAGGGCCGAAAATTTATATATGACAGATTTTTGATATAAATAAAAATGGCCCCAAGGGGGGGAAAAAAGGGGGATTTTAGAAGATAAAAAACCATAGCTTCGTCAATTCACAAGATATCAACTCCGCGTAAATATATTATTAATCTTCTTAGTATTATCTAAAACTTTTATATTGACAAGTTTTTTATAGGACCAACCGTTATAGCAAAAAAAATTAAAAACAAAAAAAATTCCCTGCCGGCTCCGCATGCAAACAAGTTATTTTTCGAAGTAGGCGGTTCCAACTCCCGCATCTTTTCGAAACTGATACATAAAATCAAGGGGCATAAAATCTCGGTCAAGTTCGTTAATGGGCAAAATCGAACCAAGGGGGGGATGGGGGGGGGCTTTTTGTGATAACAGAAAAAAACCCATAATTTCTTAATTATGATACGTATCGAATCCGTTTAAAGTTATTATTACTTCTAGGAACAGGGCCAAAAACTTATGTATGACAGATTTTTGATATAATTAAAAATTCCCTTAAGGGGGGAGAGAAGGGGGTTTTTAGAAGAAAAAAATTCATAACTTCGTCAATTCCCAAGATTTCAAATCCGCTTAAATTTATTATAAATCCTCTTAATATTATCTAAAACTTTTATACTGACAAGTTTTTTTGAACCAACCGTTATAGCCAAAAAAAAAAAAATTAAAAACAAAAAAATCACTGCCGGCTCCGCCTGCAAACAAGTTATATTTTGAAGTAGGCGGTTCCAACTCCCGCATCTTTTCGAAACTGATACATAAAATCAAGGGGCATAAAATCTCGGTCAAGTTCGTTAACGGGCAAAATCGAAGGGGGGGGGATGGGGGGACTTTTTGTGAAAACAGAAAAAAAACATAATTTCTTAATTATGATACTTATCGAATCCGTTTGAAGTTATTATTACTTCTAGGAGAAGGGCCGAAAATGTATGTATGACAGATTTTTGATATAATTAAAAATTGTCTTAAGGGGAGGGGCGGGAAGGGGGGTTTTAGAAGAAAAAAATTCATAACTTCGTCAATTCCCAAGATTTCAAATCCGCTTAAATTTATTATAAATCCTCTTAATATTATCTAAAACTTTTATATTGACATGTTTTTTATAAGACCAATTCTTATAGAAAAAAAAAAGTTTGGTTTCGAAGTATGCGGTTCCAACTGCAGCATCATCGCAAAAAGGTCATTTCTTCCGCAATTCCCGACAAACAGGTGCCCCGCGGTCTGAGTCTTCAAAATCTACCTGTGCCTGTAGGCCGAGCCGTCAGGGATTTTTATTTTTTCTTGTAAAAAGACATGAAATTTTAAAACACCCACTAACAAAACAATCTCTTATTATTTTATTCTGTTTTATATTTGCTCATGTGAAATTTAGATTAATGTAATATTCGTAAATTTAGAGTTATTAGTTGAAGATGTTTAAGAGAAAAAAATGCTAAGTTAAATAGTACAAATCCTGTATATAATATTAGTAATTAATATATTTTTTTAAATGCCTCCCTCATGAAATGGTTTTTTATTTTACTTTTATCTGTGGAAAAAATATTCAGAAATATGAAAAGGTTAAGAGATTTGGTTCTGTACATGTATCTGAATCCATCAAAACGTATCCAGTGAAATGTTATGAAATAGTTTCATTATTATGATAATTTGATTATGTAAAATCTCGGACAATTTGTGGGATTCTGAAATAACACTCAAACTAAAGAAAAAAGTGCGGGTAACTCAATAACGCTATTTGAGTTGAATTTGAGATGTGGTTCATACTTGTTATAATACTTATATGGATATATTGACACTATCACTTTAGTGAAATATAGGATATGCATAACAATGGATAAATAAATTCAAAAGAATAGTGATATAGGATCATCCTTGTGAAACAATTTCATGTTGACACATTTTAATTTGTGGACAATGAAATCATTAACGAAATATTTACATTTCAATAGAATATTTTAAAAAACCGGTTATATTCTTTTAATTCTAGTAAAGGGTTTAATATTACGTTAAAAATAACCTGAATGGCTTTTTTCAGCTTGTTTATAGTTGTTATTTTGTTAAGAAATAAATGTACTGAAATATAAACTTTTTATTTTCGTCAAACCATTTATCCAAGCTTTTTTTAAAAATATATTTAAACTTTTAGAAATACATTAAAATATTTATGCAAAATCATTCATATATTAAAATGTACTTTAAAAGAAAAAAAAAACTATTTTACTCCTTTTTCGATTTAAAATTTAATAGTGAATAAATAATATTTAAAAAAAAAGGTTTTACTTTTCTTTTTAAACTAAGAATGATTTTGTTTGGAATTGCTTTTAATAGAAATCTTTAAATGTTAAATTAATGCAGTAAAAAAAAAAAAAAAAAAATGCCATAACAATATTTCTCTTTTCTAAAACAAATGACCTTTTCTAAGTGGAAGAGTAAAATTCTAAAAAAAAAATAATAAACAATAGCATTAAAAAATTAACATATTGAAATTCAAATAAATATTTGAAAAAACGAATTTCTTCTCAAAACATCTTTCATATAGAGAGGGAGTAGTTTAGTTGTTTTCATGCTAATTTTGATCAAACCAACATCATTCGACATTTTTTAATTCTTCAGCAAATGCTCAGAATAAAAAAAAAATGTGTATATTTAAAAATGTAATTAGACAGTGAAATGAAAATAAAATTTAATTGCGTTGATTTTTCATAATTTAGCTGTGAAGAATAAGAACGATTTATGCAAGAGAAAAAAAGTAAAATCCCTGTGCGAGAAAAAAGCAAGAAGCAGTGTAAAATACAACAGATAATATTATATGAGATTTTCGACATTTCAATTAGTACTTTTCTGTAAAAATTGTCGGCATATTAATAGACGTTTGTCAAAAAATAATTATTTCCTAGTTGAAATATGGTAAATTTATATATAAAAAACATATACATAATACAATATTATTATGCATTATACGCACATATGAAAACATATTTATTTTCACATGCATTATAAAAAAAACGACGTATAGAATCATAAATAAAATGTATATCATGAAATAAAATAATCTTGAAGAAAAATAACTTTTAAAACAGTAGACATTCCAATATTGTATGTATAACATCAGCTTAGAAATACAATTTACCATATACAACCCAATAACCCAAGATACCAGAATATTAAATAAAATAATTAAAGTTCTGAAGGAGAATTAGACAACTGAAATCACTATATATGTTTTTTTCTCCACGTGTATCCAAAATAGAAATTTATATTTTAACGACTATAAGTGTGCCGTATAATAGTTTAAAGTATGAACCAAAATATAAAGAAGAATTAAGTAATGCATGATTAACAATTATAAACTTTGTATGATTAACATGCATGATTAACAATTATAAACTTTGCATACAGTATAATGCAGTGTATAAGTATATAGGTATCCTTCAGATTTATTAAAAACAAAATGACTTTTACTATGCATATATTGGCTATTTCAAATAAAACTTTCGATTAAAACTTTATTCGAACAAACAAATATTTCCAATAAATGTAAAATCATTAAGCACTATTCAAATACTTGTAGCTCAGATACCTGACATTAGATGTTTATTAAAATAAAATATGCTTTGAATTAACAAAAAGCCATTTTTTGTAATTTTGATGAGAAAATTTAAAACATTTATATTAAAGTTATTTGTGGATTCTGGTTAGAAAATATTATTATATACATTTATAACCTTTAATCTATTACTTTAAATATTGGAAATTTTATTTTAATACCTAGTTTGATCTTCACATTGAAAAAATATATAATATTATTATGCGAAGAGGTAAAGGCAAATTTCTTAGAGATTATAAAGTAAATAAACTATATATTTTTTGAATTTCAAAGATAATTTCGCAGTAACTTGTGTTTTTATTAAAATATAAGTATTGTTTTCTATAAATCAGTAAGTTGGATCTTTGCACATGAATTGTGTGATGTTTAAACAAAAAAATTCTGTTAGATATATACTTGAAATGCAACACTACATGTTAAAAATTCAAGCCATTTAAAGAAATATCATAGCTGTTGTTTGAAGCATTGTGTGAAATGTGTACATAATAATGCTGCACTTTTCCAATAAAAAAAAATACATGAATTACATGAATACTACAAAAATGAATTTTATTTCAATAGTCATAATTTGCAACAAATTTCAATATATATCTATATAAATATGCAAAACCATAATTACAAAGAAATCTGTTTCTAATAGGTATTAGAATTGTTAAGTTCATGTTTGAAAACAACATGTTTGAAAAGTGTTAATGAATACGGTTTATCTGTCTGCCTGTTCCATCTGTCTTTCCGTACTCTAACTAACGTAAATATTCTCGGATTGACATGTAATTGATATATGATGTTTAAGTTTACCAGACATGCCCGGTATTAAAATTAAAAGTGTAACTTTTATAGTTCATTTACAGAGGCACTCTATGGAAAAAAATGTTTGCAATGTATCTTAATGAGGTTACATTATTTCAAATATATTGGAATTGATATACATCATGGAGATGCAATACAAGATGTTTAGTAAAATGTGGTGTATATAGCATTTGTTGTTTATTTCCAGGGACGCACAAAATAATTCGTTTACAGTACTGTCTATAGTAATAATTGCTAGAAGTGTCTTTTCAACTGTAGTGTGCGTTTAACTAATTTATTCCATAATACTTGGTGTGTTTACATTGTATAGATCATAAACATGACTGTACTAAAGAATTTGGATATTTTAGACAATAGATGGTAATTTTTGAAATTTGGCTTTTAGATGAATTTTGCGTTTCCAAATTGTTTACAAAGACACCATATTTCACTTTATTTAACGATGAAGTTTTGTTACAATGTTCTGAATGTTTTGAAAGTGTTTCATAATCTATGCTTGATTCGTGATTTTTTTTTGTCATCATTGTTATCGTTACTTTGTTTAATTAAGTATATCTGAAAAGATATAAAATCATGCAATTACGATTTGTTCCTGCTAATGTTTCACGTAAGAGACATTGCCTTCTACGAAGAAGTGCCTGACAGAAACACTACACATATTACAGCTCATAATAAACTCTCTACATTCTGTTAAATTAAAGATATATATTTATATAATTACGCATCTTAAGTTTAATTATATGTATATATATGTGTGTGGGTGTGGATGGGTGGGTATATCAATGTATATAAAATTTACAATCAGTCTATAAATATACCAATCATTAGTTATAATATTTCCAAAAGTTGTATTTTCATTAAGATAATATGAATTAATTTAAGATACAGAACTGCACGATTAGTCTCATTTACATTAAATTTATAGTTGGAATTACTGTCAATATATCTAAATAGGTTAAATATTAGATCTCGATTGTTTTCCCAATAACAGTCCTTGTCTTTCAGTTCATATGAATAGAATTATATCTCAGTAAATTGTCACATCTTGGGGTCTGTTACTGAAAATGTAAGTGGGGAGTGACGATACAGGAAATCATACAGGATGACCCAAATTTATCTTTACAAATTTCATCCCCCATAAAACGTAAACGAAATAAGATAGCGAAGTTCTGTGTTGTGTGTGTATAACAGAAACTTATAAAATTTCATTTGTATTAAAAGTAATGTTTTTGCTTTCAGGTACGACTCAGTAAGATCCATAATTGGTGATGGCTACACTACAGGAGAAGGCCCACTGTGTGGCCTGGTTCATAAAGACGAAGTTTATAGATAAAAGGCCAAAGGAATTTCATCCCCCATAAAACGTAAACGAAATAAGATAGCGAAGTTCTGTGTTGTGTGTGTATAACAGAAACTTATAAAATTTTATTTGTATTAACAATAATGTTTTTGTTTTCAGGTACGACTCAGTAAGATCCATAATTGGTGATGGCTACACTACAGGAGAAGGCCCACTGTGTGGCCTGGTTCATAAAGACGAAGTTTTTAGATAGAAGTCCAAAGGAATTCCATCCCCCATAAAACGTAAACGAAATAAGATAGCGAAGTTCTGTGTTGTGTGTGTATAACAGAAACTTATAAAATTTTATTTGTATTAAAAACTTTTTTTTGCTTTCAGGTACGACTCAATAAGATCCATAATTGGTGATGGCTACACTACAGGAGAAGGCCCACTGTGTAACCTGGTTCATAAAGAGGAAGTTTATAGATAGAAGTCCAAAAGAATTTTCGAACAAAATATGGACGTCTAGGATTACTGCAGTCATTGCTAAAATTCCTATGGATATACTCCAAAGACTATGACATAGGAGGATGAATACTGTATCTACGTTGTTCAGGAATCCAAGGAGCTCATGTGGCGTTCTTTTAGCACCACATAAAACTTTGAAACTTTCTGTTCATTATAGAGTAAACAGATTTTTTTTTAATCTAATTTCGTTTACGTTTTATGGAGGATCAAAATTGTAAAGATAAATTTGGGACATCCTGTATTTTATATTGTAATAAAATTCGCTTCATTTATTTTTTAACAACTAATATAATAATACTCAGTACTCAATTTTTAAAAATAGTTGACATGTATTGTTTTGACGAATGTTTTTTCTTTCTTTTTAAGTGCAACATGGGATAGCATGTTGAATTTATATAAAAATTTAATATAATTTTATTTGAAAACTAAAATTCCATTACTCATAACGTGTGTGTTTTTTTTTTCATGTTCATATATTTTTCAGATTTTTTTTTTTTTTACGTTACTTAATATATATATATATATATATATATATATATATATATATATATATATATATATATATATATATATATATATATATATGGAAATTGTTTGCATATTCAAAAAAAAAATTCTCTCAGAAACAAAAAGTAATACAGTTAGGCGAAAACATATTTTTATACTGCTAGGAACACAATAAAGAAATAAAAGCTTAATATATGGTTTTAAAAATTATATTAATGGAAAAACATTTAAAGACTCTTTACATGAAGAATTTCAATTTTCTGTTTTTGATAAATTATCATTTTCTCTGGTAACTGAATGTTTCGTTGTGCAAATAAAAATTTAAAGTTCTCGGTGTTTTAATTTCCTTTGCTCAAACAATATTTTAGTATGTCAGATACACGACGTGTTCGTGTATATGCATTCAGAAATAAATATAATAAGATTTCTTCTTAAGTCATAAATTTCCCTGAGGCACATTTGTTTAGAAATTTTAACATTTATTATACTTTCAGTGTATTTGAATAGGAAATAACTTGGTTATAGAAAATATAAAAAGAACGAGTGCTGCCATAACATTCCAGTGATTGCATAACAAACTATGATTTGAAAATTCTTAAATATGATTGTTTTAAAAGATATTGCATCATCAATTGAAAGAAATATGTGAGCATTACATAACTGTAAAAATGAATTTTAGAAATATATTCGTAATACATTTTTTTTAAATATTTCATACTTTAATTTTAGAAGATCCATTTTATTGTTGTCGGTTTAATTTATTAAACTGAATTTTATGTTTACCGTATCCAAAATTATAAAATTACAAGGATAAGGACGACTAACACAACAAGTATATTATAATGTATTAAAAATACCAGTAATATGCATTGAGCACTAAGGTAAAGCTAGGATATTCTGCGCACAATTCAAAAGAATAGCAATAAAAAATCTAAATATTAATACTTTTATAATTATATACTTTTTTGCTAAACTATCCATGAATAATTTTTACTTCATTTGTTTTTTATGCATTTCCATTGCTATTTTGTTGTTATGTTGCAATTTAACAGAACAGTTGTAATAAAACGAAGAAAGTTATTTCGCGCAATATGTTTTTACAGGGTTGGTGTGATTGCGTACACGGGTGGGAGAGATTGTTACTAATAATAACTACAATTAAATTGTTAACAATATTAATCACACTTAAATGACATTGCCCTAAGGTTTTTGTGAACAAATTTTATTGTATTGGGAGTGAATATTTCAACATAATGCTTAAAGAATCAGAAAAAGGAAATAATTTTAAAAGCGATTAAGAATTTTTAAGTAAAGGAAAAAAAATTACAGAATCAGAAAAAAGCAAGTCCAGATAAGATTACAAAATAAAAATATGTAACTTAATAACACGTTTAACTTAAAATTAGTCTATTTTCATTTTTCATTTTTTAATGGAAATTTACCAATAAGCTGCGTAATCTCTCCTAGCATGGAAACTAATGGGAAGAGTGCGCCATCTCTACTAAATAGCAAATGCGCAAACTCTCCAATTTTGGTAGGAGAGATTGCGCGGCCTTTTATTTAAACATGGCCGCTACTAAAACGAACCGCTGATGTTCACATTGTTAGTCTAGACTAGTAGCTTATGAGAAAACGTTTAAGTTTAAAATATTTTGTACTATTGACATTGCATAGAAATTCTGATGAATAGCTATGAAAATTCAATCACTTACTTTGGGAAAACAAAACAAAATAGCAATACTTTATCTTAGACGCTCAAAGCAATCAACGTGCACTTTCAAGTAGACACTCCACTACTGTAGTTGTACAACTACCTGGAGTCGCTGCGCTCTCACTCTACTCTTTCCCCCCGAACCTGTATGTGCGCAATCTCTCCGACCGCGCCATCTCACCTGGCTTTACCTTATATGTAATTTTTAATGCTCGCTTGAAGTATGTCAACAATTCACTTAAAAAATGCATTTTTAGAGCGCATTAAAATCCATGGAAAATTATTATAATTATTGAGACAGTTTAAACATTTATAAAATAATTATATTAAATGACATTAAAAATTAAATTATATCGATAGGAACGACAGAAAAACCCCCTTTTTTTCTAAATTCATGTTTGTATTAAATATGTATGTGCTTGAAGCTGATGTTCCGCTACAATCCCTTGATGATTCTAAAATTCTCAGAAGGTATTCAAATTACCTTTAAAGTGGTTCGGGTTCTTGATTTTTATTAACACAAACTTGTGCATGCTTTTTTATCTTAAATAGTCTTAGAATAAACATCTGTCTGCTGTCTTGCGAAATAAATATTGTGTGTACACTTATAATTCTTTCAATCAATATTTTGTATTTTACTAATAATTTAATTATAATCATGTATTTATGAATCGTTTAGCTCTCCTTTGTATGTCGTAAGCATGATATCCAATTGTAAAAATCTCTAGATTACTTTATTATGCTTACAAATGTTATTTAAATGAAAGATTATGTTTAATTTGGGTTATTATTTGAGGATGATTCCATTTTATTAAATTTCAGCTTTAGTTTATATTAGGAAGTTTTATAGAGAAAACTAATTATTATGATTGTTAGTATCTTCATTCTTCGCATTCTTCAGAACTCATTATTTCCAATACTCATTAAACGGTCATTACTTTTGTTAAGATGATTAAATCCGGATATTGGAGTAATTACATTATATTTTTTCTAGTAAAATTAATTGAATGAGGTGATTATTGAGATTGTTTTCTTAAAAGGCTAGATTTCAGCCCTGCAGTATCCGTAAAACTTTTATGTGATATTTCGTGCTGTAGCTTTCTTAAACAATTCCGGAAAGACATTGCGATTAAATGTGTTTGTTAGGAAACTAATATATTTTATCCTATGTTAAGTGATAGTTGTAAGAATGTTAGTTCTTTTCATTGACGAAAATAATCGAACATTGATTGATGATTTGAATTTTTGTTGGCATTTAATAATGTTAAGTAAGTATTTATCTAAAGTAAATGATCTGAAATACTTATTAAAAAGTCTTACGACAATCTCAATCACGTCTAAAAAAATTACGCATTTGTTTATTACATGCTTCTATTTTCTTAAATAAATCACTTCTTCTTAAATAATCACTTTTCTCTAATTTTGATGCATTATATTAAACTAGATTGTTTCGTTTTCCCATTAATATACGTTATAAACATTACAACGAATTAAGATGTAATTCGTTATCATTATAAGTCTTCACATGGAAAAATATTTAAATTTGAATTTGCCGATTTTTGAGAACTGTTTTTGCATTACTAATTATTTTTCATTTATTTGCTTTTATTACGTAACTAATTTTTAATCACTTTTTATATAAAATATATTTGTTAGCAAAATATATTAAATTATAATATTATTAATGCTATAATAGTCAAGACATAATACTTATAAAATATTTTTTTAAATGTATCAAGATTTCTTTTCTTGCAGTTAAATGATCTTCCAAAATAATTTTTATTAAACATACATTAAAAACATCTATTTAATATAATAAAGAAATCTTTATTTGTGGAGCGATTTTTTATTACAGTAATTTTTTTAAACTCTTTTATCTCTAAATAAATTGTAATCTACCATAAAAAGTATAAAATAAAAGCGTATAAAAAACCGCTAATCTTACATAATACCATTATTTAGTAATTGAAAACACATAAAAAAATTGGAATTTTTTATCCTATTATGAATGTCTCTATTTTTTGCATGATTAAACGACCAATGGGCCATTTAAGTATGATTATTTTCTTTTAAAAGTATTTATGTGATTTTATTTAATCTGTGACAGTAAAAAAAAAAAAAAAATGTTCTATAATTGGAGTTTTCTTTTTAAAATGTTTAGAGCATTTTTTATTATTATTTATTTAGTAAAGTTTTATAGAACTTTACAAATATAAATTGCTTTACAATTGCTTTACAAATATAAATTGCTCCAGTCACGAGTTTTGAAACTTTTATTTATAGAAGTTGATGACATAGTACGACAATGATTTTTATAATTTATAAAAAAAAAAAAAAAATGTGTAATTCTTACGTCGAGATTCTCCCGCTTTATATCCTATCGAATATTAGCGCAATTTGACCATAAAAATCTCATATTGGAAAACGAATACAAAAGCTCCGATTCAAATTTTACTGTTTGTCGTGCGACAGATACAAATTGCAGATTTCAGAAAGTCTCCATTATTGTCTACTTAATTTACATCAGTCACCATTCGATCTCTAAGAATACTGAAAAATTGAGATTTTATTTTTATCAAATGTTTAAATGTTTTTCCTGAAACTAATGCAATATATTAGTTTAATTGAAATTTGTAAAGAAATAATTAAGGCCTATTTGTTACACTGGCCTCCAAAAGTTAAGGTACAACCGGGTTTTTGCGTCTAATTTGCAAATGAATGAATATAGAAACAACAAATTTGGAGGAAATGTGCGCTAAACTGTTATTTATTAAATGCGACATAAAATTTTACTTAAGTTAAACGTATAAATGAAATTATAACAAAAAAGCACTCATGGTGGAAAATTTCATTCTTGGAGAAATCAGTACATCGCAGCATTATGCAGTAAAATGTGACAGAAGCATTAAAAAACTGGTTCTAATACGGAATATGTCCACCCCGGACTTGAATGCATTGGCGCCATCGACTTTCCACGCTCTCAATTAAATTGTCGAACACCGAAATAGGTAACGCTGACCAGACTTGGAGTAAGCCTTGTTCCAGCTCATTTAATGACCTTGGAGAAGGACTTAAAGCCGCCACCTGTCTTCCAAGATAGTCTTAAAGATGTTCTATTGGATTCAAGTCTGGAGAGTGAGCTGGCCATTCCATTCTCTCCAAACCGTGATCCTCAAGATAATCCTCAACAACCACAGCTCGGTGTGATCTTGCATTATCATCCATTAGAATGAAACCATTGCCAATAGCACCGGCATATGGGCGCACATATGAATCAAGGATCTCATCCCGATATCCCGCACCAGTCACAGTTCCTCCATGGAACACATGCAGGTCAGTGTGGCCTCGAGTGATATCCCTGCCCAAACCTTGATTCCACCGTTTCTGTACCTGTGTGTTTCGACAGTGCTTGATTGATGGTATCGAGTACATTGTTCTCTCCAAATCAGAATACGTCCTGAATCGTTCTCCAGTGTGAATCTGGACTCGTCTGTGAAGAGTACAGAAGCCCACTGTTGTCTGGTCCAGGGAACATGTTTTCTTGCCCAACATAAACGGACACTTCTCTGTCGTCTGTTGAGGGGGACACACAAAACTGGTCGCCTTGCATAGAGACATGCATTGTGAAGACGTCTTCGCTCCGTAGTAGCGGAGATTCTTCTCCCTGATGCTGCAAAGTGGTCTGCAATGAGTTGCGGCACAGTGGTGCGTCTTTTCCTTCGGGCCGAAAGAGCTAGAAAAAACCGGTCTTCTGCAGGTGTTGTAACACGTGGGAGGCCTAGAACATGTCTTCTCGACACAGAATCTTCGGATTCATACTGATCCCAGAGTCGTTGGACTACACTGCGAGACACATTGTGGTTGTCTAGCAGTATCGGCCTGTGACAACCCCATTTCCATCCATCCTACCGCCCGACACCTTAATAAATTGGGCAAACGACTTCTTCTAGACATTTCTAGACTCTACGGGCAGTTGTGAACAAAACTGACAACAATAGTTCGAATACAACAAAACTTACACGCGAAATTACGAAAGCTTCGTAAGTTCATGTTTTTCTCTCATTCACAAATACCATATTCTTTTCTATAAAATAAAAGTGGTAGCTGTAATTTTTGCATAATTTTTTTAAAGCTTATTATTGTCATTCATGTAAACTATGAAGTTTAACCTGACTGCCATTTTTTGTCTGGTGAGCTTCGAAAAACATGTTGTACCTTAACTTTTGGAGGCCTGTGTACTTTCAGAAGTATTTATTCATGGGATTTTCATATTTTATTGATACAGAATACATATTTAAAAAAATTTCTGTAAATAATCTATTATTAAAATAATTCTGAAAGTATCTTAACAAATTATTGATGCATTGTATTTTTAAACAATATATAAAGTATGCTTACGTACTCCAATAAAGTGCTTTGAAAGCTGAAATAGAATTTTCATGTACACATTTTATGAAGAGATAAATTTTTATTTACATAAGAAATTATTTTAAATTGCAATGTATTTTCCTAACATATAAGGTAAAGCCAGGAGATATGGCGCAGTTGGAGAGATTGCACACAAAGAGGTTAAGGGGAAAGTGGTACAGTACGCGCGCAAAGATTCAAGGTAGTTGTACGACAAGAGTACTGGAGTGTCTACTTGAATATATACGTTGATTGTTTCAAGCGTCTAGGATAAATCATGGATATTTGTTTTATTTTTCCAATGTAAGTGTTTTAATTTTTATAACTATTCGTCAGAATGTCTATAGTACGTCAGTATTACAAAATATTTTAAACTTAAACGATTTCTGATGTGCTACTAACCTAGACTAACGGTGCGAACACCAATGGTTAGTTTTAGAAGCGGCCATGTGTAAATAAAAAACCGCGAATTCTCTCCTACCGAAAATGGAGAGTTTGCGCATCTGCTACTTAAGAGAGATGGAGCATAGTTTCCATTAGTTTCCATACTAGGAGAGATTACGCAGTTTATTGGTAAATTTGCATAAATTTCAAATTACATGTAAAACATATAAATGAATCAATTTTGAAATAAATTTCGAAAAACACATAATTATCGAAACCTGGAATTTACCCTTTAAATATTGAAGTGATTCTAGAACACGCATATTTTCTAGGCTGGGATCAATATATGAATAAAATTGTCCTTGAAACCGTTGAGTTACCACCAAAATCCACACCAATCCATTTCAACAACAGTACTCGTTACAAACACTGAAACCCAAACATTCATATCCTATTCATATCTCTGAATCCCATTGCGGCAGCTACTTACATATTTCAACAATTAACTTCTGGGGAGTCTAATTTTACTCTCAGAAATACACCTACGTATGTTTTGGAAAAGGTTTCACCAGCTATACAAAGTAGCTTAATGCCATCGGAAAAAAGGAAACAGAGTGCAACGGGTGTTACCGATCAACAAAATATACATTAAGAAGGAAGAAGCTACAAAAAAAGCAAACAGCTGAAAATAAGATGCTTCCAGAAAAAGTGCTATTAAAAAAAAATGAAGGACGGATAACGAAGGGCAATGAGGATGAGTGCACTGAATGTCGAGAAATGTACTAGGATACAACTTGGATCAGAAACTGTATTCAATGTATTATTTGTGGCAGGTAGTTGCACGAAAGCTGCACCATGTATAACAATAAGTGCATCGATTGTGGACGACGAACTTTCAGTCAGCAAGCAAGAAAACGTGGAAACTGTGGAAACGAAAATGGAGTAATTTTAAGTTAAACATGTTATCATGTAACATAATTTTATTTTGAATTATTTTCTAGGCTTGCTTTTTTTATTCTTTATTTATTTTCTTTAATTAAAATTCTTTAATCGTTCTAGAAATTCTTTCCTTTTTCTTATTATTTAATCATTAGGTTGAAATATTCACTCCTAACACAACAATATTTCTTCACGAAAACCTTACAAGAATGTCATATAAGTGTAATTATTATTGTTAACAATTTAATTGTAGTTATTATTAATAACAATTTCCCCTACCCGTGTGCACAATCACACAAACCCTGTAAGGACAGATTGCACATAAAAACTTCCTTGGTTTTATTACAACTTTTCGTTTAAATTACAGCACAACAACAAAATAGCAATGGAAATGCATAAAAAAAAACAAATGAAGTCAAAATTATTCATGGCTAGTTTAAGCAAAAATTAATATTTAGATTTTTTATTATTATTCTATTGAATTGTGCGCAGTCACTTCTAGCTTTACCTTATTAACATACCGGGTGGTTATAAAATAAGTATCTCTATTTGGAGCTGTCTGTAGCTTGAAGGAATAACCGGAATGAAACCAAAATCGGTGTACTTACTATTCGAGAAGGGGGAAGAAGAATGGAACAATAAAAAAAAAAACAATTGCAATAATCGCCGACAGATGGCGCTTTTGAGTGTGACATGTAATGTGTAATATTGTGTACCGTGCAGGTGTCGCAAACCTCAATGACTTTACCACATATCGCAACATGTTCAAAACATCATTCCTGATGCGTTACATTCCACAGTTGAGCACGTCGTGCACCGCCTAGATTGTGTACTCCAGCTAAATCACCATGTGTAACCTGAACATGATCGACACCGGCATGCTAAAGCGTAACCACGTTTACTGTGACATTTTCCAATAAATTAGGTGTGCCATCCGGTTTGACGCCTTAATTTTTTGTTCTTGTATTACACATTACATTTCACACGCAGTAGCGCCATCTGTCGGTGACTATTGCAATTATTATTTTTATTGTTCTATTATTTTCCCCCTTCTCGAATAGTCAGTGTACCGATTTTGTTTCATTCGGATCATGCCTTCGAGCTACAGACAGCTCCAAATAGAGATACTTAAAATATAACCACCCTGTATATATAAAATACCAGTTTAAACAAAAAGTTCACATGACAATTTATAATTTTAATACTGTCTTTAAGTTAGCAATAAAAAATTAGATTAATGCAATCAAAGCAATATATTAAGAACTAATAGCACGATCTAGTTTAGGCTATTTATTGATTATACATGACATTTAAGGCAAAAATGTATGTTCTATCAGTATTGTACGTCCTTAAAAATCAGTAAGTCTACACAAATAGTAAGATTTGTCAGAATATATAACTGGTTGGTCGATGTGTGACAATACGCTTGATTATCTGCGCAAGTGTTTATAAATTAAGGAGATGGTTGCGTTCAGTAGATGTCTTTCTATGAAAAAATAATCCGTAATTACGCCAGCTTCCATGAAACCAAGTAAAATGCCGAACATTTAGGTCGACCAGCGCGATAAGGGTTTGATCCCATCACTTCATGTCTAGCGGCTTTCAGATAATAACCTTTCAGAATATATAGAAATGCATAATTTTGTTCATTTAAATATTTGGGTTTATTAATTATACTTGAAATAAACATTAATATTCATTTTAAATTGACAATATATTTTCAGAAATTGGTTTTAAATAGATTCGTTCGAAAAATTTCATTGTGTTTGGACATAATTAAAAATTCACATATTTGAAAGGTAAAGTGAAGTTAACGAATACAATTTTATTATTTGAATTTTAGTCATAAATGCATGAATGAAATTAAAAATGCGTATTTGTTTTGTATGTAAATTATCGAAACGCATTTAGAAGAT
Organism: Maratus michaelseni; assembly: GCA_963931845.1. Taxonomy (NCBI): domain Eukaryota; kingdom Metazoa; phylum Arthropoda; class Arachnida; order Araneae; family Salticidae; genus Maratus; species Maratus michaelseni. The sequence continues at coordinate 301,121,730 of OZ007593.1, read as the reverse complement.
TCTACAACTGTGTTATTATGAAATTTATTTAAAATATTAAAAAAATCTTTATTGTACAATAAATACCTTCTTTCTAAGTGTTATCCATAAATTTGAGTAAATTAATAATTATTGTTAGTGAGGTATTATTAAATTAATTCAATGAATTGAAAAATGTTCTTTTTTAAACTTATTTTTACAGAAGATCGTATAAAAATATTAAAATGTGAAAAGTATACAACAAACACGGTTTGTAAGAGAATAGTTTTAAATTGAAGTGTGAGTAAGATTATATGTATTGTTTTGCATAATTGGTTGTAACATAAAAAATAAAACTATAATTATTTTGCGCATAATTATGTATAAGGTAAAGCTAGGAGAGTCTGCGCACAATTCAAAAGAATAACAATAAAAAATCTAAATATTAATTTTTTGCTAAACTATCCATGAATAATTTTTACTTCATTTGTTTTTTATGCATTTCTATTGCTATTGTGTTGTTATGTTGCAATTTAATAAAATAGTTGTAATAAAACCAAGAAAGTTATTTTGCACAATCTGTCCTTACAGGGCGAGTGCGAGTGCGCACATGGGTAGGAGAGACTGTTACTAATAATAACTACAATTAAATTATTAACAATAATAATTACATTTAAATGACATTGTTGTAAGGTTTTTGTGAACAAATATTAATGTATTAGGAGTGAATATTTCAACCTAATGATTAAAGTATCAGAAAAGGAAATAATTTTAAAAACGATTAAAAAAATTTAATTAAAGGAAAAATAATAAAGAATCAGAAAAAGCAAATCCAGATAAGATTACAAAATGACATTAAGTTATTTGATAACACGTTTAACTTAAAATTAGTCCATTTTCATTTTTCATTTTTTATGCAAATTTACCAATAAGCTGTGTAATCTCTCCTAGCATGGGAACTAACTGGAACAATGCGCCATCTCTCCTAAGTAGCAGATGAGCAAACTCTCCAATTTCAGTAGGAGAGATTGCGCGGCCTTTTATTTAAACATGGACGCTACTAAAACGAACCGTTGATGTTCACATTGTTAGTCTAGATTAGTAGCTTATGAGAAATCGTTTAAGTTTAAAATATTTTGTACTACTAATATTGTATAGAAAATCTGATCAATAGCTATGAAAATTCAAGCACTTACTTTGGGAAAACAAAACAAAATAGCAATGCTTTATCTTAGATACTCAAAACACGCTCAAAGTCAACGGGCACTTTCAAGTAGACACTCCACTACTGCTGTTGTAAAACTACCTGGAGTCACTGCGCCCTCACTCTACTCCTTCCACCCGAACCTCTATGTGCGCAATCTCTCCGTCCGTGCCATCTTTCCTGGGTTTTTTTAGCTACTTTTATATATTTTTAATTTTGTATGATGATTTATGTTTCAAATATATTGTATTGATAGTGTGAGTATTTAGTTTTCAAAAGTTTGATTTCAATACATGCCATTGAAGAGTAATTATATGGATTGCACGGGTGCTTACTTTTGAATATCACTGTTTGTATAAAGAAAATATCACTGTATGTAAATATAGGATCTTGAAACTAAATGAGGCAAAAGTATAAGGCAAAATAAGCACTCGTCCTAACTCTGTTTAGAAACTGAAGATAAAATATTTTCTTACTGATATTATCTGATAAGAGTTTAAATTAAGAAAAGGTACTGCTCCATTATCCGTCGACCACTTTTCCTAACAAAAAACTCTCGCCAAACTTCAAGATTTAACGCCAAAAATGCAGTCACATTCACTTGACGTGAGAAGCATTACACGTGTTTGTTATATCATCAAGTGGTTTTTAATTTGACGTTTGCGTGTATTTGTCATTGCGTTTTACCGATTTATTAGTTACTTTGTTAATTAAAGTAACAATTGCGTCCTTAAACAGCGGTGTCATGATATTAAAAGAGTAAAAGCACTGAAAATAATTTGCGATGCATAATTATGTTTAGTCATATCAGTATCAACTGACGTCACAAACATTTATTCACCAGCCAAGAAGGATAATTAAGAAAAATAATGCAAATAAATAAATATACAAGATTTTCTTTTCGGTTTTCATTAATATATTGTAATTTATTTTTTGCTATTTAAACTTACTGATAGTTGACATGTTGCATGGTGATTTTTCCAAAATTATTGTATTTTATTCATTTATTTATTTGTTTTCATATTCCAATGACAACTTCTTACATTTGTTCATTTAGGGTTACAGTTTAGCAAGAGTTTTCTGTCATAAAATGTGGTCGATGGGATAGTGGAAAAGTACCTAAAAAATAATAACAATAAATTTTTGCCGCCTCTTATTAAATGAAAGTTAATGAAATCGATAAAAAGAAATATTAAAAGACAACCAAGTTTTCAAATAAAAGTTTAGCAATGAATAATTTTAAAATATCAAGCTAAGAAAATTTCAAATGAAGAAATCAGGAGAATAATTGAAATTTTGAAATGCGTTAATTCGGGAAGCGGAGCACTTTAATAATTACTGACAGTTGCAGATTGCAGTTTAGACTTCAGTTTTCTGGGAATAATAATATTAATTTGAAATTCAAATTATTCACGACAGTCCTTTTAAACATTATAATGAAAAGGAACACAAATCATTGTATGTTTTAAAAGCGATGTTGTCAATTTTGTGGTTAAATTAAATTATTATCCACTAAAACATTTTCTCATGTATGATATCCCTCAAATAAAAAGGAAAATAGATTTTTAAATGTCAAACGTGTAGTTGCAGAAATATATTATAAAGTTCCACACGAATAAAATTAAATATATATATTTTTTTAAATGTTCTTTAAAAAAGTTTTATTCAACGAGTTTTCGTTACAGTAATTTTGTACATCATATAATTGCTTCATGTTTCAAACAGTGATAAATATTATCATAAATGATATTAATCTATGAAATATAATTCGGTTTCTAAGTGCGTTCGCTATTGTATAAATACGTAGCACCTATATTTGTCGTCTGATCCTTCCGTCTCCCCGACTATCTTTCCGACTGTCTGTCCGTCTCTCCGTTTATAGCTGCGCAAAATCTACCCAACCGAATGGTTTGAAATTTAATACAGGGTGATCTTTTTTAAAGTGACAGTGTTTCCCAGCTAGAAAATGTTTGCACTTTTTTTGCAAAAAAGTTTCAATTGTGTACAATTTGTGCAAAAAAAGTTAATATTTTTGAATATTTCAAAAAGTGTACACTTTGTGTGCACATTATATGCATTTTTTATGCATACAAAAAAGTGCATATTTTTTGTTTTCAAAAACGGTGCAAATTTTTTGCATAAAATAACTGCCTGTTCCGTGTTCGCAGAAAGTGTGCATTTTTTATGCACAAAAGTCTTTACTTTTTATAGATGTAAAAATTTCTATATTCCAAGTTTTGATTATTTCTATGCATAATGGTGCCAATTCAAATCTGTAAATTTTTTCAAAAGTGCATGTATTTCCTATGAGAATACAATATTACCTAAAAAGAAACACTTCAACGTCACAGATTTGTGCCCCCCTTCCAGCAATATTTTCCTCCCTCACCCCCTCGAGGGATGTGAAGGTGGGGCTGGGGGGGGGGATAAAACATATTTCACACTTTCTGTTCTTCTGTGACCTGCAATTTGACTAATAATATAAGATTAAATTCTTTTTCAACATTTTTTAATAATAATTCAATGGGGGGGGGGGTAACCCCCTCATTGAATTGGACGTATGTACATATGTATATATTATATAGATATTATAAAGAAAAATACAGCTTTAAAACACATATTTTACTGTACGTTATTTTTTTTTAATATTTTTTTTTTTCAAAAAAAAAAAAAAAAAAAAAAAAAAAAAAAAAAAACTTTTGTTAAAATTTTAAGTTTTTAAAAATTACAAACTTAAATGAGGAATATCTCAAAATTTTCTTCTCGGTAAATTTTCAAAAATTTTAATTTTTTTTTTTTAATTTAAATTTTTAAGATTTGAAATTTTATAATTTTACTCCTCTCAAATGCACATTTGGGGTATTCTACATCTCCGAGAGACAGTGAAAATGATCTAAATTACATAAAGCATATATTCTAAAACTAATTAAATAAAATTCCAACTGCTAATTTTTTGAACAGTGTGACAGGCCGACAGGAGTGGAGGATATATTAGTTTCCATCTGCGCGTGCGCGGTGCCTTTCCTTCTGTTGTCGAGATACATGAGGCAAGCGTAAACAAGAATTGTATATACAAGATTCTAACCCAATTTTTCTCGCCTGATGTTGTCTATTTTACAGAAAAAAAGGTAAATTATTCAATTTTAGGTTGTAATGTTCTCTAAAAAACATTGTAAATGAACGTTTGTTTGGAATAAAACCACCCTAATCCTAGTTATAAATGTTAGGCTTAAATGCTACGGCTTTTGGGGAAAAAAAAAATCTTTAAGCTGCTTTTAGCGGTAGTGCTTTTATCAATTTTCACAGTAACTTGTGATTTTCAGTTTAACTATAGCAGGGGTCATACAGACGCCTTACACTACTTAGAAACTCCATAGAAATTAAAAAGTTTCCAAGGAGATACTTAAACTCCTTAAATAAACAAAACAAAATACTTCTTAAATTATCACAAAGTATAATTTAGCGTTCAACAATGATTAAAGAAAGTAAAATAAGTCTTCCCATGTTTATAAAAATGAAGTTCAAGTAATTACTGTCCTTCTAAGAAAAAAAAAATAATCAAATTGTGTTTTTGTTTTGTTTGTACATACCCGTAAGTTTTCCCTTCAGAATTTGGTTTTTAAAATCTATCTGCATGTGATGTATGATGAGTATTTGAGAATTGACTGTCCTCTGTATCTGTAATATATGACTAAAGCTAAGATACTTGTTTTTATTTTACTTTAAAGTTAATATGTTTAAAAGAAAGCTTTGAACAATATTAATATGATTATTTATTGAACTTCAACATGGGGTACAGTGGACCACCCACTCCTGGGGCACAGTGGTCCACAATCCACTCTGCTCCTGTAATGCAGAATGTTCAAAATATTTAATAATTGATTATTTTCTATAAAGAAAGATTGTTTTAAAGTAGATTTAACTGTAAAATAAAGTAAACAAATAAAAATAACAATTTATTTAACATAGTAAGAAATATTTTGTTTTGTATTTACTGCCTTTGATAAATATAACTGTAGTCTAATTGTTGATGATTTTATTCAAGTAAGATTTATGAGACGCAAATTGAATGGAAATCAGTTTATTTCTTCTGAAACTGTAGATGAATCTGCTGTTGATGTCAATGATTTCATAATGTTGCTCTCAGACCCAAAATTATTTCTTGAAAATTCCATGCTCAATCTTACTCATAAGTACTTAAGAATTTAATTAGGAAATTTTAATGTGAGCGGATTTTTTTGTACTTAAGTAATAACTTCAACTAAATTGCAATTGTTCCTGTATTAATCTGTTATTATTTTCAAAATATATTTTTTTTTGTTTTTGCTTCAAAATTTATACTACTATGTTATTTTGTGGGTGAAGGGGCAACAAAAAATAATTAGATTAATGAAAAATAGATTTATATTGTATTTTAGATAATACCTAATAGTGGTCCACTGTACCACGGTGGGTGGACCACTGTACCCCGCTTCCGGGGTACACTGGTCCACTTCACAAGTGTATATATATATATATTTTTTTTTTTTTTTTTTGAAAAATGTATTGAAAACTATGTTGTGAGAAAATTATGATGGATGTAAGAAGGTTTAAGGAATATTCAAAAATATTTTCATACAGATCGGTCAGTCTGTTAAAGAGAAAAAAAATGTTAACTGGAAAAGTGGTCCACTGTGTACCGGTCTCCCCTACATAAAGTTTAGAACAGAAGCAGCATCTTATTAGTTATTCGAGCTTTTTATTAATCTTTCAATCAAGCGGTCTTGGAAACCAAAACCACTCACAATATGTATGCAACAGTTTTTGTGACAGCAATTAAGGGTTAAACTGCATAAAGTAATAAAGGAACAGCTTTGTGATTAACCTGCTGTGTGCCATCTTGTTTTTTAAATCAAGACATATTTGTTTTGTTTCTCATTTCCTTTCATCCATATTTACTTATTATAAACACATTATTTAATTTTATTGGCTAATTTATTTATATTTAATAATATAAGTTAAAATGTTTTGATTTAAAAAATGAGATTTCTGACCTTGAGCGATAAATCAAAACATTTGTTTAGTTTCTGACATAATCAATAGGGTGGGTCGAAATCATTTCTATTACCGCTGCAGAGGCAGTCAAAATTTTGAAAAAAACGGCAAAAATTTCAATTTTTCGTTTTTTCTAGAGTTTTTAACTTTTATTATATGTCTAGAATTAAATAAATTTACATTATAGCTTGTAATAACTTATAAATGTGTAGTAATTTTGATCATGAGCATTGCGAACCAGGGGCGAGAGAGGCCCGTCCCCCCCCCCCTAAATTTGAGAGAAAGGGGTTTTTTGAAGTGATTTTCCGGAACGTTTTAGAGATTTTTTGTTGGGAGGGGGGAGAAAAGGGAAAATTGAGGGGGAATTTATGTAAGATTTCTTCCTACTAAAAAATCCTTAAATTTACCATAAAATCGCAAAAATTTCTTCAAAAACCCCTTTTTTCCAAAATTTAAGAGGGGCGGGTCCCTCTTGCCCTTGGTTGGCAATCCCCATCATCAAAATTACTAGACATTTATTAGTTATTACTAGACATAATGTAAATTTTTTTAATAGTAGACATATAATATGAATTTGAAAAAAAGTAAAAAACGGAAAATTGAAATTTTTGCCGTTTTTTTTTCAAAATTTTGGCTGCCTCTGTGGCGGTAATAGAAATAATTTCACCATAATGACATTTTATTGGAACATTACTAACATCTTGATGTAGCTTTTGCATTCTATTAGAAATTGTATTGGTATGGTTGGATAATTTAATTTAAAAAAAAAAAAAGCGATTTTTTTAAACTTTGCCCTCTTTGCGGCGGTAAAAGATATTTAAAAGATATTAACCATTTGGTGTATTATTTTGTGAATTTATTCCTTATTACCAATGGCAACTTTTCCGAACTATTACGTTTCGATTATATAAATTTCGGTTTTTTCGACCCACCCTAATAACCAAGTTAAATCAAAACATTTTAACTTCTATTATTAAATATAAATAAATGATTCAATAAAATTAAATAATGTGTTTATAATAAGTAAATGTGGATGCATATTATTTTGGAATTATTAATTGAAAGTAAACTAAAAAATTATTTAAAATATATAAAATATGCTTTGATTTTGTTTGCCAAAATTTGTTGGGGGGGGGGGAGGAACTCTACTGCAGGAACCCTCATTCAATTCCAAAACTAGCTCTTTTTTTTTTGGTTCACAAGAGGTAAACATACTTTTTGAAGCCCCCCCCCCCCCTTAATTTTATTGACTAATTTATTTATATTTAATAATGAAAGTAAAAATATTTTGATTTAAAAAATGAGATTTCTGACCTTGAGTGATAAATCAAAACATTTGTTTAGTTTCTGACATAATCAATCGGGTCGAAATCATTTCTATTACCGCTGCAGGGGCAGTCAAAGTTTTGAAAAAAAACCGGCAAAAATTTCAATTTTTCGTTTTTAAAGTTTTTAATTTTTATTATATGTCTAGAATTAAATAAATTTACATTATAGCTTGTAATAACTTATAAATGTGTAGTAATTTTGATCATGAGCATTGCGAACCAGGGGCGAGAGAGGCCCGTCCCCCCCCCCTAAATTTGAGAGAAAGGGGTTTTTTGAAGTGATTTTCTGGAACGTTTTAGAGATTTTTTGTTGGGAGGGGGGAGAAAAAGTGAAAATTGAGGGGGAATTTATGTAAGATTTCTTCCTACTAAAAAAATCCTTAAATTTACCATAAAATCGCAAAAATTTCTTCAAAAAGCCCTTTTTTCCAAAATTTAAGAGGGGCGGGGCCCTCTCGCCCTTGGTTGGCAATCCCCATCATCAAAATTACTAGACATTTATTAGTTATTACTAGACATAATGTAAATTTTTTTAATAGTAGACATATAATATGAATTTGAAAAAAAGTAAAAAACGGAAAATTGAAATTTTTGCCGTTTTTTTTTTCAAAATTTTGGCTGCCTCTGTGGCGGTAATAGAAATAATTTCACCATAATGACATTTTATTGGAACATTACTAACAAGGAGAGGGGAGAAAAAGTGAAAATTGAGGGGGAATTTATGTAAGATTTCTTCCTACTAAAAAAATCCTTAAATTTACCATAAAATCGCAAAAATTTCTTCAAAAAGCCCTTTTTTCAAACATTTAAGAGGGGCGGGGCCCTCTCGCCCTTGGTTGGCAATCCCCATCATCAAAATTACTAGACATTTATTAGTTATTACTAGACATAATGTAAATTTTTTTAATAGTAGACATATAATATGAATTTGAAAAAAAGTAAAAAACGGAAAATTGAAATTTTTGCCGTTTTTTTTTTTCAAAATTTTGGCTGCCTCTGTGGCGGTAATAGAAATAATTTCACCATAATGACATTTTATTGGAACATTACTAACATCTTGATGTAGCTTTTGCATTTTATTAGAAATTGTATTGGTATGGTTGGATAATTTAATGAAAAAAAAAAAGCGATTTTTTTTAAACTTTGCCCTCTTTGCGGCGGTAAAAGATATTTAAAAGATATTAACCATTTGGTGTAATATTTTGTGAATTTATTCCTCATTACCAATGGCAACTTTTCCGCACTATTACGTTTCGATTATATAAATTTCGGTTTTTTCGACCCACCCTAATAACCAAGTTAAATCAAAACATTTTAACTTCTATTAAATATAAATAAATGATTCAATAAAATTAAATAATGTGTTTATAATAAGTAAATGTGGATGAATATCATTTTGGAATTATTAATTGAAAGTAAACTAAAAAATTATTTAAAATATATAAAATATGCTTTGATTTTGTTTGTCAAAATTTGTTGGGGGGAGGAACCCTCATTCAATTCCAAAAGTAGCTCTTTTTTTTTTGGTTCACAAGAGGTAAACATACTTTTTGAAGCCCCCCCCCCCCTTAATTTTATTGACTAATTTATTTATATTTAATAATGAAAGTAAAAATATTTTGATTTAAAAAATGAGATTTCTGACCTTGAGTGATAAATCAAAACATTTGTTTAGTTTCTGACATAATCAATCGGGTCGAAATCATTTCTATTACCGCTGCAGGGGCAGTCAAAATTTTGAAAAAAAAACCCGGCAAAAATTTCAATTTTTCGTTTTTAAAGTTTTTAATTTTTGTTATATGTCTAGAATTAAATAAATTTACATTATAGCTTGTAATAACTTATAAATGTGTAGTAATTTTGATCATGAGCATTGCGAACCAGGGGCGAGAGAGGCCCGTCCCCCCCTCTAAATTTGAGGGAAAGGGGTTTTTTGAAGTGATTTTCCGGAACGCTTTAGAGATTTTTTGTTGGGAGGGGGGAGAAAAAGTGAAAATTGAGGGGGAATTTATGTAAGATTTCTTCCTACTAAAAAAATCCTTAAATTTACCATAAAATCGCAAAAATTTCTTCAAAAAGCCCTTTTTTCCAAAATTTAAGAGGGGCGGGCCCCTCTCGCCCTTGGTTGGCAATCCCCATCATCAAAATTACTAGACATTTATTAGTTATTACTAGACATAATGTAAATTTTTTTAATAGTAGACATATAATATGAATTTGAAAAAAAGTGAAAAACGGAAAATTGAAATTTTTGCCGTTTTTTTTTCAAAATTTTGGCTGCCTCTGTGGCGGTAATAGAAATAATTTCACCATAATGACATTTTATTGGAACATTACTAACACCTTGATGTAGCTTTTGCATTCTATTAGAAATTGTATTGGTATGGTTGGATAATTTAATTTAAAAAAAAAAAAAGCGATTTTTTTAAACTTTGCCCTCTTTGCGGCGGTAAAAGATATTTAAAAGATATTAACCATTTGGTGTAATATTTTGTGAATTTATTCCTTATTACCAATGGCAACTTTTCCGCACTATTACGTTTCGATTATATAAATTTCGGTTTTTTCGACCCATCCTAATAACCAAGTTAAATCAAAACATTTTAACTTCTATTATTAAATATAAATAAATTATTCAATAAAATTAAATAATGTGTTTATAATAAGTAAATGTGGATGAATATTATTTTGGAGTTATTAATTGAAAGTAAACTAAAAAATTATTTAAAATATATAAAAATATGCTTTGATTTTGTTTGTCAAAATTTGTTGGGGGGGGGGGGGGAACTCCACTGCAGGAACCCTCATTCAAGGCCAAAATGCTGTTTTTGTTCACAGGAGGTAAACATACTTTTTGATCCCCTTCCCCTCTTCCTCCTCCACAAAGTAAATAATAGCCAACTTATTTTAATCATAAAGTACATAATATTTAACTATGTAATCAACTTTGTCAAGTATTTATTTGATAAAACCTCTGAAACCGGAATCTAAAGGAATATTAAAAAATATCGCAGTATATGGATTTCCTTCTTGGGATGTATAATTGTTGATACATATGTTTTAGCATATTAGTTAGTAATCTGTAACTTTTAAAATGTAATTACGAAAATTTTAAAAGCTTATAAAGTAAATTTAAATTACTATAAACTAAGGATGCACTGAATAGCGATTTTGGCCGAATACTGAATATTCAGCCCACAAGTATACCGAATATTCGGCTGGCTTAATATTTTTATATTTCAGACTAAAGTATTAAAAGTTAAATTATAAAACAATTTTACATAATATTTAACACAGATACTGCCATTTTATGAACCAGACCTTTTTACAAGAAGCCTTTACAGAAAAAAACAAACTGTGCTTTAGCTTTGAGTTATAACTTAAAAAGAGTATAGTCTTAAAACTTTTTTAATTAATTTAGTTAAACTTTGATTAATTAAACTTTGTAGCTTCTTCTGTGAATTAAAATAAATTTATAAAATGTTCTTATATTCAGTTATAAGCCATTTTGTATTGGGTTGTTATTGATTTTCTTCTCTTCCAGAGTGGAAGCTTAGCTGCTAGTAAAATGTGGTTGAACAGAGACTTGTTGATACATCTCATGTAAGTATTATTTTATAATTTAATAAATCTTATTACATTATATTTTATTACAGTGTCCAGTTTAATTACGCTGTTTAGGAATTTTGTTATCTTCTTGTTATCTTGCGGCCCTCACAATTACGATTATGCCAAGGTTGCAGCTATGTAGATATGCCATTAATGGACACCTCCTTCCCAATGTTTTTGGTTTAAAAAAATAACCAATTAATATTTTGCTTTTTTTTTTCATCTCATAACTCCCCATTGCATGTTTTACAATCTGGAGTATTGTTGACACTCTAAAAAATCCTGAATTTCGTCGATCGACCGCGTAAAAATCCTGAATTTCGTCGATCGACCGCGTAAAAATCCTGAATTTCGTCGATCGACCGCGTAAAAATCCTTAATTTTGTAGATCGAACGCGTAAAAATCCTTAATTTCGTAGATCGAACGCGTAAAAATCCTTAATTTTGTAGATTGAACTTGTAAAAATCATGAATTTCATTGATCGAACGCGTAAAAATAATGAAATTCGTTGACCGGGCGTGTAAAAATAATTAATTTTATCAACCGAGCATGTAAAAATCATGTATTTTATCGACCGAACGAGTAAAAATAATGAAATTCGTTGACCGGGCGTGTAAAAATAATTAATTTTATCGACTGAGCGTGAAAAAATCATGAATTTTATCGACCGAGTGTGAAAAAATCATGAATTTTATCGACCGAGTGTGAAAAAATCATGAATTTTATCGACCGAGTGTGAAAAAATCATGAATTTTATCGACCAAGCGTGTAAAAATCATGAATTTTATCAACCGAGCATGTAAAAATTATGAATTTTATCGAGCGAGCATGTAAAAATCAGGAATTTTTATTGACCAAGCATGTAAAAATAATGAAATTCGTTGACCGGGCATGTAAAAATAATTAATTTTATCGACCGAGTGTGAAAAAATCATGAATTTTATCGACCGAGTGTGAAAAAAAATCATGAATTTTATTGACCGAGCGTGAAGAAATCATGATTTTTATCGGCCGAGCATGTAAAAATTATGAATTTTATCGACCGAGCATGTAAAAATCAGGAATTTTTATTGACCAAGCATGTAAAAATAATGAAATTCATTGACCGGGCGTGTAAAAATAATTAATTTTATCAACCGAGCGTGTAAAAATCATGTATTTTATCGACCGAACGCATAAAAATAATGAAATTTGTTGACCAGGCGTGTAAAAAAAATTAATTTTATCAACTGAGCATGTAAAAATCATGTATTTTATCGATCGAACGTCTAAAAATCATGAATTTCATCGATTGCTGTGTAAAAAATTATGAATTTTGTTGATTATGCACAGAAAATTGTAAATTTCTTGGAACGGGCACATAAAAGCCATGAATTTCTTCGAACGGGTACATAAAAATTACGAATTTCGTCGAATGGATGCTGAAAAATCGTAAAATTTAGGGAAAAGGGGCAATCAGGAAATCCTGCATTTGGCCAGTTTTTAAAGTTTAATCGATGAATGGCGACTGGCGAGTGCTTATTTTCACCTTTACCCTGAAAGCTGCACATTATCTTCCATTATGCTTGTTTAGAAACACTCAGTTTTGAAAAAGAAAACAATGTTCACGATCTTACATTTATGCATTATTAGTTCTTATGAATGTCATCATTAACAGTTAATTTTCTTAGTTGTTACTTTTCAAACAGGAAATACATAAATGTACAAGTAATCTCTCTTATTTGAATATAATTCTACTTCTTAATTTTCCGGGATATCTTTATTTATTAACAGTTAAAAATAAAATTTAACTAAATTTTTTGAAAATATTTTTAAAAGCCTGTTTGGTTCAGTGTTGGCTTGATTTTGCCCAACCCGAAAAAACCCGGGTGGGTTTTTTCGAAAAAACCCACTTGAAAAAAACCCAAGTGGGTTTTATCAAAATCTTTATTTAAAATTCCACTTATCTAACTAATAATAAATATATCAATTTAAACCAAACATAATATACATTTTATGTGTCACAGATATAGTTTTCAGAAAATTCTAAATGGGCATAATTGCTGTATCTGAAACAAACTTGGAAAATTCACAGAGAAAATAATTATCTTAAAAAAAATACATGTAAAATTATATAAACAATTAAAAATCAGGATTATTTGTCAATATGACGAAAACAGTGGGGGGTTCAATCAATTCTTAAAAATTAGAGGCACGGGTATTTTAGTATGATTCAAAATATATTAAGCATAAAACTAAATTAAGTTGAACAAAACATAAAGGGTAGATCATTGATTCATTTCACTTTCTTTAGTGAAATAGTATTATAGTGCAGCACAACCCACCATAATAATGAATCTCTTCTGCATAGCTAAGAACATTCATTATCAGATGCAAGATTAAGATAGTGATAGTAGTTTTTTTTTTTATTTGGGGGGGGGGGATTCTAATTTTCTGAAAACTTATTGTATTTTAATAGAAATTAGGTAAGCTGCCTAATTTATTATTATTTGAATTTGCTGAAAATTTAAACACAATCGGATAGTTAAAAGTTTTATTATTATTTTTTTTAAATAAGTAAGGAAAAGAAAAAAGTATCGTTTAGTTCTTGGTTTAATTATTATTATTTCTATTTGCAGTTTAAAACTTTAATTAAATCTCAGTCATCAGCAGCCAGCTGGGGAAAAGAAAATTGACCTGATAAAAATCCATCAATAAAACAAAAGAAAGATACACTGGAGTGTATTTTTTTCATTTTCCAATTAAAGTATTGATGATCCAAACAAATTCAATTATAAAATATTCTTACGTAAATATAGTATTTAAAATATAATGTAATATAAAGTTCTTTGTTAAATAATTCTTTAAAAATAATGATTTCTTATTCTTGAGATAGTTCTATTGTTTATACCTCTCCCCCCCCTCCTTATCAAATTTCGCCAAAAGCAGAAGGATGGGCGATCGCAGACTATGACACAACATGCAGCTATTCTGTGCTATTGAGATGCAACCCCCCCTTTCCCCCTCCCATACATCAAGATCTCTGGAAGATTTAGGAATTTAAGCTTACAATTTAGATGGTTTAAAAGTGAATTCATCCCCCCCCCCTAGTAGGACAATAATTCCAAACATTTGATAAAATTCTACTACATAAGAAAATTTTAATAAAACAAAAGTAAATGATTCACTGTTTAAATCTAATTTTTATCTATAAAAGAGAAATAAACAAAATTTTAGACTATTAATTTAATTATTTTGACTTTAAAAAATTTCTTTCAATTCAGTCATAAAATGTCTTTAAAATCATTACAAATTTTTAAACTATTTTTAATATTGAATAAAAATTCTAAATAATTATAATTAAATAATATATTAAATAAAAATTCTAAATAATTATAATTAAATAATATATTAAATAAAAATTCTAAATAATTATAATTAAATAATATATTAAATAAAAATTATTAAAGTATTAACATTTATTTTTTTAAAACTTCATCCCATTAATTATATAGTTGTTACAAAACAAACAAACAAAGAACGGCAAGAAGAAAAATCCTCAAAACCCTGAAAAAACCCGAAAAAACCCTGAAAAACTCCCGAAAACCCCCAAAACCCACTGGGTTAGTTTTTTTCTGAAAAAACCCGGGTTTTTGCCAACCCTGGTGGTTGGGCCATATATAGAGATATTCAGCAAAACTGAATAGTTTGATATTTGGTTAGGCCGAGTGCGACCTATTTTCAGCCTAATTAAATATTTGTAGTATGGCCAAATACATACCAAATATTCTGTGCATCACTAGTTGTAATTTTCCAACTGGACAAAAAATGTCCGGGCCAAGAATTTGAATAATTGTGTTAAAATTAATCTAGAGTAAATTTCTAGTTTGAGATTTGGAAAATGTTGTTCAAAATGTTTTTGAAAATGACCCGGAGTGAGTCAAAACATGTCGAACAACCTAATAAAAGTTATATTTGTATTATGTTGTTAATTTACATCTTAGCATTTAAAAGAAATACAATATGCAGTTGTTGCATCTGTTTTTTTTTTATGGGGGGGGAGGTATGAGAGGAAAAAGCCAAATATTAAAAAATATGTAGAAGATACAAAAAGAAGCTACTGGGGGAAAACGAGCAGGGCGCTTTTACAATATCATTATCTAAAACGGACAGGGTGCATCGGCAGGTTTAAAGGAAAAGGGCAGGGTGCAGCACCCTTTGAAAAACATCAAATGAGAACACTATGTAAAAATGATCTTTTATTTAAAAATTAATTGAAAATCAAATTTTTCGTTCACATTCACACACAAACATTTTTAAAAAAAAAAATACTGTTCAAGCTTCCTAAATTTTATATATTTCTTCTGACAACTACTTCTTCCCTTCCCCCCTTTCCTCTAGCGACTCTGAATATAAATTGGCTGAGCAAAAATCACAAAACATAAACAAAATTCACATCACATAAAAAAAAAATTTAATTAAAATTTTGGATTTTTTTTTTTTTTATGGTCCTTCCTATTATGCAACTTTATTAAAAATTTCTCAGCTCTGCACCCAACAGTCTGAGCCTTTGAGGTTAATATAGATACATAGTTACACACATGCATTTTTAATAGTATAGATAGTAAATTTCAAGTTTGAGATTTGAGAAATTGTTTATATGAACAACATTTTCCAGTTTGTCCATATATTACACATGAAAATAAGTGAATTTTAACTATAATTTTTTCCTGTAGAAAAACAAACTACTTAATAAAATCTAATATTGAATTCTTATATATATGTAATGTCTGTAAAGTAGTTCAGTTTGCATATTTTTGCATGATTTATTTTTATTTTTTTTTTTTTTTTTTACACAGGAAACAAACAGGATACAGCTTGAAATTGGTGTGATAAAAGTAAATCATCCAAAGATACACCTCCACAATGTGACTGTCAGACTGTCAGAATTTATTTTGTTTAAATCTAAAAGCAAGAAAATTTAAGTCCGGAACATTTACTGTATACATTACATTACCGGAACAGAGTACCATTAGTTTATTATTTATGTTGTGATTTCAAATAAATGCAGCAGCTGTACTGCAATGGTCATTTTTTTGTGTGTGCTGTGGTTTCTTTCACATTTTCCCAACAGCAGCTAGATTTTAGCAGTCATCTATCAAAGCTCTTTGCAATCAGAAAAATGATTGCATCCACTTGCAACAATCAAAATTTTCAATGACTGGATTGGAAGTGAAATGATGAGAAAAAGCTGATCGCACTTGTGTAAATAAACAAAAATAAGTAAAGTTGATTTTTTTTTTAATGCCTTTTTCTAAGTTCAAATACATTACTTAAAACATTTTCAACTAATAACTAGAATTTAGTGCAGCTCTTTTCAAGTAAGTGTAATAATTTTCTCTTATTGGGTTTTAACAATATTGGACATGTTTTTTACTGTATGCAGTGTTATATTTAATTATAAAATTTATATATTTAAATTTAAGCTTATTATCTTTTTGATTTATTATGAGCTTTTGTTGGTGAACTTGTACCCCATGTCTGATAAAATTATTGTTCATAATCCTATGTATAATTATGCATCTTTACAAAACTGGGTTTATTATACATTGATAGCTGTAAATTTCATAGTAAGCTGAATCTTGATTTAAATATATGCTTAAAATGTTCGGTATGCAAAAAATCTACTTGAAGAAATGCACAAAATCTGAGGTGACATATACGCTCAGATTTTGTGCACTTTATATTTTACACATTTTTTGTATGCCAAAAATATCCTAAATTGTGCATTTTTTATGCATAATCAGAGTCTCTGATTATGCATAAAAAATGCACAATTTAGGAATTATTTGGTATGCAAAAAATGTGTAAAATAAAAAGTGCACAAAATCTGAGCGTATTTGGCACCTCTGATTGTGCATAAAAACTGCAAAATTTAGGGATTATTTCGTATGCAGAAAAAGTGCAAAAAAAAAAGTGCACAAAATCTGAGCGTATTTGGCACCTCTGATTATGCACTTTTTGTGCAGAATTCAGTTTGCACTTTTTATACACAAGTAGAGGTGCCAAATACGCTCGGATTTTGTGCACTTTTTTTTTTCACTTTTTTTGCAAACTTTTTCTAGCTGGGTTGGAGCGCCCTGTAGCGCGATCTAATAGCCGAAATGGCACCAAACTTGGTATTTAGACTAATCAAGACATGGGAAAAAGGATATATAGTTAAAAAGAAATTACAAAAATCGCCGCTAGAGCATTTTGTGGCGCTTTGCAATGTATAAAATGTGAGAAAAGAAAAATACTAACACATACAATCGTACAGTTAAATTATTAATGTTTATTTACTACATTAACTTCCTCCCCGGTGAGGAATTAGACCACCTTCAATGTGAGCACCGTTCTCAGAAATAACACCGTGCATTCTGTGCACAACGTTCGCCACAGCCGTACGTAATATATCACGAGGAATATTCCGCACTGTCTTTGTTATGTTGTCCTTTAGAATAGACAAATTTGATACTCCACCAACATAAACTTGAGATTTCAAAGAACCCCAGAGCCAAAAATCGCATGGCGTGATGTCAGGGGAACGAGGCGGCCATGCAACTGGAAAACTCCGACTTATGACTCTATCATCAGTAAAGGTTTGGCGCAACAGCTGCTTTACCTTATTACCAATGTGTGGCGGAACGCCATCCTGCAAAAAGTTTGTCTGTTGGAGACAGTTACTTTGCTGAAGTTGTGGAATAACAAACGTTTTCAGCATTTCGTGGTACCTTTCTGCATTTATGGTGCACGTTTCGGGTCCTGTCGGAGAGATGGTCTCAAAAAAGAATGGCCCAATTACGAATTCGGCTGTGAAACCACACCAAACAGTGACTTTTGGGGAATTTAATGGGATTTCATGCACGGTGTGGGGATGCTCAGAAGCCCAAATTCGGCTATTTTGTGTGTTTACGGACCCATTGAGATAAAAATGGCACTCATCTCCCCACAGAATGTGCCATGGGAAAACATCATCAATTTCTACCCTGGCAAGAAACGATAGATCTAATGTCACTCGCTTATCATAATCACTTGGTTTCAGTTCGTGCAAGAGGCTGATTTTGTAGGGGTAAAATCTAATAACGCGCCGCAAAACTCTCCATACCGTGGAATAATTCATGTCCAATTGTCGAGCTATACCCCGGGCACTGCTAGTACCAGCAATGGTTCCCTGCGATCCTTCGACAATTGCAGTTGCCACATCAGTTATTACATCTTCTGATACTTGTATACGTCCTCTCCCAGCGCGAATGGTCATTGACCCCGTTTAATCGAACTTCTTAATCATTTTCTTAAGACCATTCAGCGATAAAGGCCCCTTTCGTAATTTTTTTCTGGTTCGAAATTCCCGAAGAGCTGCGGATGCATTACATTGATTCATATAATACAGCTTCACCAGTAACGCACGTTACGGTAACGTGAGAGGCATGTCCAGTGGAGCTCGTTTACTTCAGCTGAGATATTTGTCGGAGCTGTCGTGTCTACTACTTGCTTTTATAGCCCCTATTACTGGCGCTGTCATCGCACATCATTTGCATTTTTCTTTGATACCCGTGTTTTATGCTAATTCTCGTTATTGTAAGCTACAGCAGCGCCACAAAATGCCCTAGCGGCGATTTTTGGAACATTTTTTTTTCACGGAACCCATTTTTCCCATGTCTTGATTAGTCTAAATACCAAGTTTGGCGCCATTTCGGCTATTAGATCGCGCTACAGGGCGCTCCAAACACTGTCACTTTAAAAAAGGTCACCCTGTATATAAAATCTTTGTAGAACTTTGTCGAGTCAGTTCAAATTTTATGAAAATCGAATCAAAACTTAATAAGATATTAATAAAAGTTTTCTTTATTCTATTAAATCCTATCATACGTAATCTATATAATAAAAGCGCAAGTCATGTGACTGAGGAAAACAAATACGGGATACTCACATCTTTTTTCGTATGCCCGGCGGCATTTTTTATTAAAAAAATTTTTCGAATAAAATTGTATAAAATTTACATTTTTAGAAAGATCGTTCAAAAAAAAGTTGTTTGTTTGAGAGATGAGTTACATTAAAAAATGTATAGATTCTGAGATAACTTCAGTGTAAAGTAGGTTAACAGCCGAATATTTCAATCCATTAAACAAAATAAACAAAAGAGATTCATTCATCGTTGGTCATAGAAATACTAAACCATGGAGGTAATCATTCGCAAAGCAAGATCCCCATGGTGAATTTTCAGCGCTGTCTGGTGTCGAAGGAAAAATTCGCATCTGTAAACATGGCATATGTAATCAGAAAAAAATAGCATGTTCATTTTGCTCGTACACACGATATAATTTATTTCAAAGAAATAATAACGATGATTTTTTTTTTTTTTTTTTACATTGTAAAACTACTTGTAGCGCGAACGCATGACATTTGTCACGTTTAACGTACAATTTCCAACTTAATATATTTTATTTTAATCGAGATGTTCCATTGAAACATCGAAGTTATTCAATAATAGTTCTCTTCCTTAAAAAATATGTATGTAAAATGCAGTACTAATAATTAAAATAAATTAACTATTATTAGTTTTGATAAAGTAAAACCCGATTATTAAAATTAATTTAATTACACTATAGGAAAAACGAAAGATTTAACAAGGTGAATCATCCCGCAACTGCGATTTGGAAAACAAAATGTATAAACACACACGGCAGTACACTATATTGCCAAAGGTGACCGGTCACTTGCGATTTTAGACATTTTGTTGACTATCTAGAAAAATTCATGAGAAATTAACCTGAAACTGCAGGTGTGTAAACAGTATAGTATACGTTATATATTTCAGCGAACATTTTTTTCGCGAAATCCCATAGGGGACCGTCAACAAATTGAAAATAAAACGAATATATTTTGGATAACTCTGCAAAAACTAATGTAGCGAAGTTGTTCAACCTCGAGATTATTAATAAGTCGTTTATTGTAATACACTGTGTTCATTTTTATGATATTAGCATGTATACTCGTAGAGAAATTAAGGTTTTTATAAAAACAGTCCCAAATTTCACCTAGTTTTTTGCTTATAATTTGCAGAGTTCTTAATATAAAACAAAGTTCTTTTCAGAAAATATGACAAACAAAATTGTACATAACACTCTGCAATAATAATTAAAAAATAATAAAAATTGGATGAAAATTGATCACGTTTACTAAAATATATTTCACTGCGCATGCGCGAATGCAGTTAAAAAAGTCCTTCCGGCCTGTACCGGGAGGAAAAGGTAGCTTTCCTATATCTTCGTTTTAAAATTTTAGCTAATGTTACACGAAAACAGCAAGTTAAAATGCAAAGAAAACGTTTACAAAAGATTCGTTAACACTGAATTTGAATAACAAATTCGACAAATTATTGAGCAATAGCCAAATTGGCTTCATTTATGAAGACTTATTTTGATCGAACAAATTTGGCGATATTTCACCAAATGTCGCCAAGTTTGGCGAGAATTTGGCGCTAACGGATATGAATATATAGTTTTATGCGTATGATTGGAAAAATTATTACAACAATGAAAATTTTTGTAATGTGCTGTCTTGTTTCAAAATGTCAGCCACCCTAGAATTTCAAACTGCTCTATCTCAGCCATTTTTTAAGATAGAGGTAAACCAAAAAATGGTCTGGAATCCTCGTATCAAGGCCTAACACTTAATTAAAAATAAATTTGAATTTTTAACTTTTTTGTATATTTATTTTAGTTTTAAATTTTTAAAACTAAATATATATATATATATATATATAAATATATATATATATATATATATATCAACATTTGAACGGAGGGTGATTTTTGGGTCATGATCGGTGAAGATATATCGAAATTTTCCAGAACTGCTTTCCTCTGAACGGCTGCAATATGTAGCTTTATACTTTTTTGTATTGAAAGCTACCTAATATAATATGCATAATGTATTAGCTAAGTATATAGAGCAACTTTTGTGAAAGTATCGAAATCATAGCTTGAAAATTCTGAAAATTATCGTCGATAGAATAAGCTCGAAATCCGTTGTTCCTAAAAAGAAGCAAAAAGATGAGGGATTGTATCAAATATCTGTTGATTAGTGCCAAGATAACGTACACAATATTGCACGTACATTTGGATACAACCCCTCATATTTTTGCTTCCTTTTGGGAACAACGGATTTCGAGCTTATTGTATCGACAATAATTTTCAGAATTTTTAAGCTATGATTTTGAGACTTTCACAAAAGTTGCTCTATATACATAGCTAATACATTATGCATATTATATTTTGATCGCATTCGCGCATGCGCAGTGAAACATTTTTTAGTAAACCTGCTAATTTTTCATCCAAATTTTATTATTTTTTAATTCTGATTGCAGAGTATTATTTACAATGTTTTTTTCATATTTTCTGAAAATACCTTTTTTTTATATTAAGAACTCTGCAAATTATAAGCAAAAAAATAGGCAAAATTTGGGACTGTTTTTATAAAAACCTTAATTTCTCTACGAGTATACATGCTATCCTCACAAAAATGAACAAAGTAAATTACAATAAGTCACTTATTAATAATTTCGTGTTTGAACGCTTTTGCTACATTAGTTTTTACAGGGTAATCCAAAAAATAATCGTTCTTTTTCACTTTGTTGACAGTCCCCTATGGAGTTTCGGGAAAAAATTCTTCGCGGAAATATATAACCTATACTATACTGTTAACACACCTGCAGTTTCAGGTTAATTCCTCATGTATTTTTCTAGATAGTTAACAAAACGTCTAAAATCGCAAATGACCGGTCACCTTTGGCAATATAGTGTAGCTATACAAAATTCTAATTCACTATTTTATTTTATAGGTCTTAAAAAAAAGAAGACTATAAAGTAAAAATAGTTTCTAAAACTTTAATTATTATAAGCATATAAGCTTACAACAGTCAAATGATTTTTTTTAATGGAGGGGGGGGGGGGTATTCTACATTTTCATTTTATTATTCTTATTATTAATATCAGGTTTATAATATATGTTTTCATCTTGTGCTTATCATCTTTTTTTTAAATGAAATACAGGCACTGGTGATAAACTCGTATATCTATATTATAAAGCAAAAGCATGCCCGTGAGCAACGTTGACGTTATTCTGACGTCTGACCAATAGATTTCGCTGTTAGTTCAATATTTTTAACTGCAAAATAGCGCACAATTTGAATTTGTACACTATGGAAAAGCGGAACAATGTCCTTTAAAATGCATTTTATTTGAAAACTAATTTAATTTACCGATTTTTTATGATAAAAAAAATCAAACATGATTTTTTTTTCAATTTATCTCTATCGCGTGCATCACGTGTACAAAATATTAACCTGTTTGTCCTTAAAATAATATAAATAGTTCAGCGTTTGTTTCCGGCTGATATTCCATAATGAAATGCAAATTATATCAGTATAAATAAAATAATAAAATCTCTCTATAATAAAAAACAGTGTAACCATGCCGGTTCTGAACACTCTAGTTTGCTAATCGACCGTAGCTAAACGCCATGTTAGGCTTAATGAAAAACATATGCTAACACATGACAGCTAAATGATAATTTCTTCTACTTGAAATCATGTTTGTACAGCATGTTTTCGTATACAACATGTATATGATATCCAGTTATAATACATTAAGTTTTAAATTAAAAATAACAGATGAAACAGCGGATTATCAGATGTAAACAAACGAATACTGTTACCATTCAGAAACACAAATTCCAAAAAAAAAAGGAATGACTTTTTGAGCGTGTCATTAAAATATACGATTATGCTCTGAAGATATTTGTAAAAGCATATTAAAATCTTTAAATATTTTAAAGGATTTTTTAAAATTTATTTCTGTAAGCACTTATTTCAGAAATAGCGGTGATATGGTTTGCGATGATCCACCACTTAAATACTGTTCCGGCGCCATCTATTGGCAATAAATATAAAGGAAGGAAAATATTATATAACATAATAATAAAGTTGTAAAATAATATAAAATGTATATAAGCATATTTTTAAAATAAGAATAATTCAGAACGTACTGATTTATTTCAAGATCAAATTTTAAAAGCTTCAGCTTAATATAATTTCTTTCTAAAAATTTTAATTTGGTTAAATCAAATTTTAATCACCTAGCTTATATCCAATTAAATTCTGAAGTTTTGCTTGCATTGTAAAATGAATATTTCTTATGAAACACAAATAAAGTATAAGGAATATATAGTACCGCATATCGCATATGTTTTTATTGTTGTTGGTCCCGCAGTGGCGCGGACGGTTAAGCTCGGTTCTCGAAAGATCACCGAAAGTGAGAAGCATCGACCAAGGACACGGCTTGGGAGGGTGACAACCTCTCTCGACTGCCACTGCTGTGGGACCGTGTACGTTAATGGGAGCTGGTGCACTAAAAATCTGTTTGTGGCTCTAATGTCCTCCAAGTTTAGTATAAGCGTTACCTCTGGGAGTGCAATCCAGGTGCAGGTCTCTCATCTGGAATTGGTTCAAAATTAGGAGATCCGCTCTAGAACTCCAACCTCTCTTGAAGCTCTGGCAACCCTTCTTTCAGAGAAGTGCCTTGGCACTTTCTCTGACACGCCAACAACAACAACAACAACATAGTAACATTTAAACCTAACTTTGTAGTGAAAAAAAAATATAATAAGAGAATGTGAAAATATATTTTTCAGTCATATTAATGCATTTAATAATTTCAATTTACTTATAAAAAAAAAAGGATTTTTAATGATCAAATTTTATTATCAATTTTTGCAGGCATATTTTGGAAAAAAAGACAAAATCCTGCTTTAATTTGAGGTATACATTTAAAAGTTAAAATTATTTAATCTGCTTTCCTCGTTGTATCTAATTTAACTATTTCTTCATTACTGGAAAACTTTGTTTTTTTCTGTTATTTTAAATGGGATGTTTTCCTCCTGTGAATTAAGAAGCCAATATCCATAAACATGCAGTTATTTTTTGTCTCTTTTTATGTATTTCTGCTATATATTTATTTCTTCATTATTGGAAAACTTCGTTCTTCAAGAAATTTTAAAATTCAACTCTATTATTCTACCAACTTAGACAGATTAAAACGAACAACATTTTAATGTTTTGTGCAATCAATCATTAAACCATTTCAGAATTTGCATTTAATTTTTCTTATGTAACCGAACAATGCGCTGTGAGTCAAGTTCTTTAGAAACTCTTTAATATTTTTTTATTTTCAAAAACTTTCGCACAGGGCTTTTTTTAAGTATTTTTCAATGTTTTGTCTAATCGTTGAACTATTTCGGAAATTGAATACTGAGTAAAAAAAAATCCTCATCATTTGTATTTGTAGAAATCATTTGTCATTCTTAAAATTTACTTTTCTACAATACAAAGATTTCAATAACAAAATCTGCATGTTGTTTGTTTGTATGGAGTCTTATGAAAATGAAACGCAGATCAACATTCTGACATTTTTCACGGGGGTTATATACTAGTAATATACAAGGTGTCCAGCGAATAAGACCCTGATTTCAAAATTAAACATCTCAAAAACAAAGATCAATAGAATTATGCGGTAAACGGTTTCTTTATTAGCTAAGCTGTAAAAATTTTATACAGAAGTTTCGAAAATTTAGTTTTTAAACCGTTAACAGATGGCGATGTAATCGCAATGCCTATAAATTGTGCTTCGAAGTCCAGAGCGATCAGTTCGACCGTTGAATCGTGAAAAGAGGTTAGCGTAGAGGTTAAAAATCACGTATTCCATTGAACAACGCGTTTTTCTCGTACTGGAATATTACAGATTACAACGCAGTCCTACGGCAACAAGGCGCAGCTTTCAAAAAAGATTTAATGTTCCAAAAGGACCCGATGCGAAAGTCATTCGCAAGCTCTTTGCCAAATTCGAACGAAACGACAGCGTGGATGATAATCGAATGGGAAACGTTGGACACGGGCAAACTGTAGTCACTCCTGGAAATGTCGCCAAAGTTTTTGGAATTGTTCAACGAAATCCAAGGAATAGTGTGCAAAGAATTGCATCAGAGACTGGTTTAAAGCGTTCCACTACGCAGAAAATATTGAAAAAGAGCCTACAAATGTTTCCATACAAAATCCAAAGTCATCAGACTATACACACAAGAGCTTTGGGAGTGTCAAGTTTAAGGGTTAACTTTGCGAACCAGATTCTCACAATGATTGATAATGAAGGGTTGGTGTTAGCCGCATCTGGTTCACAAATGAAGCACATTTCCACTTGAATGGATTCGTGAATAAACAAAACTGGAGATTTCGGGGTTCCGAAAATCCTCATTTGTGTAAAGAGAAACCACTGCATTCGCCTAAAGTGACTGCTTGGGTTGCGGTATGCACCAGAGGCATTATCGGCCATTTTTTTCATGCGACACACGATCACTAGTGAACGTTATCTTACAGTTTTGGAATAATTTGCCAGCACACAACTAGCGTTGGAGGATCGACCAGGTCTCGATTGGTTCATGCAAGATGGGACTCGACCACATCGTACAGAAAAGGTGTTTCACCTTCTTGATGTGTACTTCGGGAATAGAGTAATTGCGTTGGATTATCCCATATCTACTGGCACAGGAATGAATTGGCCTCCATTGTCGCCCGATCTGACTCTTTGTGACTACTTTCTGTGGGGCGCATTGAAAGACACTGTCTACCGGAACCATCCCACTACGCTGGATGAGCTTAAATCGTCGATTTGTGTGGCATGTGATTCCATTTCCATTGAGACTTTGCAGGATGTGATGTCAAATTTCATTATTCGTTTACGGCCCCTCATTGTTTCGAACGATATATTTTGAAAAGAATGTGGTATGATTAAAAAGAATGCTTGATTTGAGTTTTTTTTTTGTTTTAGATTTCTTGCAGAGAACTAGTTTTTCGGCGTACAGTGCCATCTGTTAACGGTTTTTGTAACTAAATTTTCGGAACTTCTGTATAACATTTTTACAACTTAGCTAATAAACAAACCGTTTACAGCATAATTCTATTGATCTTTGTTTTTGAGATATTTAATTTTGAAATCAGGGTCTTATTCGCTGGACACCCTGTAAATAAAACCTAAATTTCACAGTAATGTAATCTAAATACGCGCTTAAAATACTGAAATTGTCAGAATCAAAACGTCTGCTGTAAACAGCTAACTTGGGGATTTTTCCGACTATTAACTCCTGGAATGTGGCTAATACACAAATATCGCTTTTAATATATTTCAAATTTTTATATGTATAACTTATAGATATTTTTCTTATAAAAATGCTTTTTGATGTTGTTAGTGTGCAATATCAAAATATATATTAAATATAAATATCTATTTGAGTTTTCACTTTAAAAAATGTTTTTTTGATATCTTCTGTAACTCGGGAAACCATTGTTGTACTAAATATGACATTAGTAACTAATGTTGAAAAAAATATATAAATAAACGTTTACATTTTTAACCTTCTGAAAGATTGAAAGCTTACTACGAAAAGGTGCATGAAACATGTTCGTTATGCAATTTTGATGTTCGTGCTAAAATGTGGTTAAATTGAGTTTCGTGGTGTACGTTACAAAATCTATCCCTTAGATGTTTCTTAAAACATAATAAAGTATAATTAAAGGGTTTAAAATTCCACAAAATTTAGTTATATAGTACAACAGATATGCCGAAACAGTGTACGGTTGGAAAGGAAACTACAAAGAACATTTAAAAATATGTTAAGATTTCCCGACAGTTTCAGCCAAATCACCTGGCCATAATTAAGGGATATCAAGATTCGAACCAGTGTAGACTAAAATTCCAATCCCACTAAAATGGAAGGAGGGTGAACAAGAGAGAGAAAAGGGAAAATAGAGAAAAATATTGGGGAAATTCTAATTACTGGTTCCACCTCTTGATATAGGGGGAAAAACATGACCTCATAACATCAGAAAAACAGACATAAGAAGGACTGATCAAATATTATATGATATTCAATTGTTCCTTTACACTCTTCATTATGATATTATATGGTATATTATAATATGAACAAATCTTGTGTGAGTTCGTATATATATTAGGGTATCCCAGGAGAGGGCAAAAAAATAAAAAGTTTGAAAATACGAAGTCTCACCTTTTAAAATTGCTATTTCTGTCATAATATGATATTACAAAAGTCATTTCACAAAGGTTTAGAGGTTTTCCATGCAAATAGAAAATAGGGAATTTATTGAAAATTTGAATTTCTAATTAATATGCAGGATTGCAGAATTCTCCCACACTTCTCTTACAATTTTGTTTATCATACAAGGGTGGTTTGATACTTTCTCGGCCTGACAGTGAAAGCACAAGATTTTTGACATAATTTCAGATTATTTTTCAATGTAGTCCCCTTGGAACTTAATACATTTAAGCCACACTATTGTGTGCGAATTCTTTATTGCAAACCTGTACGAGAGTGGCTACAAAAGTTCTTGGCCTGACAAAGAAAATACAAGGTATTTGACAAGATTTTATTTTAGTTTTCAACTTGCAACTAATACATTTTAGAAGATTCTTGAGAAATGTTCATTATTTGGCGATTTTTGGTCGAAGTTCAACAAACGCGGCACGGATTGAGCGGAAAGTTTTCTCATACTCAAAACATTGTGTAAATGTCGTGGAAACGGTCTATCGAGATGTTTGCAATGTCAGCAAGTTCATGTATCTTCAATCGACGATCATTAAATACGGAATTGTGAATTTTGGAGACGATTTCTTCGGTCGTAGCGGTTTTTGGGTGTCCTGAGCGTTTATCATCGTGAATTAATTTCCTACCATGTAAAAATTCAGCAGGCCACTTTTTTATCATCAAATGAGAAGGATATATGAATATAACATAAACATGAATATAACATAATAGGTGGAATATAACTCTTTTTGTATGTCCGTGGGGGTTAAACCTTTTTAACAAAGTATTTTTTAACAGCTCGAACTTCAATTTTTTTTTCCATTTTTAGAAAATGTCAAAACTCGTTTTAATAATTTTATCACCCAGCAATAACTAATAAATTCACGCGTCTGAAACTCGGCTGCATGTCATCTAAATAATCGTACTTTACAAACAACACTGTCGTTTGATCATACTTGTTCCATCTCTGTGTCTGACCGAGAATTTATCAAACTCTCCTCGTAGCATCGCAAGAGGAGTAATGCAAAGAATCTCGAAAATCAGAGAATATATTGTGATAATATAAGTAAAATATTTTGAATAAGCCCTGCTAACTCGCAAGAAGTTTTGAAAAATGAAGACAATCGGCAGTTTCTTCAGCTACAGAGAAACCCCAGAACAGGCTGTATTGGATCCCTTGATATGAAGTGTATATAAAATGTGTGAAAGTGGATATAAAATATGTGAAAAGAGGAAACAGGGAAAGATGAAAGATTCGCTAAGCGATTGCAATCTACTTTAACCTTTACACGGTCACTCGGACAGCATTTGTTCAAGAATGCATACAAACTTGGACAGATGTTGTCCGAGCCGGCGTGTAAAGTTTAACAACATTTTCACACCAACCACATCTTATGCCATTGAGGAGAGTCAGAATGCTATGATTTTGGATATCTATGAAGCCAATAAATCTTCTGAAAAAAGGTCTGATGAAGAATTTGTAGTAGAAATACGTTCAGATGATAATACAAAACCCAAAAGATACTAAATCTAAGCTATGCATTCGCAGATCCATTATTACTCCAAGAGTTGCTGCTGTTTTAGATTGAACTGACACCGGCAGTAGAAGATCCACAATGATAATAGCATCTGTAATAAACGAAGAAGTCTGCTCTTCCTCTACCATGACGTATGACCCGCCTGTAAAATCCATAGTGCTTTCAAAAAATACTGTTCATCGGGAACGCCAACGTCTTCGCCAAGAAACCGCTTAACAATTAAAAATAAAGTTTGTAGCATCAAAGTTAGTTGTTCATTTGGACAGAAAACTGTTAGCCAATTTGTTATCAGCACAAGAAAGATACAAGCAAATGCACAAGAAGGCTTAGTGGTACTAGTTTCTTCTTTCAAGATAAAAATACTAAGCTCCATGGAGTTCCCAAGTTATTGTCTGGAACTGACAAAGCAGCAAATGATGCTGTTTTCGAGCTCTTAAAATCGTGAAAATGGTAATCTCAAGTAATTGGCATGTGTTTCGATACAACCCATAACAATAGTGGAAGATTCAATGGAATATGTACTCTTTTTGAGTGAAATACAGGCAGAAACCTTTTGTGGATAGCATGTCAGCATCACATGTTACAGGTTCTGATTTCTGATGCACTCAGTGTGTGTTTTGAACAATATACTAGGCCTGAAATCTTTTTATTTAAGAGATTCCAAGAAAACTGGTCTAATCTCAACCACCATGAACCAAAAAAGCAATCAGTACCCATAATAACAGAATCAGTCAGTTTAAAAACTTTCCTTTCTGATCAGTTTAAAATTGCTACAAAACTACCTAGGGATGATTACAAAGAACTTTTAAATGTTGCATCATTACTGATTGGATTAGACATTCAGTTTAAATTTCGGAAACCAGGTGCTCTTATCCCAGCTCGCTGGATGTCAAAAGATATTTATTCCTTGAAAATCGAATTATTTTTAATGGGAATGAAATCACAATAGTAATAACTGCTCGAGAGTTTCAAGGTATACAAAGATTTAACCAGTATTTTGTGTCTGTTTATTTGCCGTCTTGGGTTACTTTCCGATCTGTTGTTGATGCTGCTCTTAATGATGTTTTACTGATTCAAAGGTTGAAAGAATGTGATGACAAAAAATTAAGCAATATAGGATTATAATTGATGTTACGTCATTTATGGCATTTGGTAGGAGAATGTGCAACACTTACCTTGATTTCAGATCTTGTTTCTGACGAGCAAAAATTTAAGCTAGTTTAGAACATGAAAAAGAAAGGAGTTCTAGTTCACATCTATTAGAAATATTTTTTCTCATATTGGAGAATTTGTGTATTTCTAATGGTTTCTTTGAAACGGCTAAAATTAAATATAGTTTCCTCAGTGTACCAGTTAAAAATTGGACCGAAACACCATCCTATATAAAAGCTGCAATATTTGCTAAAAAACGTGCCTTTTGTAAATGATATTGCATCGAAACATGGCATTAATTGAATGACAAAGAAGGAAGAGCAAAAGCAGTTTTTGTTAAAAGTGGTAGAGATGTACAGAAAGAACTTTATAACGTGCAATCGTCAAAATCTGATTGAAATGTAGTTGATAAAAAATGTGTGAATGTGTAGAACAAATATGTAAATAAAGATGTGATTGTTTAAAACCAATGAATTGTCCAAAACTGGGAAACGTGAAAATTTATTATTTCTTTTTATTTTTATTGCTTTTTCAATCTATCGATCATCGCGTGTCAAATTTTAGCTAATTCAAAGGAAGCGGTTTCGGTGCAAATGCAATCTTTTCACAAATATATATCTATAGATTCACGGATAATGGATGGGTAATAAGCTCTTGATGAAAAAATATTTTACTATTCTTGAAATCAATCTGCAACTGCTCCTTTCTATATTGTCTGGCTAAAGCGGTGGTTCTTCAAAAATATGCGAGAATATTGTATTTATCATTAAGATCCGAAAATGTCACCGATAGTTGTGAACGAAACATATGTTATCTACATTAAAAAGGTACTTTAAATATTCCGTGCTATGTTTTTATCAATTTAAGCATTATTGAACTTTAATTTAAAGTTAACAAGTGATTGTATTATACTATTTATAAAAGTAACTTAATGTAATTTCATTTCATTTAGTAGAAATGCTTATGCCTTATTATTATCTGACCATGAGATCCTAGTATTTTAGGTTTTATCAGAACATATAGCATTGAAAATTTTCAATAGTTTAATACTTAGCCTAATAAGTATATCTCATGTGCATGGTTTAATACAGCGAGAGGCAAAATTAACTGCACTGTAAATAAGCTGTTCAGCTACATAAACCATACAAGTTTTTTTTATTTTTGACTATCTTGGATCGCATTTATTTACAAGTAGTTTTTAATTTAAAGTATCTTAAATGAATATATTCCGATATCTCATGCAAAAGATAATAATAACTTAGACTTAATGAATCTTTTTAGTTACATGCAGTCTTTTTTGTAAGAGTATAGATTCAAATAATATAATAAAATCACTTGTTAACTTTAAATTAAAATGTAATTACTGCTTATAGTGATAAAAATATAACACAAAATACTTAAAAATACCTTTTAATATATCGAAGACATACATTTCATGCGCTCTAATGGCTACTTCTTGAAGATCAAAATGATTAAAAAAAAAAAAAAAAAACAATATTTCTTCATCATTTTGATCTTGAAGAAATCTCCGTTAGAGCACATGAAACATATGTCATCTATATATTAAAATGTATTTTTAAGCCTTTTGTGTTATAATTTTTCACTTTAAACACTAATTACACTTTAAATTAAAGTACAGATTTAATTGATAAAATGCTGTCTAAAGCAACAAAAATAACTTTTGAACAAAAAATAAATTAAACTTTTTCATAGGCATATGTAGAAAACATACAAAAGAAGTGTATAAGCTACTTCATTGAAAATCATTACATTACTTTAAATGTAGACATGTTACTTAAAATAATAAATGATCAGTAAATCACTTTAACTTAGAATTACATTAGTCTCGTAATAGGATAATCATTTATAACAATCACACATGATGCATAAAATTCTTTAAGACACTGAAAACATTCATTGAGCTTTGCTGAATTAAATATTGGCGTATCGAGATATATTATAAGAAGAATATATGAAAGTAAATGCATCATTATCAGTATATGCTATCATGAATTTCATTATTCAGTGTTTAATGAGTGTTAAGCCATTCAGTGATTGTCGTTTAATAAAAACAAAATAATAGAGTCTACGCTGTGAATAATATATAAGCAGAGAGTTAAAGCATTAAAATATGTATAATAGATATGCTAAAACAGTGTACAATGTAAAATAAAATACAAAGAGCATTTAAAAATATGTTAAAATTTCCTGACAGTTTCGGCCAATCTACTTGGCCCTCATCAAGGGATTTCAAGATTCGAACCGGCGAAGACTCAAATAGACTAACATCATCCGTAACGATAGCTTGCAATTCATTATTCCTAATGTCTGGATTAAATTATTGAAACACCAGCGAAGAAGACATGGAAGGAAAGTAAAATTAGCTTCACAAGGTTCACAGTAGAGACTCCGTTTCTTCCTTGCTGATAAAAGTTAAAAAAAATACCACCTCATAGGACGTCCATCGGACATAATTATGGTAATTCAGAGCAGTTTTCACAATATAACAGGAGGCACGATTCAGAAACTTCAGAGCAGTCTGCACTGTACTGTGGAAAGCGCGATATTTGGGTTACAAACTTCAATCGTTTTTGAGATTTCTAAGTCATTTGCAAAACAAATATTCACGGCCAATTTTTCAAACTTTAGGCTTCGAACTAAAATTTCCCTTATATATGTGTGGGATTAATTGAGAAAAAAATTTACGTGCCCTGATTGGATTCTGATTGAATTTTGAATTCTGATTTCGATAACGTTCTATGGACTCCGATTGCTTGAATCATGTATCTTAGATAGTTATTGGGAATTTCTATAAAATTCCTTCAGATTCTAAAAGCCAATTTTTTTTAAAAACAGTTGCGAATATTTGGCAAAAAATTTGACGACATTAAATTCGAATCGGCATGTGTTTTGGCAGTGGTAATGTTAAAAGTCGATTTACCCACGAAACCTTGCGAATATCGCCAACATTTCACCAAATGTAGCAAAATTTGGCAATATGTTTCCAACTTTAAGACTTCGTTTTATGACAACTGTTCAACAACATAATAACTGTTTCATTCCTGTTGCAATGCACTGAACCGTAGTGACCCCTATATGACTCACTTATTGGATTTTCTCGAACATGTGGTCTAGCCCAGTGGTCATCTTGTACCATAAAACAGTCGGAAACGAAATTTAGTAAAAGTCCCTAGAGCCATGTATTAGGTAACATCTGCATTCCTAATATATATATATATATATATATATATATATTTGGTTGTCCCCCCCCCAAAAAAAAAAACCTTTTAAAATTGAGAACTGTTACCCTCCAAAAAGTTTTTTTCTGTGAATATAAAACATCTAGAATTGTTTCATAATTAAAAAAAATATTTGAGGTACCCCAAAGTTTTTAATTTAGATAAAAAGGGCCAACATAACGTGAAATGCGGCATCTTTTTATTAGCTACATTAAAAACGATTAATGATCAAATCATATTTTTTTCATTTATGAAATCTTCATATATATATATATATATTGTTTCAGACAAATTTTGTGTAAATTATGTTTTTTCTCTGGATAGGAAGAGACAATTTTTTTTTCTTAAATCAAGAAAAATATGATTTTGCAGACATTTTTACCTTCTTCTATAACTATGCACAAAAAGTGAACTTTGGTAAACAATTATCTCACGGATGGTAAATAAAACCAATGAAGAACCAAATAAAAAGAAATAATAAATTTTCACGTTTCCCAGTTTTGGACAATTCATTGGTTTTAAACAATCACATCTTTATTTACACATTTGTTCTACACATTCACACATTTTTTATCAACTACATTTCAATCAGATCGATAGATTGAAAAAGCAATAAAAATAAAAATAATAATAATAAAAAATAAATAATAAATTTTCACGTTTCCCAGTTTTGGACAATTTAAGCCCCTGCTAGCCGTGGAAATGCGATCTCGTGGTACAGGTTTACTATTTTCAAAAATATGCGAGAATATTGTATTTACTAGCCGCCACTGGCGACCAGTTTGGTCGCCCTTAAATGTATGTTAAGCATTGTAACAAATTATTTTCATTCATAATTTATTTTTTTCCTTAATCCTTCGCCAAACCGGAAATATCTAATAGACAAATCAAGAACTTTTGCGATCGTGGTAGCATTTCGCATATTTTTTGTTGTTATGTATTTCATCTTTCTTGACAAAAACCGTTTAACCCACTTTATAATAAATTAATCATTGTGTGTGTTTTATAATAAAATTGTGTGTTTTTTGATATAAAATAAACTATTTCATAACAAAATAAAAGTACATGCTGTTTTAGTAATCTCTAATAGGTACCTGAAAATGGGATTTTTTCGCCAAAATGGCACAAAACAAAAATCGCGCCAACCCCGGTGCGTCCGCGACAGTTGTTCCAATTTAAAATACACGGCGTTCACAATTTTATTTTAAATAGAAAATAGATAAATAAGAAAAAATATCATAAATCAAAACATTTTATTTCAAAATTAAAGTATCGTTTCTAATTTGCACACGCGAAAAATAAAAGCTGACAATTCATTTCGAAATTTGATCCATTAAATATTATTACATGAGTTCAACTTACGTCAAGAAAATATCCGGAAGAAAGTTGAGTTGTATAGAACAGAATTATGGTAAAAATTAACTGTCTCACTGGTGCGGATTATTTTTTTTTACACCAGGCAGCGGTTCAAAAATTTATGGTTTAATATTTTAAACGTTCACAACGAATGAATCTTTTTTTTGTTTACTTTCATGGATAGAGAATTTGAACTGCGAACCTAATTTAAACTGAAGTTATTGCAGAATGTATACATAATTGAACATAAATCATCTCTCAAATATTAATTTTTTTTGAACGATCTTTCTAAAAATGTAACTTTTATGCAGTTTTATTCGAAAAAATAATTTTGAATAAAAATGGGCACCTGGCATATGAAAAAGTGAAGCGGGCATCCCGGAACTGTTGATGACAGTCACATGACTTACGGTTTTATTATAGAGATCATTAAGATCCGAAGATGTCACCGATAGTTGTGAACGAAACATATGTTATCCACATTAAAAAGGTATTTTAAATATTCTGTGTTATGTTTTTATCACTTTAAGCATTATTGGACTTTAATTTAAAGTTACTTTTAGTTCATCTCTAATAACAATTATTTGATATTACGGTTATATATCTACTACACGGTTTGTAGAATCTTTAAAGTTAATATTTTTACTTATAATCTAATAACTTATTTAACTTTACTTTATCAAGTAAAGTAAGGTAACTTTGGCCGTTATCTTACATTTTAATTAATTTTCTGCGCGATAAGAGGTTTTTAAGTTGCGACTAAAATACTAATGCGACTAAAATACTAATTGAAAAATCCTGTATGTCCCTCAGTATAACAAATATGAAAAATATTTATGGGATACAAACAGAAAAATGTACAATCTAAGTAGAATATATTAATAAGAACTATAGAAGTTGATGAAAATACTAATCATATAATTTTTCCGAAAATGTATTAAAAATGAAAATGTTAATAATGTTAATTAAAACAAAATTTCTAAAACGCATGTTTTTTTGTTGCTTTTTTCAGTTTGTTTATTAGCCAAACTATCATTCATTTCGTAAATTTAAAACAGGAATTTTATAAAATATATTTTAATCCAAAACATGTCTTTCTTTGTCCCAATTCCATAACAATTAATATTGTTAAAATCGACTATTAATATACTTTTATATCATAAGTTACTTTTTGAATGTTAGTTTCTTTTTCTTTCTGTTATAAAACCTATGATCCTCTACTCCATCAATAATTATTACCAACGTAATTTAATTTTCAATACATTTAATTTACTTTTGGAAATTTTATTTTACTAAGCATTAACATTTTCAATTATTTTATTTATATGAAAAATTGCTTTAAAGAAATGATAAAAGTTCATTTTATTGCATGATAATATGCATGATAATAATAACTCTATATAAAGAAATAATACTTTTACGTATTAGTAATAAACATAAATATATGCTTAAGCTTTATGTGCTAAAATAGAAAGTAAAATCTATGTCATAGATTGTTAAACATAATAATGCTAATGTAACATCAAGAAAACAATAGGAATCTTTTACAACTGAAAGTCCTAATATGTATGCAACAGCTGGAAAGATCATAAAACAATAATGATATAATTTTATTTTTGTTTCCTCAATCCAAGGTAGAACACGTTATATTATCTTCCTTCATCTGTAATAAGAATCGTTTATGTAAATATTTTCTCAAGGTTTTGTGTTACAATGTGTTGTTATAATGGGTAATTTTCTTTATACAACAACATCCTAAAATACAATTTGCAAAAATGTATTACACATCTAAACAACATTTGTCTGATATTTTGCGCATCTTCTTTTTTACGTTGCGCATCTTTTTTCTTTATTATTATATTCATAGTTCATTATTAAATAAAATATTTTATAAAATGATCTTTATGAAAGAATTAACACAAATTAAAATAAAAATATTTCATATTTGTGTATATTTACTAAGGTTTTCTTTTTGAGGAAAAGTATTTTTGTTACAAAATAATTCTGATAAGACAGAG
Source organism: Maratus michaelseni (assembly GCA_963931845.1). Taxonomy (NCBI): domain Eukaryota; kingdom Metazoa; phylum Arthropoda; class Arachnida; order Araneae; family Salticidae; genus Maratus; species Maratus michaelseni. The sequence goes on along the minus strand of OZ007593.1, from coordinate 301,085,117 downwards.
TTTGTAATCGGTGTATACTTTACAAATTAGCAAAATTGATTTAGGGTGCACTAAAATAAATTAATTGACGAATCACTATTGTAAAATTTAAAGAAATGATTTCACTAAAGGACGTAGATTTTCTTCAATACGTAAACTATACTCATAGTATTTTTATGTGTGTAGGATTTTATAATTAAAATATAGATAAAATGCTTAAGTGATACAAAGAGGAATACAAAAGGCTTATAAAAACCTTCTAATGATCAAAATATATTTTAGCGCTCATATACAGCGCCATTTTCAAGATATATAACGATAAACAAAAATATTCACGGAAACTTTTGAAAATAAACTGGATTTCCACTGTAGCTGCAACGATGCGTGCTATAAGGTCCTCGGCGCTGTAAACGGGGGTTTCGTAGACTAGGGATTTCGCATGACCTCATAAGAAGTAATTCATACACGATAGGTCTGACGATCGGGCAGGTCAATTCACTTGATCGCCACGGCCAAGCCATCGTTGGCAAAATGTTGCATTCAAATGGTTACGTACAGAAAGGCTGAAATGGCAGGGGCTTCATCCAGCTGGTACCACAGCGAAGAATGCGTCGCAGTGGTAAGTGGGCGTTGGCCAATAATTCTGGTAACACGTGTTCCAAGAATATCAAATAGTCTGCACGTGTCAGGCAATCTGGCAACAGATATGGCCCGCCGAGGCGATAGCCTACAAAGCCGGCCATACGTTTAAAATAAAATGTGTCTGTGCAGCTCGAGTACGTATCGCATGTGGGTTCGTCATCGCCCACGTATGGTTGTTATGAGTATTGAAAATACCCTCTGTCGTGAAATACGCCTCATCTGTGAACAACACGGGGGATGCAGCTTGTTTCTGCAAATGCAAATATGAAAAAACCCGACGACATTTAAAGTCACGTTCTCCCAGTAACTGGATAAGCTGTAAGTGATATGGTTGCATGTCATTGCAATTCAAAATACTTCACACGCTACTGTGTGCAATCCCAATTTCATTCGTGATACTTCGTGCATTTCTACTGGGACTGCTCCTTACCAGACCTAGCACAATTTCCTCTTTGGCTGGCGTACGTGGCGTTCGATCACATTTTGTGTGGCCTTATGAAATGAACCACTGTCACATAATTGCTGGTGTAAGTGCGCAAACAAGGTACGGGCGGGAGTTCGACTCAACGGATACATTTGCGCGTACAACGTCTGAGCGGCTCGACCATTATAGTCTATGGGTTATATGTCCGTAGCATATCTGCTTTCTCTGAGTTCGTACAGTCTGCCATCGTACAACCTCGTGGTCTGCGTGCGAAATGAAGCTTCATCTCAGCGCGACTTCTTCTTCTCGTATAGTCCCTCTGACGGCTAGTTCAACTCTCCACTCTTATAATTTTCTTGACACAATTCAATTTTTTCTCTTTCAAAATTTTCCCGTTTTCTTTATATGTGTTCTATGTCTAAAATTCTTCTTTGATCATTACAATATTTGTGACGTCTATCAACTAAATTATTTATTGGATAATATAGTATCACCTTTTTTAAAATAATTGCAACCACGTATTATAAAAAGTTCCTTAAATTTTTTTTTCATTTTAATTTTTTCTTTCAAAATTATTTCTCCTATCTCTTTACTTGCTTTCCTTGAATTATAATATTTTCAGTTTCTTGTTTATGACATTTATTATTTTTTATTATTTACTTTTCTTCTGCACGTTCTGTGTGTTTCTCTTTCAATTCGTTTATTCGTACTACTTTTGATACTTTACTTCTTTCATTAATTTTTTCTTACTTCTTAGGTTTGATTCTTAATCACGAGACCTTTCTGTTATTAGCATTCTTGTATTTTTATTATTGGCTACGCATTTTAAATGTTCATCAGAATTCCTTATCGCTTTAAAATATCTACAATATACAATGATTTCATGCTTGGAGTTTTCTTTCTTGGCGATACTTTTTTTTTTACGACTTCTTTCGTGATTGTTAAATCGCATCCTGATATTGCACTTACACCTAACATTATGTCGCATTCCAGATCTGACACTACATAAAAATCATCCGTTAATTTCCCGCCGTCTACTTGTATTTCATGCTCAATTCTTATTGGCATCGTTTACTTTCGCTAAATCCGGTCAATATACAAATATATTCTTGGCTTAATTCTAGTGCGCCTGTTTCATCGTTCTATAAGGAAAGGGCATGTTTACAAACAAACACCCCCGTCAATCAATCTCCCCCTCTCCCAGCCAATCAGATAAACTCGTCCCTGTTCGTACACCAATCAAAACCATCTTTTGCCCTGAGTGACGTCAAAGTTTTGCCCTGAGTGACGTCAACTGATCTTTCCTTATTCTTTATTCATCAGGCTTACAACACGTGCGGTATCAATTATTATTTTCGTGATCTTATCATTTATTCACAATACATATCTTTGTTTTTGTATTGATGTTGTTTTCCGCTTTTGCTAAATTCATTGAATTCCTTCTCTGTACGCCGCGCCGTTCTCATTCATTTTCATAATCGGGTTTCTATGATAGGATTGTATGCTTGTTTGGCTTCTATTTGTACATTTGGTGGTGATATGGTCAAGTAATTTGCAACAATAGGAAATAATTTGTGAATCAATATCCTTTACACCTATCTTATTCTTATATTAGTTTGCTGTTTATTTTGTCACTATTTGTTATCTTTTTCCACCCCGCTTACGATATTTGTAGTTTATATGACGTGGCGGTTTTACACACTCTGTGCGCTGTATCAAAATCATGTAGTTTTGTAACCAATATATTAACTTCCTTAATTTTGGGTAATTCTTCAACAAAGGGTTCTCTAATTTCTGTAGGTATTTATTGCTTAATTTGGTCTGTGAACAATAATTCGGTCAATTGCTCAAAAATTTTTACATGCGACCCACGAACCCATTCGTTAATGTATGTTCTCAATTGAAAACCAAAATCACGCCAATTATCTGTTGGCTTTTATTTGTGTGTCATGAATTTTTGTCTGAATTCTTTTGGGGACATTTTGAATCTTTAATTTTTTTATATACTCATAATTTTTTATTCCAAGCTATTTTGCTTTTGTTATTATGCTAGTTATTTCTAATGGTAATAAACTTAACAGATATGATACCCATTTATCCTCGACTATTTTCATTTGAGATACTTGCCTCTCAATTAATGTTAAATACATATAAATACCCCAATTTGCACTCGCATAACGATTAAATAACTTTAAAAGATCAAAATTCTTACCTGTTCCATTCTTTGGAGTGATCGTTTCATCGTTCTTGCAAGTCTCTATTTCAGCTTGTATTGTCAATTCAAACTCAATCTCTAATTTATTTGCTTCTACACCCAGAAAAAGGAATTGATTAAAACTACAAAGCATGTTTTGTTGAGTACATTTTGATTGTTTTAGCAAAATTCAAGTAAAATTGAACAATTTTACTTGAATTAACAAACATTTTTTGCTGAAAATACATTTTTTTTTTGAATTGCAAAAAAAAAAAAAAAAAAAAAAAAAAAAAAAAAAAAAAAAAATTGTTGATTCAAACAAAATTTCCATTGACCTATATTTAAACAAAAAGTTTTGTTGGGTCAACCAAATTTTTCTTGATTCAACAAAATTTTTTTCTGGGTGTAGGGTGTAGTTGCATTTGCAATCTTTTTTCTTCCGCTTCAAGTTGCAACTTTCTGTCTTCTGCTAATGCTAATCTTCTTTCTTCAGCTTCCAATTGCGTTCTTCTTAATTATTCCATTCTAGCCGACGATTTCCTTTCGAGCCTGTCTTTCATGAAGTCCTCATCGATTTTATCTCATTTTTTTTTTTTTTATTATATCAATTAAGGATGGAACGTTTACTTTGTATGCATACCGTATTCTTGACATAACTCAACAAAATCGCTCTTTCATCCTTTATTCAAAATTGACATATTTATTATATTTTCAAGAAACTCAAAATTCTTTTAATTGGTATTCCGATTAAAACTCTATTTTTCTTCGAATATGGTTTGAAACGATTATGGAAAAAAAGTTTTTCTTCAGCTATTCTTACAATCCAATTTCAAACAACTTGTAACTTATGTAACTTGAGTTCAGATAATATAATTGAATTTATCCTTTTACCTGCATTAATTTAGAATACATACTTATTTTGAATATATCCTTTTATTTGCATTAATTTAGAATACCTTCTTATTTTGATTTTTCTATGAAAAATCCGGCAACTAGTAGCTTATTTATTCAAAATCTCAGCAACCAGTAGTTTTTTTTTTTTAAATTCAAAATTTCAGCACATTGTATCTTTTAATTTTTAATAAAAAATCCCGGCAACGAGCCCTCATACTTTGAGGATTTTATTTTATAATCTTACACTTACTTAAGTATTTACTTGATTTATAACTATCAATGACTATAGTTCTTCATTTTATCTTTAAACAGTCTTTATTAGTTACTCAGTTTAGCAAACACAATGGTTAGAGTACTTAATACTATAATATCTTTGTACACAAAATCAGGACTTCACCTATAAATACACTTTAAATCCTTTATTTTATAAATATCGGATTATCAATCTTCATACTTGGATACAAAGCTATGGAACAACTATTTTCTCTCGTTTTCTGTTTTTAACTTCTCTTTTCTTATTAATTAACTCCTTGAGTTTATGTTGTTGTGGATATTGATGCGTGGATTTGTATTATTTATTATTTCCATCCCACATTTTTGTAGCCTCTTGGGTTCTCATTTAAGCTATAAAGCGCAGACTTAGTCACCTGTGTGGTGACTAATTATGTTTACTTGATCACACGAAACATGTGGCATCTATATACGCTTAAAGGAACACAGAAATAATCTTAGCCTTTCTCATCTCCATCCCATTAATGAAAAGAAATATGTTTAGAGTATCACATTCTTTAAAACAAACCATGAATTAAATCATAATGAAAGCATAAAATTATTTAGAATATTTATTTAAAATTTATACTAATATATATTTTTTCTTAAATCTCCAATAGTATTGATAAACTTTGCATAATTGTAGAATGTTTTTATAAAGATACTGAAAAACTGTATATTTAAAAATACTTAAAGTGTTTTCGTTGAAACAAAATATAGTGCAATATGTATAATTCAAAACTTTCGTGAAATATATCGAAACAACATTTCTTCTTCATGTATAGTAATAAAACTGTGGATATCGTAGTACAACAATTTATTATGTTGCATTGCATGAAAAGGTAAATCAGTAACATGAAATCCATTTAAATTTTTGGAGGTTAATGCTTTAGAGTTTCCTTTAGAGAAATATATGTTAATAAATGTCTAATCATGATACATTTTGATTTTGATTTTATTTTAGATTTATTTAAAACATAACTATACATGTTGTATTTCGATTTTATATGGCTAGATATTCATTATTTTAAATGATAAAGGTAGATTACTGCTATTATGGAATTTTACAACGTAAAGAATGTTGCATTATGTTTTAAATGTTTAATTTGCAAACATTTAACTAATACATACATACTATTGATAATCATGATTTTGATTACAAAAGTGGTAGAAAAAATAAAGTAATTAAAATAACATTTAAGAGTAAAACTATAAAAAATTTAAAATTTATAAATTAAAAATTAAAAAGTTTGTAAAAATGTTACTATGAAAATTTATTTATTTTACTTTTATATTATTGTAAACTTAATTTTTTTAAATGAGTGATATACTGTAAAAAATATCTAATTAAAATTACCGGGAAATATGGGCAGTAGTGTGTAAAGTAAAAATTCTCTATATTTATGAGTATATTTATGTATATATTCAAAGTATATTCATGAATATTTAACGCATAATTTTAAATAAAGTATCACTTTTTCAAACTAAACTAAGGGATATAGTAAATTTACGCCATGATAGTATAATGTTTGAATACCATCCTGTTTTCAATTTATTTTACCTATTCTTTAATAATTTTTTTTTTCAAATTTCTCATTAAATTTATTCGTTTTCTGAAATGGAATAAATTTAAGCTGATGATGCTATTTTAAAAGTAATTTTTCAGTAAAAATAAACAATGCCCCACCCTGGGAAATCAAACTAAGCGTAGATTATCAGAGCTGAGGCTTGAACGATGCGTACCTTTGAAAGAGCCAAAAAGAAGTTGTTATGAAGTTGTCTTACTCTATATGATTCTTTTCTCTGAGATACACTTTTGTTCCATAAATTTCGTCAAAATTTGTATTATAACAGACTAAAATGTAAATTACGATGGCCTACAAAGCTTATTTAGTACGAAATTTCATATAGCCATGCTAGAGATGACTCTGGGAAATGTATGTAAAACAAACTAAGCGTAGTTTATCAGAGCTGAAGCTTGACCGGTGTGTACCTTCGAAGGAGTCAATAATAAGTTGAAATCTTACCGTATATAATTCTTTTCTCAGGGATATACTTTTTCCCAGAAATTGCGTCAAAATGTGTATTATAACAGACTAAAATGTAAAGTACGATGACCTACAAATATTATTTAGTACGAAATTTCTAATATGCATGCTAGAATTGATGATTTGGATTAGAATTTAATATCGCTTTATGTTATTAGTAATACCAGATACTGTATTTGTGTGAATTATTTTTGTGTGAAAGAATACTTTTTTCCTGTCAATTATTGTACGAAATATGCATTCGACAGGAGCATTGTAAAAGTTACCATTGTTTTCCATTCTGTACGATTATTGAATATCATTGTACAAATGCATCTCGAAAAATGTATATTGTGTACTGTTAATTCCGTGTCGTAATAATTGAATTGAACTTTAATATAAACATTAATAATTAATAATTAGATAAAGATATATCTAATTAATGAATCAGTAATCTGGATCCTGTTGTTATTTCTAATACCCTCTGTTCGATCGAGAACGTGAGAGCAAAGGTGCTATCTAAAATATTTGAAGCTTTCATTTATACCGGCAACATAGGACCAATAGTCTAATAAGAGAACCACTTTTTTTGAAGGTCGCATCTAGCATTGAAAACTGGTGCATTTTATAAGATTATAAGTTAGAGAACTGATAACAGTTTTCTGGAAAAATCGGATTTATTGATTTTACAACAGCACAACATTCAGAAAATGCAATTTGTAAGACCAGTAATCGGACTATTAACGAATAAGTTTTTGTTTAAGTACTTTAACCCGACAGGACGGGAGCGGGAGGTTTTGAGACTCCACGCCCGAAAATATTCATCTGCTGTCTCTCCCTATCAAACGAAGTAGTCGGGTCCATCAGTACCTGCTTCCAAGGTCAACTTCTGTGCTTAGCGTATGAAAACGGTGAATTCAGACTCTTTTTTAGTCTTATAGAACGATTTCGAGTGTTCAGGAACTCCGTACGTGCGCTCGTGTTCCAATTTTTCAGTGCGAAAACATGGCTTGCTCCAGTCGTTTTGTTCGGTCTTTTCCTCGTTTGGCGTATGTCAAGAAATAGAGAGACTTCAAAAGATGTGAGAGGTGGTTTCGTCAGTTGAAGAGATTATCGAAGAAGAACTGGAGGATTCAGATAATGCATCAGAGGATGCTTCAGTGATCATCAGTCTGAATCAGAGGAGGATTGCGATTCTTCAGAAGATGAAGTTTGTAGCCAAACTAGCTTTTTTGATCGGAAAAGATAAAACACCAACGTTTCAAAAGAACCTTTTCGAGTTCAAAAGCGCATACCTTCCCAAAATATAATCAAACAATTACCTAACAATACAGAATTTTCTAAAAAATTTACTTCGCCAATCGATGCATGAAGACTATTTGATGATTCAATCATTAAGATATTAGAATGATCTAACATTTATATAGAAAAAAAATTCTGGAAATTTCAAAACAGAAAGAGCTACAAAATCTTTAAAAAAAGAAGAGTTTTGCGCTTTTGTAGGACTGTTGTATAGAGTTGGATTGCACAAATCTTCTCTTGTAAATGCAAAAGGATGCAACAGATGGAACAGGATTGGACATTTTTCGTAAAAATATGAACGATATAGGTTTTCTTTTCATACTTCGTGTCCTGCGATTCGATGACGTCAGAACGCAGGATGACAGACGAAAGATTGATGAGTTAACTCCAATAAGGGACGTGTTTGAAAATTTTCTCAGGAATTGTCAGAAATTATTTAATGTAGATGAATATGTTACATTGGATGAAAAGCTAGAAGCTTTTGATGACGGTGCTCCTTTTCGCAGTATATGCTGAAAAATCAGCAATATGTGGTATAAAGACTTTTGCTTTGGTTGATTCTATTATATTTTACACATTCAACATGGAGATATATGCAGGCCAGCAGCCAGATGGACCAAGAAAGACAACAGATCCTATGAAATAGCAAACAACATGCTAGCTCCATTATACAATTCTGGAAGAAATGCCACTACAGACAATTGGTACACTAGCTATGAATTAGCTAATGATTTACTGAAACAAAACTTTTCTATTGTTGGAACAATATGCAAGAACAAGAGGGTTATCCCACCTGAATCCCACAGGTGATTTTAAAAAACCGGATGTAATTACATTCTACAACATGACGAATGGAGCAGTCGATGTTGTAGATGAAATGGGAGGATCGTATTCTGTTGCCAGAATATCAAACCAATATTTTATTCATTTTTAAATATTGATGAAATAAATTCAAGGATCTTGTTGTTATCGATCGCAAACCACCAGAAAAAAATCGGAAACAGGAGGCATTTCTTCAACGATTCAGCGTTCTTACTTTTTGAACCTTATATGAAATCGTGGCAGAAACAAGAAAAATTTCTGGAGGAGCCACAAACGAAAAAAAAGAAAATTGAGCTATAAAAGATGCTATCTGTGTCCTAGTGAATATGTCAGGAAATCGAATACTATGTGAGTGAAGTGCGAAAAATATATGTGGAGAACACTCAGGAATTGAAGCTATATCTAAAAACTGCAAAAAATCCAAGGTGTCTGTTACATGTACACCCTAATTATGATAATTCATAAATCTCAGTATTCTTATACACAATAATGTATTATTTTATTATAATAAAAATTGTAAAGAAAAATCAATAAGTGCTAAAATTTTCGAATACGAAAAATAAAAGTGAGTGCTTTTAATTTATTTGTTATTAATTTTATTAATTAACGATGATTTAACATTTCAGATATCAATTTTCACGAGAAATAGTGTAATTATCATAAATTTCATTAACAGATAGAATTCTACAGATTTTTTTCGTATTGATGTCATTTAATATGTTTGGGGTGTGCTGACAACCCAATGCCCGTTCTGGTGTTAAGTTTCACGGCGCCTGTCCTACCGGGTTACAATACAAATTAATTGCGAATAAGAATAAAATATTGAAAAAAGTTTAAAATGTTTTCAAGGACCTACGAATTTCATTTTGAAAAAAAAAATTGCATTTTTGGAGGCACGAAATTGACTTTATTCTTTACCGTATAAATTTACTGCAACCCTATCCGGGCTTCTATCTGACAAGGAAGGTCGCCTTAAAGCGCATACTTAGAATATTTTGAAAAAAAAATGCTAATGGGACTACTCATGTACGTAATAAAAGATCAGCCAAATTAAGCTGTGGAATCCCAGTAGAAAATCTGTAAATAATAATAATAATAATAATAATAATAATAATAATTTGGAGTATTTGGCTCAAAAAGACGCAATTTGGCGAGCAAAACGTTTTCTTCGCCAAATGCAAGCGACTTGAATGGATTTGAAAATGCCTAGATGAGTGTTTAAATGCATAGTACTTTATGAATTTAAATTTCAACGATTAAATAGTTTTTCCTATAAGCTTATATAATATAAATACATATTAAGTATTGTTGAACTTATTTAATTTTACACGGTTTCGCTGGATGGATGTATTTTAAGTGTATTATAACAGTAAATGTCGGATTAAGAACCCTCTCATTATACATTTCGATATTGAATAAGTCATTGTTTCCGTGGCAACAAGACTTTTCTCTTGTTGTTTCCGGCACTAACAATATCGAAGTCAAATTGACAGTGCTTAGAATCAGACAATTAATTTTTAGTTTGAAGCATTTTTAATCAATTTAAATTTTGTTCTAAACCGTAGAATACGATCGTTAATTTTCTTTAAATGTACACATAAATGTACAGGGAAAAAGCGCAGTTATAAAAGCGTATTTATTTATGTTAAACTCACTTAAACTAGTTCAGTATAAGGAGTAGAAAACGTTTTTTCTTAAAGCGTATTTATCGTAAATGCGCAATTTAAAAATTTCATTGTGTCACAATCCAGCGATAAATCGCCAAAACACGAAATTTTCATAATTTTTTTACGAACGTTATATCGAGGTTCCGCAGCAAATTTTTTTATAAACGTATATATTCTCATGAGAAGAATATTCTGTAATTTTTTCAAAATTTTCTGAGTATGCGCTTATGGAGACCTTCCGTGTGTGTCCAAAACAAAATCGTTTATTTCTATTGCATTTCTCTAAATGTTGTATTCAATGATTATGAAATGTTTAGCAGAAATATGTAACATTTCCCTACAATCGAGTCTTACTTGAAGGGGAGGAACTTTTGACTCAATACTTATCTCCAACTTGTCAACATCCAAGCAAAATGACGCTCAGATGGTACAGTGTGTCGAAGGTACATTATGTACATTTATCGTCTGCTTTAAAAAAAAGAACAAATAATTCTTACGCTATCAATTATCAAACTTAACAAACAAGAAAACACCACCTGTTTTATTTCTAACATGTGAAATATGCACGTACACATGGCGTAGGATGAAGCAGGGAAACATTTGTAGCACCATATTTGGCAACTTAACTCGCTTTTGGAATGAAATTAACAAATAAAACTTATTATTTAAAAATTAAATGTACGAGTATACAAAAATATATGTAATAAGACTTTTGCAGACAATTTTTACGGTTATGTAACTTTAGCTTATAAGACAAAAAAAAAACGCACCAGATATCAATGCTAGGTGCGAACTTCACCAAAGTTGTTCCCTTGTAAGCAAACTTCAAAACCTTCCCCACAATCGAGTCTTACTCGAAGGGGAGATCTTCTCACTCAATACCTATCTCCAACCGGCCAACATCCAAGCAAAATGACACTCAGAAGGTACAGTGTGTCACAAAAATGCCTGATGAATTTTGAAAGTCAGTGAAAAATAACGGTACGCGATAGAAATGTATTGTTTGTGACCTTTTGTTTGGAAAACCAGGGAAATTTATCCCGCCAATTTGCAATTTTAGTTAATATTTTGCCAAAACATAGCGCTGCTTGTATGCGAGAGCTGCAGAGAAATTGAATCCGTGACATCTTCATTAGGTATTTTACTACGTATTCTGTTAGTGACTGCTTTTCAAAAAGTATATAATATTGAAGATTATTTATTCTTTGCTACAGCAGATATTACTTGTTTTGGAGTAACATCGCCTGGAACACAGCGCCAACTTTTAGCGAAAATGTTAACAATTTCTAAATTGGTGGGAGAAAATTACTTGTTTTCCCAAACAAATGACCACAAAAAATACATTTCTATCGCGTTTGGTTTTTTTTTTTTTTTTTTTTTTTTTTTTTTTTTTTTTGACTTTCAAAATACATTAATCAGGACACCATGACAGGATGTATGTGCGGGTATGTTCCATTCACATGAAGGCAGTGATCCTGGGGTTCCTGGTATCCTACGATGTACTGAACATCCACTTTACTAATTCATTTCGGTGCTTGAATGGGAATAGCACTTTCCTTAAAGATATGCTGTTGAAATGTGTAAGTAACATCAATTTTAACACAAGAATTTAGAATTAAATAGGGTGATATTAGTAAATATTTTTAAATCATAATTGTGTTTCAAATTTTTAGAACTCTGCTTGGATAAATAATGCATATATTTAAATGTAAACACCATATATTAAAGTTACAGAGGCAAGATAAAAGTAGTTATTGATGACAGAAACTTCATAATTATACATTAAAAGAAATATAAATTAAATTCAGAAAAGTTTATGCATACCATAATACTATTTTAGAAGGAATAGGAAATTGTTACTGAACATAAATATGGATAATTTATTAATATACAAATGTTTATTGAAATATGAAAATATTTTATTACTAAACTTCTATTGAAATATGACACCGATAAGATATAAAAATTAGATATATTCGTTTTGAATAAAAATGAAATAGATTAAATATATCATATTCAATTTCAATATTAAATTTAAATGTTATACGAAATTATTTTTCCTTTCAAAATTTTATTCAATTGCCACAAATTGTACAGTAATTTTTTTAGTTTACATTTCCTATGTTATCTATATATATTTAAATTGATTTAATCACTGTTATACATTTAAATTTTAAATTTAATTCTATGACATAGAATGCACAAATTTGTCTAAAACATTTAAAATTTATATATTTTATAAGCTCAAAATATAAAAATTAAACGAAAAATTTTGGTCAATATGAAAGCCTTTAAATAAAATTTTGAAAGTTTTCTTAACATTTTTACCTAATTAAAGTTTAAATGAAATTTCATGTTCGCTTAAAAGTATTATGTGGAAAAAAAATTGAATAGTGTTTCAAGATTAAAATATTTAAATTACATTTCTTAAATAAAAATTTGCCAATGAACATTTGTTAAAGTCCTGTGACTTCTACTAAATTTTCATAATGTCATTTCTCAATGACAAAAACCTTGCTGATTAAAGGTATTTAGAAATTAAATTAAATAATAATGTATGTTTTAATAAATGTTACTTTATTTTGTAATTTCTGTGGAAAAATCTGAATCTATATACAAGAATGTATTAAAATATACATAGCGCTTCCAAATATTAAAAAAACTGGCTGATCAGCTCGGCGTAGCCCGATCACTTTAAAAAATCGCACGAAATGCGAAAAAATATATCAAAATTGTAATAAAAAATCGCGAAAAATTTCAAATTCTCTTCATGAATTCCAAATAAATTTTATTGAAAACATAATAAATTTTACTATTTTTGGCCAGAAAATATAAACCAGATTCCTTTTACTGATGTGGAAAGATCGCAGCAAATCACACACAAACACACACACACACACACAAAAAAAAAAAAAAAAAAAAAAAAAAAGTAAAGAATCGTGTAACAATTCGCAAAAATTTCAAAAAAAGCAGAAGACAAAATTTACGGTATCGGACTAAAATATTATAATAAGCTTCATTTTACGACTATCGAAATCTCGCCGCGAAATACGAAAAATCTCTAAGAATCACATAACAAATCCGCGAAAAACTAAAAAAATCACTTTTTGTTGAAAAGAGAAAAAAATGACTATATTGGGATGAAAGTTTAAAAGATGTCTGCTTACTAATTTTTTAAAAAAAATCGCCCCCTCAAAAAATCTAAAAATGGCGTAAAACATCGCTAGAAATTTAAAATTTGTAGATCACAAAATGTAATACAATGGGCTAAAACAATGTAACTGGAGTACTTTCACGAATGTTATCAAATGAGCGCGAAACGTTATAAAAAGCTAAAAAACCGCTAAAAAACATTGAAAACTGCTAAAAATTCAGAAATTGCAGAAGAACAGAAGTTACTGTATTACAAAAAGTTTGAAATGCATTTGGTTTTGCAAATGTCAAACAATGGCTAAAAAAACACAAAAAAAGACAAAAGAGCTAAATATCCCATTAAAAATCGCTAAAAATTCAGAAATAGTGAAAGACAAAATATATTATATTAGGCTAAACGTTTAAAACCGAATTCCTTTTTAAAATGTAAAAAAAAATTGCCATGTAAAGCAAAAGAATGCTAAACATCACATTGAATATCGCATTATAAATTGCAGAAACATCATAAATCGCGGATGACAAAATTTACCATATCACTAGAAGTTTAAAAATTAATTAATTTTATGATTGTCAAAAAATTGTTGCGAAATGCAAAAACAGCTAAAAAAAATCTCTAAACGAAACAAATCAAACAGGACAAAATTGGCTATAAATTTGAAATTAAATTTATCTTTACGAATGTAAAGAGGTGAAAATTGCATTGAATATCGCACTAAACAATGCTACAAATTAAAAATCTTGGAGAACAAAACTAACTATATTAGGCTAAACGTTTGAAACCAAATTTCTTTTACGAATGTCAAAAATTGCAACAAAATTCGTAAAAAACGAATTAAAAATAGCTAAAATTTCAAAATTCGCTGAGGATAAAATTTACTGCAGTAGGCCGAAATATTTTAACCAGAATGTTTTCATGAATGTAAATAAATCGTCGTAAATCACGAAAAATCGCAAAAATCGCATTAAATTTTCTATAAAAAACAATAAAAATTCAAAAATTGCGGAGGGCTAAATGTACTATATTAGGTTAACAGTTTGAAGGATAATTTATTTTATCAATGTGAAAAATTCACCGCAAAACGCAAAAAAAAAAAAAAAAAAAAAACTTTAAAAATCTCATTAAAAAATCGTGAAGACTTCAAAAATCGCTGCACTAAATTTTGAATAAATTTTATTCAAAAGAAGACAAAATTTACTATATTGGGCAAAAAGATTGAAATCGGCAGTATTTAAATAAAACAAAAAAAACGCCGCACAATGTGATACAACGCTAAAAATCACTTAAAAATTGAAATTAAAAAAAACTAAGAAAAAAAAATCTAAAATAGAACTTCCAAGTTCATAACTGCACACGTAGAGGTGTCTTCCTCCAAAAGTTTGTAGTTATGCGTGAAATAATCACACAAATAGTCTTCAGAAACAGTCTCAAATAGTCGTCAGAACATAGCAGACAGACAGACAAATTTCTTGCTTTATTATTGTTAGCTAACTGTTAGCTAGTCCGGCGTTGCCCGGGCCCTTGATAATAACATTAAACTCACCTCAAGATTGTGTGATTTTATATCTTCGGAAAATCTATCGAATGAATCTAGTTTCGGGAGTCCCACTGCCATTGTCAGCGTTTAGTGTGTTCCAAACAAACCACTTTTTGAACGAACCTATGGCCTGGGTACTCGCTGCCTAAGGCAAAATATACAAGGCATGCTCCGTACGTGCCAGAGCGCATCGAATACTAAGTTAAATGAGGCAAACACCATTGTAATAGGGTCCATAGAAACCGATATAAGAATGCACCCCTTTGTGGAGGAAGGTGGAACTAAAACCTGTAAGCAAACGTAAGGAAAATGGATGAAGCAATCCCCGCTGAAATCGGGACCATAGAACTCGAAAAATGAATGTGTTGTTAATGTTCGGAAAGGGTGGAAACTGAGTTCAAAGATAAATTTTCTTAATACAGAAAGCAGCTGAATCGTAAACTAAGTTGGATTAAAGAAATTCCGTTGAAAGTGGGTCCATAAAAACCGAGAAAAGACTGCGCGGTTAATGTTGAAGCACAGTGGTAAATTAAATTTAAGATAAACTTTCAAAATACAAAAAGTAGATGGATTGTAAGCTAAGTTGAATGAACGACATCCCATTGAAATCGGGCATATAGAACTCGTGAAAAAATGTACTGTTAATGTTAAAAAATGGTGGACACGAAAGTTTAAGACAAACTTTGTTAATACAGAAAATAGCTGAATCATAAGCTAAGTTGAATGAGCGAATTCCCTTTAAAGGTGTGCTCATAGAACCCGAGAAAAGAATGCGACGCAAATGTTCGAAAGTTTTTGTAACTGAAATCAAATATTTAGGAAAACATAGTTTTGTTGTTAGAGTTCAAAATTGGTGGTAGCTTTAGCAGTAACGTGATTTTTAATTTCCGATTTCAGTTCCCCTAAACTAACGCAATTATTAAAAATAATTATATTTTTCTCCTAAATAAAACATAATCAAAGACGCTACGCTTTAATGTCCGCCAGATGGCTTAATTAGTTGTCTTAATTTTTGTTCATTTCTAAAAATTGGCAATTATTTCCTTTCATTTTCGCAAGGTAAATGGAGGAATCGGCCGTCGCACAGTGGGGCGTTTTGATGATCTAGGTGGACAAAATTCATTTTTCCGATTATCTCGGAATTTAACAAGACCGCGTATACGGGTAGTTGAATGTCTCTTTTGTCACGATCCGTACGAGTTTTGTCGAAAAAACCCGACGTGTCGATTAACTACGACCGTAAAGAAGGCAGTTGATTTGAGAGACTTTCAACAGTTGCATTATTTTTCTGTAAGTTCGAAAGCAAGTCGTGACTTTTCTGTTTTATTTGAAAGCAGGAGTTCACTGGACATATGTCACATGTTTGTCACACGATTTAACCTATTGTTGTTTGAAAATAAGCGCCATCTTGTTTTCAAACTTCATCTTGACTTTTAATACAGTATTAAGCATTATTAAGCAGTAAGCATTTTTTTAAATCAAAGTGTCATTCCTAAAGTATTGAAAACTTAAGACAGCTCCTGCGAAAGTTTGCGAATCATTAAGTTATATTAACTTGAAGTGTGCGTCTGAGTGTTTAATTCAAATCTTGCAAGTAAATTTTCACCACTTTAAATTATCCGATTGAGCTGAAACTTTGAATACATGTGTAGTTTCAATGACAATACAATATTATTATTATAATTTAAAAAATAACAATAATATAAGTAATAATATAATAATAATAATAATAATAATAATAATATAAAAAATTAAATAAGTCAAATATTTATCACTGTTTGGTTATTTTATTACTGATACATTCGAAAACCCAGCAAAACCTAATTAAACTTCAACGCAATAATTTTGTCTATCTAGATCCTCAAAACGCCCCACTGTGCGTCGGTAAGGAAACAAATCTCTTTGTAGTTCAGACTTTAATGAAAGTCGACCGCTGTGTGGTAATTTTTCGGTCTTTTTTGAGTGGTGCTGTCAGATTTTTGCAGTTTGTTTGCAAAAATTAAGAAAAAATACCTGTCGATTTTAACTAACTTTGAATTTTTGAATGCAGGAAAATTTTCTAATTATTCTTTGTATTTTTAAAATCGATATCTTAAGTAGTTTTTTCTTAATTTTCGCTGATTAGTGGAAATTGTAGTGTGTTCCAGAATGTTATAGTATCATCCAGAAGTTTTGAGAATAGTTTACTGTGTTCCAGAATGTTCGAGAATGCCCTAACATGTTCTAGAATGCCCCAGAATGTTCTATAATGTCTCAAACGGTTCTGGACATTCGAAGTGATTTCCGGATCTGGAATGTTCGAGAATATCCTAAACAGTTCAGACCATCGAAGGGACTTCCTGTTCCGGAGCATTCGAGAACATTCTAATGTTCCAGGATGCTTTAGAAACCTGAAACGATGTTCAGAAACTTCTCGGACATTTTTTAATATTTCATTCTTCTGTTGTGGAGGGTATACGTTCCATCTCAAAAGGGTATATATAGGCGTTTGCGAGACCCATGCATCAGAATAGTTTTAGAAATCAATTAGAGCGTATCAAGAAAAAGTGAAAAGGATAGAAAGTGAAATAAATTTAGATTTTTTTTTAACTTAATTAGTGAAAGTGGATTGTTTAAGGTTTTGAAAACTGTATTAAGTTGAATTTTAGTGTAGTAAGTAATAATAACATTTAACAGGATGCCGAAACGTAACAGAGGATTAGATCTTGCCAGTCGTGAATCAAAAAAAGGAAACAGAAAAAACATTGAAGAAATTAAACAGATGAGGAGCAAAAAGGCACGTTTAACTTTACAGTGGAAGAGAATGAATAGATTGAGATAAAATCTAACAGATGAACAACGGGAAAAAATTAGACAATAAGGTCGAGTGAGACACTCAGCAAGCAGATAGAGAGAAAATGCTAAAGGAAACAATATTACGAAATGAAATAAGTAGAGTTACAATGAGGGAAGTTCATGAATGATAACGATCACAAGCGCATAAACAAAATATTAGCGTACGAGAAGTGTGAAGCAGAAAAAGTATAGATTGCAGTTTGGCAGGGGAGGAAAGTACAATTACGAACAATATGACAGAACAACTTTCAAATGATGAAGAAACGAGACATTTTGTCGAAAATCTCTCACAGATTCGTAAAGGCACGCACCCAGGTGATTTTGTAACTGGCCATAATGAACTTAGGAATGATTTATGTACTATCGTCACCAGTTTAAATGAATTACTAGATAAAGTTTATCCACGCACATTGTTCAAAATTACACAGATTCAAATTGGTTTATTGAAATAGCCATTTTAGCATTATGAAATGCAATAGTTGACGATATTAATTTAAAAGTTCAAAACAAGATTCCTAGCGAGGAAAAAACATATAAATCAATCAATTCAATGGTTGATGCAAATGGAAGTGTTAATTATCCTACCGAATTCTGGAATTCCATGCAAGTGCAAGGAATGCCTTTACACTGTTTAATAGGATCACCAATATAGGATCACCAATTATTTTGTTGAGAAATTTAGATTCAAGAAGATTATATAATAGAACAAGAATGATAGCGAAACAATTTTCAAACAATATAATAGAAGGAAAAGTAATACCAGAAAAAGATAAAGGAACGAAAGTATTTATTCCGAGGATTCCGATCATGTCTAACAAACTACTTTTCAATTCAAAAGATTGCAATTTGCCGCATTATTACAGTTTGAAACTGCACTTAGTATCATTATAAGTAAGGCACAAGGATAAACGTTAAGATATTGTGGTATTAATTTAAAATGATCACGCTTTTCTCAATGTCCGTTATTTGTAGCTTGACCGAGAGTGGAGAACCCGAAGAATTTATGTATTTACTAACCAAATAAAAATATTAGATGTAGTTCATAAGCAAGTATGGTAATAGAATAAGTTAATTACGTATGAAATAAAGTGAGAAAAAAGTAAATAAAAAGCAAAGTTTTCTTTCACCAAATTAAATACAGCTGTAGCAAAAATATGATGATTTAGTGTAGCTTTATAGTCTCAGTATTTAAAGGTTAATGCTTTTAATTCAAACTTGATTGGAGGTAATTGTTTTTGTTCGAACGAAGCGAGGGTAACTGCAGCTTCTGGAACATAAAAATGAGGAACTAAAATGTTTTTGGATAATATTTTATAATACTAGCACAATAAATAGGAAAAAGCACGGAAAGAATTATAGAAGCGTTAAATACATCACAAAAGCTATTGATTAAAAATGCACTAATGATTAAATAAATTATTGCTCCAAACAGTGCACAGATAATGTAAATAGAAGTTTCAAATGACCTATTTAAATAAATTAGCAGTTCTAAAAAATGAGCTATTAATATTTCGTAAGAATAAATTTTATCATAATAATGGCTGCGAAACTTTTCAGAAGGGTTTACTTCTGTACATTTTGTTTAATATTAAATGCAACTTTACTTTTGTTCCTGATGAACTTTTCTTTCAGCTATTATTTTCATCAGATTAACCATCGACATTTTAATAGATATATCACGCGTATCAATCAGTTTGAAAGACATGCGTTTCTCCTCAGGATATATTTTAAACTCATACCTGAAAGAAGCCGATTCAGGGAATATGTGTTCATTGTTCTTGTATCTTATACAGATATAGGAAATTGCGAAATATATAGCAGTTTTGCTCGATGACAAAATGCTCCAGCATGTTGGAAAATGATTTTGTTTTCTTTAAATGTATCTCAAGTGCAATATATCCCAACATGTAGTACGCGTAGCCCTAGGTGGATGTGTTGGAGGGTAACCAATAAATACTTTTAGTAATGATGAAAACATGAATAAAAATATATATATATAAAGTTTTAGATTTTTTGTTTTAAAAGAGAGAAGACGCATGTGTAATCATGATAAGTTACTCGCGAAATAAACTTTAAAAAATAACGTCTAGTTATTGATTAAGCTACGTTTCAACGAATGCATATCAAGGTAAGGAAAAAAAAAATATGCATTTTTATCACAAGTAGAAAAATATTAAAATGCAGTTTACTGCCACTTTATTTGTTTTGATATTAAGCTGTTAATAATATCTAAGTCATTAATATTCATCTGTTATAAGAAAAATAAATGTAAAATGTAAAATTAAAATTGGTAAAATACAAATATGGTTTTCTAATAATAGTTTTTTTTTTTTTTTGTATTTATTTGCCTTCCTTAGAAAACCATTAATTAACAAAATCCAACACCTTTTTACGGTCTTACACTGTTTAGGTAAGAGTGGGTACGCATTTATATGAAGAGGATTTTTATGCGTGAAAAGTCAAAGGAAGAGGCAAGAAATAAAAACAAGGTGTGGTAAAACTGCTCTGTCGGAACATTCTTTAAATGGCCATGGAAGACTTTTGTAGATATTATAGTACACATTACAGCATATATATGTGAAGACATTCCAAGTCTTCATGACAATTTCAATCGGACCGCCCAAGAAATCTGACATAATCGAAAGTCAGATGTCAGTCCTTATACATCGTTTAACGTTGTTCTGGGTGTGCAATTCTGATTTTTGGCAACTAAAATACTGTTTCACTAGATTAATTTTAACAAAATTATTGTAATTGGTAAATAAATCATACCGAGTTATAATTTTTCCATCTGGGCGAAAACTGTCCAGGCCAGAATTCGAACCAGTAACAAAATAGCTGAAGCAGTCATTGCTCTGCCAACTGAGCTATCCTCGACTAATCTAGACGATCTAATTCACCCACCTAACCTTATTAATCATAGCATCTGGTCTAATATCTGAATCAGCTCAAAAAAGTAAATTGCAGGTAATTGAACTCCAGTAATTGCTGTATGGCCTGAACATTTTTCACCCATTTGGACAAATTTCAACTGATATGATTTATTTACAAATTAGAATAATTGTGATAAAATTAATCTACAGTAATTACGTTTCCAGCGTTTACTGGAGTTCCAATTTTGCAACTCATTTTGTTGAGCTGATGAAGATATCAGACCAGATGCTGTAATCAATAATAAGCTTGGAAAGATAGATACGATATTCCAGATTTTTCTAGGATAGTCCAATTGGCACAGCATTGGCAGCTTAAGCCAAGAGGTGCCTGGTTCCAATCCTTGATCGGACATATTTCGCCCATTTAAAAAAATTACAACTCACATTAGTTTCAGTCTCAAAATGCCAATTTCTGCAATCTTCTATCGAAATTGTATAGTGTTCTGCTAACATTAGGTGAGATTGTTTACCTTTTATCAGTCATCAGTGGCATTTTGTTCATCCGTGACAAATATTCGACTCCTCATAGTATCATAATTTACTTGTAATCGAAGTACTTTTTCTCAAGTGAGTTTAATGTAAAAATGATGGCCATTCACATTGATTTCAACATCTCCAAAAGGCATTTATTTACTATTAGTTGACCCGCCCGGCGTTGCCCGAGTCCGTGATAAGAACCTTAAGTATACCTAAAATCAGTGTTGAATTATTTTAAATATTTAAATGAAAATAATTTCAAACGATTCTAATGCCGGTGGCTAATTGCCATAGGTAGACATTAAACATTAAAATGTGTACGATTTTATATTTTAAAATGAAAATCTATTCAAACGAATCTGGAGTTGGGGACCCCACTGCCGTCGCCAGCATACAGATACGGATATTTTGTTGTAAAGGAAGTGTACTTCTAATATTTTTTTTTTCCCATTTCACTTCGAAAGCAAAAGCTAATAGCAGATTAACAACCAAAGTCAGCAAACAGGAGGGCAGTTTCAAGTACTTAGAATTATTCGAATGTTTTAAAATGCTTATATGGATATAAATTACATGTCCTTTGACTGTGTTAAAAATCTGTGTTAAAATACCGATTTTTGTTTCCTTTCCACCTAAAAAAAGTGTATCGATGAGTCGAGAAGTGGTTCCCAACCAATTATTTTCTGAAAGGGTTAATATTAATATTATTTAAAAAAAGAAAACGACCTTTTAAAGGTAAATGTATCTTTGTTAAGTGTCTGCAATTTGTTTTTTCGTATGTCGATTAGGATATTGGAAGCAAATTTTTAAAATATGCATAAAAACGAAAATCGGAATTGTGAGTTTCAGAAATAATTTTGTTTCGCAGTGTTAATATTAATATTTTTAAAAACCAAAGACGGTGCTTTAAAGCTACATGTAAGCTTCTTAAGCATGTATAATTTCTTTCTTCGTAATTATATAAAACGAGTGCAGAACGTTAAATATTGCTAAAAAAGACGAGTTTTGAGAGAGGGAGCTTCAGAAAATTATTTATTGAAATGGTATACATCCATATTTTTTATAACCAAAGACTTTTTAAAGATGAGTGTACCCGATTTAAAGTAGTGTTTTTCGTCCTTTCTTATTTTGACCCGAAAGGTGGATGAAAATTTTTAATTTTATAAAAAAAAACGCGAAAACACCGAAACGACTCTCGAGATTTTTTTGAAAGGTTCATGTTTGTAATTTGTTTAAACAAAAGACGCATATTAAAGCTGAAAGTAAGGTCTTTAATGTAGTTTAATTTTTTTCCGTTTTTTTTTTTTTCTTTTTAGGTGGATGCGAACGTCCAAGGACGGAGGGGCAAAAACTAAGTCTCGACAGTACTTTTTTTGAAAGCTATAAATGTTTATCAAGATGGATTGCACTATTAGAGATGTTAAAGTCCCGTTAATTAGATTGTCTAACTGCGGCGGTGAAACACAAGAAAGAAAAATAAATGTTTCTGAACTTCGAATCTTTTCTGCTGGCGATCTTCCGGAACGTGTACCTCGCGTAATGTTGAGAAAAAGTATGTAAGCTTCACGAATGTTCGTTACGGTTATCTCAACTAGTTATCAAAAATGAAAAATCTGAACCTCAGGTGCATTAGAACCTGCCCTTTGACTATCCTCATTCAAATTTTCATAACTCTATGTGCGGTAAATTTTTCCAGTCAGTGCTAACACACAGAGACACAAGCAAACACACAGAGACAAACACTTTTCTTTTTTAAAGTAGATTCCTAGGTACAGAATACCCAATGATATTTGGCAAAATTCGACAACGAAAAAGAGCCATAAATTCTTAAAAATAGCAACAGAAATGCAATTGCAGCACCTTTAAAAATAAAATAAAATAAAATAATATATATATATATATATATATATATATATATATATATATATATATATATATATGTATATATATATATATATATATATATATATATATATATATATATATATATATATAATTATATAATTTTATAATTTAACAATTTACAATAACCATTGGGAAAATGTTCCGAAAGATCAAAAAAAAAATACCGTACTTTCGTGTTATAGCGGTGTGTTATCGTGTTATAAACAAATTATTAAAAATCAATTATCTTACCTTTGCAAAATTTCGACGTCGATTACATTAAGCAAAATATTTAATGTTTCTAACTTCCTAGAAAAGCCTTTTTTCAGATCATTGAAAAAATAATATAAAATAGGGAAATTTATTTTATGAAATGTATATATTTTTTAAAGAAGTGTAATTACTTTTCACTGCTAGCATAATTTTATGTCTCAGAGTTTAGTTAGATAATGCATATTCCAATTTCTTGAAAATTGTTTAACTTTTATGTATAATTACAAGTACAAAACACATTTTACGTTTTCCATATGTAAATTTAAAAACATAAAAAATGTATGTCTGACATTAATTTCAACTTAAATATTACTTATTAAAATTTATGTCGTTAATTTAATTAATATTTAAAACACTTTCTATGCGTACATTTAGTTTTTTTAAATTTATAATTAGTAACGATTAATGAATATTTAAATAAAGTTGAGATAATTTAAGATATTAAAAAAAGTGTATTATTAAACATTTATTTAGTCGTATAAATAACAAATTAAAATCCTTATTCATCTTCGCACTGTTCAAAGCTTGTAAAAATATGATGATTAATTTGTATTAACATTAAATATGCTGAATATAAGAAAACACGCATTTTTGAAAAATGTCTTATACATTTAGTTTTCAAAATGGCAGTTGCGGGAGGTTTGATCGATTGCATTTAAGAATGTTTGACATGGGTAAATTATCACCGTTTTCTGTTATGTAATTGAACACACTTTATTAATTATTTAGATTATTATTTTTCAAAAATAACAATAACGTAACAAAAATAACTTATTAATATAATTTATATAAATATGCTTTAAATAAGTTTTGCAATGAAATATTTCAAATGAATATTTCAAAATATCTACTAATAAATGATGTGAAGTATAAATTCAAACAAACGTTTTTTTTACAATTCGGAATAAATTAATCAGAACACTGTTAATAAATCCTAAAATTTACACATATCGCAGATTGTGATAAAAATTTTATGTTCATTTCTTCTGAGGGTTTTCTTAAGATAACACATGCAGTCATCAGATGTGATTTAAAAAGAGTAGCTTTTAAAATGTTTGGATTTTGTTTAGCTTCAAAGCTTAGGATAATATTCATTAATTTCTAAAATTGTTGATGCGAAAATCACTAAATTTACCCAGTGGACAATTCAAATAAATATTTTCTGTACAGAAAATTTTATTTAGTAAAATCAATTAAATAAATGTTGCACATATATAAGTTACTTATTATTAAATAAAATTTCAGCTGTGAATATACCCAATTTTTATTTGGTTAAACTTCCCTGAAGTGAAAAGGTTTGATCTTTCTTACAGAGTTATGTTACATATATATATATATATATATATATATTGCAGTGGCAGCTCCATTTTTATCTAAATTGGCTTTCTAGATGCTGGATATTAATTTGTGATTCTCAGCCGAGGGCGGTACCACGCTAGGGGTTAAAGGTTCAGTCGTCTTATTCATAGCAGATGACGTTGCAAGGAGGCAGAATAAGAACTCTAGCAATCACCAAAAAGCTTTTACTGGCAGCTTAATAGACTAGGCGGAGATCTCTTTCACCTTATCCGTCGTTTCAGATCTTACGACAGGTTCCAATTAGAATTGGCATTATAGCAGCAGATGTATTAGTTAAAATCACTCGAAGATAAAAACACAGGCCTTAAAAGCTGTTAGGATTAATCAGATTTAATAATCCCTAAAGAAATAGTAATAGGAAAAAAAAATTGGTCTTCATTCATCAGTACCAGGTACGCATTCGAAATTATTAAGGGCTCAAACGCCAAACACCGTCTTCCAGCCTCTCTTTTCAACTGACTTTCGAAAGCAGGTACCACGATATATCGTTTTGAAGATAATGACTTCAGAGATCTCGTGACGGCCGATGTGCCAATGGAGGAATGGAATTCTTTAACTGGAAGGGTCAGAATTTTAGGGCGAAACGGCTTCCGGTCCGAAAGCGCGCCAAAAAGCTTCGAGATCTTTCTATCATGTTCCATAGACTAGCTGTGAACCGTATGAGTTTTAAGATAACTGAGTATTGTTAATTACTGAATCGAGGCTATGGAATAATTTTTACGTTTACGAAAAGGAAAAAGATAAAAATAATAGAAATGGTTTATTGATTTTGGATCAAAGCCAGAATGGCATTAGAATAAAATGTTTTACATTTTAAAATAAGAAAAAGATTTTATGATTTTGAGAAGTATATTAAATATCGGAAATTATTAAAATAAATGCAGACTTTTTAGGAATTTAGAAATATAAAAAGGAAAGAATACGTTTTTTTTTGAGAAAGGAATATTGGGAAACTTTTAGTAATTTAAAGATAAAGACGCCATTTATTTAATTAACTCGTCGCCATAAAAATATTAAATTTAGATATGAGGTTTTGGAATAAATAGAGTTAGGAAATAAATATTATAAAGTAATTTAGAATAGGATGGGATGAAAATAATTTAGCAGATCGCGATAAACTTTAATTTTTGTTATATTACCCCTCCCCTCCCACCCACACACACACACATAAAAAACTCTATGATTAAACAAGCTGTTTTATAAAACAGTGATTTCAGACGAAAAAAAAATTAAAATATTCAAAATAGTTAAAATTTTTCAGTTGAATAAAATTTTTGAAGTAGTTTAAAAGAAGTTCGTACTGGCAATGATGTAAAAGAAGCAAACAAAGATAACTCAGTATCATAAAATTTGATGTTCAAAATTTAGAAACAGAAGGACGTGAAAGAAGATATCCCTGGAATAGAAAAAGGTTACAAGGACACTTATTTAGCTTACAAATAATAAGTGTGAAAATATCATAATACAATAACACAATAAGAATCATAATAAGCAATAAAATAATAATAGAATAAATAATAATAATAAAAAAAATTTCAGGTTGATACTTCTGAAACTTTTAGTGTCAAGTTCATAAAGTCTGATTTTAGAAACTTTTCAAAAAGTCCTCAGATTTCTGTCCTCAACAGTACTTATAAAGTTTTAGAGTCCTAAAACTGCATTATTTCAACATAAAGATAAGAGTTTATGTTCTACGACAGTCCTCTTTCATTGAAATTTTAAAAGTCCTCTTTTATATCACTTAAGTGCATTACTTAAGATTTCAAGATTTACGTATCGAACACTTTTCTTAAAATGCTTCGTATTTAGTGTTCGAAATATTAACCCTTTTTATGGACACAATATCAGGTTTCTCATAAATTTTAAACTCGTAGACATGTAACAAGGCTTCTCAAGGTAAACTTTCTCAGTAGTGGGGTTTTTTGGGTCGCTACAAACAAAAATATTCCAGATTTGACCTTACAGGTGTAGATTACCGGATTCCTTGCAAAGGTTGCTGATCTGGCTATATATGCGCGATTGGACGATCTTTAAATGTGAGGTTGAAATAACATAGAGATGCGTTAATAGAGGCACTCTAACCTTGAGATTGGTTGCACATGCATTGGAATATGACCATGCGGGATTTTCAAAACGAGCAAATTGCCTGTTCAAACTGTTGCGTGTACAGCAGTCGTATCTTCCTGGAAGGTTGGATGACGGTTTTATCTGAATCTTCAACGTTAAGTTAAGGGAAAATTCAGCTCGTTAATTATTAGACATTAGATATTGTAATCAATGTCTAATAATTAAATGATAGAATTTTTCGGTACGAATTGATTTTCTCAACCAGCATAAATTTTCCGGACAACCCAATATGAATATTGACACATTTATGTATAGATGAATTCCAGTTTACCAACTGGTTAACCTCAAAGCTAAAGTTTTTGTGTTTACTGTAAATTGAAATGTAAATATCATTTAAAATATTTATATTCAAGCCAAGATAATCAGCGGCTTTAGTGTTTTCGTTTTTTTTTCAAAACTAGCATTTCGGGATATATATCCCTAGAGATCTCCAAAAAATCAAGATCATAGTTCAGAATAATTAAATCACTAATATATCTAAAAGTCAAAAAATATATTATCATTATTGATACTACAATTTTTAAATTAAAAAAAAATGAGAAAAGGTTATCTGCAGTTGGAAAATAACTTGTTCCCATTCCTATGCCATTATTTTGTAAATAGGTGTTTGTACCTTTATATACATAGTTAATATATAAACTAAAATTATATAATATTTGAAATATGTTTAAATTTAAATCAGTAACATTCGCAATCAAATCGACAATTTTTAAAAGTATGTTTTTTAACCCCTTAATACGGACATTTGTAAAAAGTTTCTCAAAATCATAAATCTTTATATACTGTATATCATTGTTAAATAATTTATTTCTAATTTCATAACTAATTAAAATGATCCAAAACTTATTATTCCCTTTATATTTGAATTTAAGAACCTTTAAAATCATTTTAAGTATTCCCTAAAATTTAAGATTGAATACATTACCAATACCGTTTACATCACTGCAAATAAAGCTGTATTTTATTAGTCTCTTATGAAATTTGAGTCTAACGAAAAGAAAGGAAATGATAATTTTTTTTACTTTAGGCAATGAAATCTTAACCAATTTCGAAAACGCAAGATGTTTTTTAATAAGTACTTGATTTGTAGATTTATAAAGACTGTAAGTAACGTTATTGTTAAGCTCAGTATATATCAGATTACCATAATAACTTTTTTCAGACAACAGCAAAGTTCTTAGCTGCTCTATCAACCGAGAAAAACACAAAGCTATTTTTTAATTCCAAAATCTCATTCTCTATATCGTTATTTAATTTATGATAAGTGTGAGTAGAAAAATCCTTCATGTTATTTTATTTGAAATGATTTAAAATCATCCAATATTTTAGATTTCTTATAATTGAAAAGGGTATAGGTTTATTATATTTGTAACTCAAATTAGATTTTTTACAATTAATATGTTTTTTAGATTATAATGGAAAGAGGTATGTTTTTTTTTTTCAATTAGGTAAATTATATTCAATGGTTGGAGTATCATAGTTGAGATTTATTCGAACAGAGAGAACAGGAGCGAGCAGTATACAGGAGTTTCCGTGTTGTATCACATTCATCATGTAAAATGCTACAGTTATAGCTCGGACGAATGAAGTTAGCGTTGCCATGTCTATCAAGTAAGGGTGAATTATGCCAACCTAAATATGGTTGGGATAGCTCAGTAGAGAGAGTGTTCGCACGGCAAGCCAAAGTACTCCGGTTCGATTCCTGATCCCGGTATTTTTTGCTCTGTTGGAATAAATCTCAACTAAAATAATCCAATCATTGTGTATGATTTTAGATTGTCCAATAATAACACTTAAATGTATTTCTATATATAATATATCATTGTTGTATTTAAATAAAAGTTTCATGCGATGGAAGGCTAAAACATCGGCAAAAGCTAAGCGGGAATATTTTCTATTGTCTTAATTTATTCATGAATGTACAACATTTAATTAGATACCAGCAGCATGTAAAAATTCCAATGGGTTCATATTTTATGAGTATATTTTAAAAATCTCCATTGGTTTAGTATGGGAAAAAGGCTCTTTTCAGGGCAATTATGTTTGGAGCAATCCCCTCCAGTTTCAACCCCTCTGCCCCCAGTGCCTAATTAACGCTAATATCTGTTTAAATTACCTGTCTACATCAATAAACAATCATCTAGTACATGTTTTAATATTTAAATGCTGCATCTTCTATTTTAAATATGCGTTTGTTGTACTTGCTTGCAAATGGACTGTTTGTTTATAATACATTTATCACTAAATAATGCCCCCCCCCTTATCCCTTAAGTGTAATTAAGTCAAATAGACTTTTTTCTATCTCCGGTGAGAGTTTGGTTAATTTTTTTTTTTTTTTTTTTTTTTTTTTTTTTTTTTTTACAATTTTGAAACAGTTTTTATCCGTTTTCCTTGGAAAGTGTCCTCTTTTCAACCCTTCTTTCCCTTACTTAACTAATTAAAAACCTCTTAAAAGTTAAATATTCACTAAAACTAAAATCTAAGCTATCGATCGGTACCTTTTTTTTATCAAAATATATTAAGGGATTCATTTCATCATGCATAGTTTGTATAATATGTGCAATTGTTCATTTCAAAATGGCTGCTCTTTTTCCATTTTTAAGACTCCACGCAAATATTTTCAAATTAATTATACAGAAAGGTACCAGCGAGATCCCAACTCCGAGAATTTTTAACCAATTTACATCTCAAGTTGGCGGACCCCTCACCATAACTTCTGACATATTTAAATATTTACTGAATTGATTTTGCAAAATTATCCTATGGAGTCCAAGAATTAAAGTTAAAAATAATCCACTATTAATTAATTTGTATTATTAAACTTACTTTACTACTCTAATTATTAGGATTTCGGCCTGGTTTCCTATTCCTTGTAATTTTGGGGCGCTCTACAGGATGGTGTGGCCCTTTTTGCAATATCTCCAACAGAGGCTCAGTCCCCCTCCCCCCATCGGTGGGGCAAAATTAAAAAGAAAAAGAATACCCTTAATTTTTCCATACCAACGCATATAGCATCTCTATTGATAGATAATACATTCTGAACAACTGCTGCACACCTCATTCCCGTTTTCTGCCCCATCTCCTGCATGGGCGTTTATTCTTTGAGGGAGGGGAGGGGGCTTTCAACTAATCCAACTTTATCCCACACATGTAATATATCATTAGTTAGTTTTTATGGTTTTACACTTAATTAATAGCATTCCGCCTCAATATTTTCATCCCACAGTGCTCAACGAGTATTTTTTTTTTTTAATAAATTGATTTTTTCTATTATTTAATTAGAATTATTAAAGTTAATCTTCTGCTATAATTATTAGGATTTCTACCTAGTATGACTATTCGTAGTAATATTGGGGCGTTCTACACGTTGTTGGGTTAATCACTTCCTACATAACCTGTTTCTTACAGACTCGTCGACAGAGCATGAACTTATACCAGCCCCTCCCATATTTAGTGATTCAAGGCCTCCCGTGATAACGAAACAGGAATTAAACAGAATAATAAGAAATATAAAACAGAACAAGGCACCAGGATATGATTACATAGATTATAATTTAATTAAAAAAATACACAATGCAGCACCACAACTATTACTAACAATTTTCAACACATGCCTCACCTTGACTATTTTCCAAAATCTTTCAAAATAGGCGCAATAGTACTATTCCACAAATAGTATATACCCCCCTGTCAAAAATGACAGGATATTGACTCAATATTCAATTTTTGAAATAGTTCAACGAATGGGCAAAACATTCAAATTAAATATTTAAAAAAAAATAATAATCCATGTGTGAAATTTTCTAAAAAAAAAGTGTTATCAATGTGTTTCTAAAGAGCTTAACTCACCACATAGCTCATTTTTTAATTATATAAGCAAAATTAAATGGAAATTACTCGGTACTATTTATTCCTTATATTTTAATTATGTTTCATAAGAAAAAAATAATTTTATTTACGATGGAAACAAAATTTAAAAATTTGTTTGTATTATCTACCGGTAGATGGCACCATATTCCCCTATACAGTCCAATGTGGCTTGTGATTTCCAAGCAAGCCACCTCGACTGTCTTTCTCCAATTAATCGCCGTCTACGTTCAATCGGCGTTTCATCATTTTAATCAGGCATCACTAAAACAATCCTTAAACTAGGACTTCCCTCAAAGGGATTAGTCTGAGTGATATTGCTGAGAACATAGGGTTAACAATTACAATATAAAGAAAAAGAGCAAATTAAATGATAGAATTACAAAATATCATATATAAATTTATATACACTGTTAAAAAAATAGAAAAGTAGTACCGTTCATCAGATGTGTTGTCATATATATATATATTTTTTTTTAACATGCGGCAAAGAATCCCATTTTCTTAAGCGCGTATTGCGCAAAACTTGAAAAAAAAAAAAAAAAAAAAAAACTCCGGATCTTTCAAAACGCCAATATTTTTAAAGTTACGTTACGTAATTGGATTTGCAGCCAATAGATTATTCTATCAAGCGTGGTTTAACGCAAATTTAATTTCATTGTTGCACCTTTTTTTGTGTGTGAATTAAAAAAAATTCTTCCTTGATTATATATCTATTATTTGTATAACTGTTTATAGAAACTCTTACACTTCAAACCACATTGATAGCATGCTTTGCTACAAACCAGATTGCAAAACTATAGTCTAAATTACTATTAAAGTACACAAAAAATCTTTCGATGACTTCTGTAAAAATAACTTTTACATTAAATCTCCATATCGGCATATCCATAATTGAAAAATTAGATATATTTCAAATTTAAGCTTAAGAGATACTTTTTGATTATTCTCTAGGAGGCTCTGCCCCCTGCGCCTTTACTGCGCCAAACCGCAGACTTTTCTTTTGCCTGTCTGTCTGTCTCTCCACAATCTGTCTGTTTCCCTAACCGTTCTTCTGCCCATCTCTCTAACCGATTGTCTATCTCTCTACACGTCTCACTACCTGTCTCTATATTTCTCTACCGATCTCGCTACGCCAATTTATTTCTCCACCCGTCTGTCTATCCGTCTAACTACTTGTATGTCTAGCCGTGTCTCTATCCACTTCGCTACCCATTTGTCTATCTGTCTCACAACTTGTCTATCCGTCTCTCTACCCGTCTGGCTATACGCCTCTCTACCCATCTTCTTACCCATCTCCGTACCCATCTACTGTCTCTCTACTCGTCTGTATACCCGTCTCACTATCCGTCTGTTTTTGTACCCGACTCGCTACCAATCTCATTACCCGTCAGTCAACTCGTCTCTGTACTCATCTCTCTACTCGTCTCTTTTATCTACCACGCTACGCGTCTCGCAACCTTTCTCGCTACATTCCTGTCTACCGGTGTCGCTACCCGTCTCGTGACCCATTTTTCTACCCCTCTGTCAACCCTCTTTTTACCTTTCTCTCTAGCTGTCTATCTATTTGTTTCGCTACCCGTCAGCCTACTTATGTCGCTACTTGTCTCTCTACCCATCTCACTACCCGTCTATCTACCCGTTTGTTTACTCGTCTTTCTACCTCTCGCCACCTCTTCCCAAAATTTAAACAATTCATTTAATATACAGAAGCCGTTTATCAGTTATTAAATGCAAACGAAGTAATTTATCTAATAAGTGTAATCACATGCATTTTTTTTTAAATACATACATAAACCTGAATGATAATTCATCAGTTTTGTGTTCATAGTTGTTTATATCATTTGACAGTAAATCTCAATTTCCTTAACCTGAATTGTCTCAAGCTTTTTTAAAAAAACCACAAGGTCTGTATAACTGCAAAGTAACCTGAGGGCTATATTAGCTACATGTTATTAAGTTAAGTGAAAGTTTCGTTATCGCGTTTCCAGTCAATTGCTTATGTCAGAAAGCGTGGCTTAACGCCATTTTAAATTCATTACTGTAACTTTCTTTTCTTTTCTTTTTTTTGGAGGGGGGGGGGGAGGGTTTCAAATATATACATTTAAATAAATTAAAACTTTTGCCTCCATGCCATTAGCGTTGTTTGTATTATTAACTAATACCTTGTAGACCGAGCTTCATTTGAAACAAATGTAAAAGACTTCTTCTACAGTTTTTTTAGGAGAAACTTTCGTAATTGGGCCCAAACCCAATAGGAGCATTTAATATCATTATAGTTACTCTTAGAGTTAAAACAATATTGTTGCTAGCTTTACTCTTGTTTGAGACCAGCCCTGCCTGTGTATCTGAATGGGGAAAAGTTTCGTATCCTATGTCGGTTGGCGAAAATTTTTTTAAATGGTGCCAAAAGGTAGTTTTAGCATCTTACAAAATTTTTCAAGAGAGCGGTAAAACATGTTTTTTAAATATTTACAAACCTACGTTTATTAAAGCATGTTTTTGCACCATCTTAAAAATTTAAGCACGATGCTAAAATAAAATTTTATCGCCATATTCGACATTTTAATAAGTAATGAAAATACATAAACAAACTTATTTAACAAACCTAAGAGGCATTTTTGTGATAAATAATTGTTATTGTCAGGGGGTAAATTGTAGACAAATAATAAATAGCATTTAAAATCTAAAAATTTAGAAGTGGTCCGTATAAAAATGCAAAACATAACATTATACGCTTGATAACATTATACGCTACGTAAATCTTTTTTTATTTTTTAATATTTCTGAAGGCACAGATAAAAAGGTAAAAATATCTTCTCCAAATGCCAAATAGAAAATACACAAAATAGAATGCCAAATATGCAAAATAGAAAAATATCTGCAAAAAAATTATATTTACATAATACTACATCTGCAAAAAAATAAGATTTAGAAAAAGTAAGCCAAATCCTGCAGATCCCAACAATCACATCGAAAAACTTATCACCAAAAAAGAACTCGCCAAATCTTACGGCACAGGAGATGGATTTTTCCCTCTGAATGCAGAATATTGGGGTTTTTTCGGTACTTTTCGGTTAGCCGGGCGCCAGTGATATATATACATGTATATATACACACACATATATATACACATATATCTGCATATACATATATATACATACATATATCTGCATATACATATATATACATACATATATATGTATACATATATGCATGTATATATATATATACATATGTATTTATACATGTACATATCACTGGCGTCCGGCTAACCGAAAAGTACCTTTTTTTCTTGTACGATGGGTGATTATAATATAATTGTTTCATTTCACATACTACATACCGTTTGATATATTGGTACTTTTATGTTATCCTGGCGCAGTTGATAAATCGCCAAATATTGTTCCTATAACATTTACATATTGAATTCATTTCATTTAAATATAAATCTTTCACTCATTTAATTTAAAATACATGCCTTTCATTAATCCCATTTAAAATGCTAAAAAGAGAAAAAAAAAAGAAATAATGCCATAAATCGAAACCTTTTATTTAAACACCAAATATTTTTTTTTTTTTTATTTACACACGCGAAATAAAAAAAAGCTGCTATTGCTGACATTTGCGCCAAATCTCTGATACCAAGTCAATCAAGTTATTGCGGAGTTTTTCTTTCAAAAAGAAAAAAATCCAGATTAATTTTCGATTTCTACTAAATTGAAATATATTTTATTGTGCTGAATATTAGTGCGTGCATATTTTTTTGCTCCATGTACTCCATGAACTTTTCCATTCCGATTGTCTACGAAAATCTCCCACCGGTGAAAATGACGTACGCCCAAAATTTTCGTGACGTATATACTTTAATTGTGCTTTTTTATCTATTTTTTTAATATAATTTCCAAACGGTTTGACATTTATTCTTGGTAATAAATAGACGTCGTTGTCACCTTTATAGGTACATACTGTAAAAATTTGAACGAAATCCGTTAAATATTTTTTGAGTTATGCTTGACGAAAAGTTTTAATATCCATCGTAGCTATATATGGGGCAAAGTAATACTGCGCTGTGTATGAGTCTTCGTTGCACTCAGACAATAATATAAAACAACAAAAAAAAACTGATTTGATTGAACATATTCAAATCCACCGCGCGTTCAAAACAGCATTTAGAAAGATCAACAAAGATGTTAAAGCAGTAAAACTCACGTTGCCAAATAGCCATCAGTACAGCACAAATAATTTTGATGAATGATTCACAAAAGTGAATAACTCACATTTTTTTTTTTTTTTTTTTTTTTTTTGCAACAATAATAATAATGATTAGCAAAGTGAAATGTAATTTCTGAAATTTTCACATTAAATTTTAATATGCTAATTATATGCAAATATTAACTTGTATTTTTATCAAAGTTCGATTGTTTATATTAATGGACGAAAGATGGCTGCAAAAATAGTTTTTGAAGGTTTTAAACAAAATTAAAATATTTAAAGACTTTAATATGCTTTTACAAATATTTTAAGAACAGAATCAGATAATTAACCTTTTTTTTTAATGAAGCGTTCAAAGAGTCATTCATTTGTTTCAAGATTTAGAAATTCTGAATGGCAACAGTGTTTGTTTGTTTATATTTAGTAATTTGATGTTTATAATAGCTTATTTTTAATTTGTAACTTAATACATTATAATTGGATAAGATATACATGTTTTATGTGAAAATATGCAGAACAGACATGATTTCACGTAGAAGAAATTATCGTTTAGTGGTCATGTGTTAGCATATCTTTTTCAGTAAGCCTAACATGGCGTTTAACTACGGTCGACTCGCAGACCAGAGTGGTACAGCCCGGTACAGTTACAGACACTTTCTCGCCTTTGGATTTTATTATAAGTAAGATACTGGTAAATACACCAAAGATCCAAAAGATTACAGACCAGTATGCCTACTACCAGCATTAAGCAAATTATTAGAAAGAATAATCCATGGTAGAATAAACCACCATCCAACAAATAGTAATTTTTGGAGTGCCAAACAATACGGTTTCAAACAGGGAATATCAACAGAACAAGCACTAGACGAACTTGTTAACAAAATTAAACAAGACAAAGTGGAAAATATCGAACACTGCTAATTTCTATGGACATTAAGGGCGCATTTGACAATATACGTTGGCCTATAATTGCCAAAACCCTAAAACAGTCTCCCTGCCCCACATACTTAATTAAATGGAACATTAGTTTTTTGAAAGATAGATATGTAACATTAGAAAAAAATGGTATAAAAATAACAAGGAAATCATTCGGCGGGTGGTCACAAGGCAGCTGCCTGGGATCACTTCACTGGCTGCTAATAGCATATACAGCACTTAAGAAGCAATGGGGTATAAATGTCAGGATTCAGACTTTCGCAGACGATTTTATACTAATATTAAAATCAAAAACAAAAGCAGAACTTATAAAATTAGCAAATAAAATAATAAAAAAATTAATCGCGTGGATAATAAACAAGAGATTAACATTAAATTGGGAGAAAACAGAATTACTGTAGCTAAATAGAGGACACACATGGAATCTACCAACAGAAAATTCATACAACATAGACGGCATAGAATTCAACGGTAACAAGTTAGAGGTCAAAGAACAAATTAAATATTTAGGGATAATGATACACAAGAATCTAAACTGGCTCCCACAATGCCAACAACAAACAAAGAAAATAAAAAAATCATTTTGGATGATGGGACGGATGGTTTCTAAGGGATGGGGTCTACAACCCAATATAATTAAAATTTGGTATATGTAGGTCAGTAGTGGGGAAAACACTTACATAATCCGCCCCACACAACCTGAATAGGCGCAAAAAGTAAGTATTATCCAGCTGTCAAAGGCACTTTTGCATTGGCTACACTCAAGGCTTAAAGGACAGCCTCAACAGAGGCACTTCAGGTTTTATCTGGCCTGATTCCAATTCACCTTCAAGCACAATACGAAGCAGCTTACAGCACGGTCTCAAGATTACGCAAATATTAAACATATACAACATAACTATCCATCACACGAACTTTGTCAAAAATATCAACGTTTGGCACAACCACTCAGCAGAAATAGAAGAACCAAGATCAGGACACAATCTAAGAGACATATTCGTATACACAGATGGTTTGAAATTGGAATCAGGCGCTACTGGATCGGCTTTGTATCATACAAAAATGAACAAAAAATCAAGACATGGTCGGTGACACTAAGAAAGTGCAACAGTGTCTTCCAAGCAGAAATACTGAGAATACTGATAGCCACAGAATGGGGTAATACCACAGAACAAGATTACAGCATACGCTCGGACTGCATGTCAGGAATACAACCATTAAGCAAACCCTTTAACGTAATTGAAATAAAAGATACAATGCAAGAAACAGTAAAACATTCAAATAATAAATTTAAAATCAGCTCTGTCAAGGCTCACGGTGGCATCCAAGGAAACGAGGATGCTGACAAATTGACAAAGAGGCAGCACAAAATCCACACAATGCAATTCTTTACCACATGGAGACACCAATAACAAAATTAAAGAGAATCCTAAAAGAGCTAACTATTAAGGAATGACAATTCGAGTGGGACTACGAGGACACAGGCAGGCTGAGACACAGGCACTTTCCTCAAGTGGTCCTCAAGTGGTCCAATCTGTGTGTCCACCACACAGATTAAGAAGCTGCAAACTACTTTCTCAAATCTACACAGGTCATGGCGCAATTCCAGTATATCTACATAGATTCGCACTGGTGGAAACGCCAGAATGCGAGTGCAGATAGATGGGAACTTCCAAACATAACATCATAGCCTCTCCACCCACACAAGCACTCAATCTGGTAGATATAACCCCAAACAACGAGCAACTTTGGTACAAACAGCTAGTTAAAAACAAACAAGTACAAGCAAAAGCCAAAACAGTGATCAGATGGTTAATTGATAACATAGACCTAATTTCACACTAACTTGAAGCAAATGTGAACAAGCCCTTTCCATCATCAACACAAGATTAATTCCCCAGCAACAATAGTAATCTAGCGTAGCGCATAGCGAAATAATCAAAAGCAATTAACAGAATCTTCTATTTTTGTACAAAAATGGCATTAAAATTACTTTACCTTTACTGCACCAAAAAACAATATGTAAAAAATATACTAAAAGCACAAAGTGCACAAAAAAGAAAGAAAAAGAAAAAAAATAAACGAAGCCATGTGCGCTAATGGCGCCTGGTGCATGTAAAATCCGTCGTGGGTGCAAAGTTCTCCAAGTTGCCTATGAATTATACCTCTGGAGGAGCCTAGTCAGGTGAAGGTCTCGTCACCTGATCAAGGTACGAAATAATGAGACCGATTCCCTTCTCTCTCTTTTTAAAATTTGTTTAATTTATTTTTTTAATCTGCCAGTTCAACGAGGTTGGGTGGAAGCCGCGAACCGTTAAACAGAATAACGGTAGCAAACTACTAGAAAACACTACAGACAATAAGTAATACATAGTGGAAACACAAATTTTTAAACTGAATTAGTTTAACTTGTCATAGTCTATATTAGCAACCATAGTCAGTGTGTATACGGCCCGGAAGCAAGCCTTTTTATTATCGCCTTTACTTATTCGACAACGCATCCAGAAACCATAATTAATAACAATCTAGAACCAGCCAACACAGTAACAAAGTTACTCTCCCCAAATAGCGTTGCAGCCAATGACACACAATGAGCTAGTCAGGTAGATCTCCGCTATGAGGAGTTTAGGCGAATTTCGACCCACGGCCAGGTACACAAATTTGTTAAGCTGTAAAGTTAATGCCCGACAGGTAGGGGCGCGGTCTGCTGTTTAATAATAATAATAATAACAGCCAAAAAAATCGCCAATGATTTCGCTCCTTACGTCAGCTTGTTTGATTATGATAATTTCAGGGTTTTAAAAGTATAGTTCTATTACAAGTCTACTAGATTTGTATAGTATTTATATACTTTAATTATTAATTGATGAAGTTTTAATTTCATTATGGACTATTAGCCGAAAACAAAGGCTGAGCTATTTACGCAATTTTAAGTGCAAACGGATTAAGTTTTAATTGCCCGTGATAGAAAAATATTTTTAAAAAAATCTTGCTTCAGAAATGCTTTAAAAACTATAAAAAATCAGTAAACTGTTAAATATTTTTATACAAATTGCTTTTTAAAGCACATTTTTTCTTATTCAACGTTGTAAAAATTCACAATGTGCGTTGTATATAGGATTAAAAAAATGCGGTAAAAGCGAAATTTATTAGTCAGGTATTGACACTGTCGATAAGACATCAGCGTTTCTTAGGGGGCATGTTTTTTCTTTATAATATATATTTTAGTCAATAACACTTAGTGACATTTTATTGTAAATTAAACCACACAAATATTCACAATTAAAAATGACCAACATTTAAAATTGTTTAAAATAAATTGAACTATTTGAAAGCAAATGGAAAACTTAACAAGAACGAAAAATCATGCGTCAAGCATAGATTATGTAGCACTTCCCAACGCTTCCAAAATAATTTTACAAAACATACCGTTTAATAAGCTAAAAGATAACATCTAAGTAAACAATTTGGAAAACGCATAACATATTTAAAAACATAATTTCAGGAATTTCCAACAGATACAATATTCGGAAAAATATCCGAATACTTTTATTCAGCCCTGTATATGATCTATAGATTTCTATATGCTAGGATGCTAAATTTTAGTTTAGTTAGGAAACGCGTAGCACACTTTAAAATTATCTTTCTGGAGTTTCTGTCAATAAACGGAAATGTGTTCGCGAACTTTTGAGCTGCCCTGTATAGCATCTACAGAATTTATACACACCACGTAATAGACAAAAAGCGAGTTAAAATTAAAATCGCGTTTAGTAACTTAAAACGCACTTCCAGGAATTAGTGTTAACAGACAGTAGAGAATTCTTTTGTGTCCCTGTAAATGAACGATGACTGCTATACACACACTATTCTGTAGTAAGGCTCTTGTAATGCACCTTAGATATATATATATAAATTTCAATGCGTTTAAAATAGTGAAACATTATTTAAATAAACCGCAGACGATTTTTCTCCATAGACGTCATGTAACGGCATTCGTTTGACTGTCCCTGTGAAGTAACTATAAGTGCTATGCACACCCTATTACATATTAAGCTTCTTCTAATGCACCTTAGTGATATATATAAATTTCAATGCGTTTAAAATACTGAAACATTATTTAAATAAACCGCAAATGATTTTTCCCCATAGACCGCAATGTAACGGAATTCTTTTGAGTGACCCTGTAATAAAACTATAAGTGCTACACACTTCCGTTGAAATAGGGAACATGCTATAGATAACAACTATAACATATAAAAATTGCAGAGCAATCCGAGCATATTTACGGGAGTTAGAGCACGGACAGACGGCAGACGGCAGACGGCCAGACGGCAGACGGCCAGACGGCCAGACGGCAGACGGCCATACGGCCAGACAAACCGAAGTCATAAGCACTTTTCAACTAGGTTGGAAAGTGCTAAAAACTCAATATTCATTTAAATAGAATTATATTCAACGTAAACATTATTTACAAAGTAGTTTATTTTTATTGTGAGCCTATGTTTGTATGTAAATAAAATAATAAAAATATTTCATTCCACTCTTTCAAAAGATAGAAATTTTACACATATTCGTTAATTTTGAAATTTTGTTTGAAGCATGTGATTTTAACAATTGTTCAGCGTTCTTTACGTTAATCCTTTATACAACTTTATTTACGAAATAACAAACAAATAATACCATTGCAAATGTTGGAAATATTTTACTGACGATAAACAAAATGTTCAGTAAATAAATTTGAATTATATTTTAATATTTACATTACATTTTTAGTAATATATATATATATATCTTTAGTATTTATATTTATTGTCAAACAGTTTTAGTATACATACATTGAAATAATGATCAAAGAGAGAAAATTAAAATACATTTATAAGCAAAATATTTTTTAAATTAGTGTCATTTGTTGATTCTGTTTCTTTATATAGTTTTTGTTATATCGAATAGCTAAATTTAAATATTTAAGAAAAGTAGTTTTAAGACTTTATCATATTATTCAATATTTTGGAAATTTTAAGTGATTTACGTTTACTTTAAATCACACAGAAAAGTGTTTTACATTTCTATTAATGATCCTTAATAAGAACCGTGACAAAATTAAAATTATTTGCAAAGATGTGCAATATTATCAGACTACTGAATTTATTTCCATTTATAGCTTAGTACACTATCATCTGATTTTTATTTTGATTATGCACATTACTCTAATATTAAGGAATAATTAACAAGGAAGGTCTCCATAAGCGCATACTTAGAAATGCTTGAAAATATTGCAGAATATTCTGCTCATGAGAATGTAATTGTTTATAAAAAAAATGCTGCAGAACCTCGATATAACGTCCTTAAAAAATTATGAAATGTTCGTGTTTTTGGCGTTTTATCACTGGTCGGCGACATATTAAAACAAGAACGAAAAATCATGTGTCAAGCATAGATTATGTAACACTTTCCAACGCTTCCAAAATAATTTTACAAATTATACCGTTTAATAAGCTAAAAGATAACATCTAAGTAAACAATTTGGAAAACGCATAACATATTTAAAAAGATAATTTCAGGAATTTCCAACATATACAATATTTGGAAAAATATCCGAATACTTTTATTCAGCCCTGTATAGGATCTATAGATTTGTATATATACTACATAGGATGCTAAATTTTAATTCAGTTAGGAAACGCGTAGCACAGTTTAAAATTCTCCGTCTGGAGTTTCTGTCAATAAACGGAAATGTGTTCGCGAACTTTTGTGCTTCCCTGTATAGGATCTACAGAATTTATACACACCACGTAATAAACAAAAAGCGAGTTAAAATTAAAATCGCGTTCAGTAACTTAAAACGCACTTCCAAGAATTATTGTTAATAGACAGTAGAGATTTGTTTTGTGTGTCCCTGTAAATGAACGATGACTGCTATACACACACTATTCTGTAGTAAGCCTCTTGTAATGCACCTTATATATAAAAATTTCATTGCGTTTAAAACAGTGAAACATTATTTAAATAAACAGCAGACGATTTTTCTCCATAGACGTAATGTAACGGAATTCTTTTGACTGTCCCTGTAAAGTAACTATAAGTCCTATGCACACCCTATTCCATATTAAGCTTCTTTTAATGCACCTTAGTGATATATATAAATTTCAATGCGTTTAAAATAGTGAAACATTATTTAAATAAACCGCAAATGATTTTTCCCCATAGACCGCAATGTAATGGAATTCTTTTAAGTGTCCCTGTAAAAAAACTATAAGTGCTACACACTTCCGTTGAAATAGGGCGCATGCTATAGATAACGACAATAACATGTAAAAATTGCAGAGCAATCCGAGCATATTTACGGGAGTTAGAGCACGGACAGACGGCCAGACAAACCGAAGTCATAAACACTTTTCAACTAGGTTGGAAAGTGTTAAAAAAGTACGGTTTTATGATAAATACTCTTTAAGGAAAAACATTTTTCCTCTTCATACTGAACTAGTTTAAGTAAGTTTAACTTAAATAAATACACTTTTATAACTACGGTTTAGTCAATTATAATTATATGTATAAATAAAGAAAAATAACGATCGTATTCTATGGTTTAGAGCAAAATTTAAATTGATTAAATACGTTTGAAACTAAGAATTAAGGTCCGATTCTGAGCATGTCAGTTTGACGATGATATTGTTAGTGTCGGAGACAAGAAGAGAAAAAATATTATTGCTATAGAGATAACGACTTATTCAATATCGTAAGGTGCTCTGTACCGAGCTCTATATATAACAGGAGTTCAGCGGAGGAGAATCAGTCGTCAGAAGCATGTAAGGCAAATGAAGCTTGCAAGGCAAAAGTAAAAAAATAGTCCTCGTTGTCAATGTCAGATATTTGTATTCTTATTTACTATTATTCTAATTTATGCTTTTATAATTAAGCTATGCTTATCTAATTCATAAATAATTTATAAATAATGTAAGGAAATGCGATAGACAGTATGTTTTACCATGAATGCGAGCTAAAATTATCGACACTGCATCCTTCCACGCTGACTGCTGGGAATCATGTTAGAAGACAGATCTCCTGTTATATTTGGAGCTCAGTGGCTCTGTGTGAATAATGAGAGCGTTCATAATCGGGCAGTTACTTTTAAAATACACTTAAAACTTATCCATCCGGTGAAACCGCGTAAAACTAAATAGTTTCAGCAACACGCAACTTATATATATATATACTTTATATATATATATATATATATATATATATATATATATATATACCGCAACTTATATATATATATATATCGCTCGAGTTAACTTTGGCCTTCCGAGCACTATAAGTAAAAATGTAATA
Source organism: Maratus michaelseni (assembly GCA_963931845.1). Lineage (NCBI taxonomy): Eukaryota > Metazoa > Arthropoda > Arachnida > Araneae > Salticidae > Maratus > Maratus michaelseni. The sequence continues at coordinate 301,041,973 of OZ007593.1, read as the reverse complement.
TCCTAAAAATACGCTGATCACAAAAAGCGCATTTGCGTCCCTAAACCGTCAAATTGACAATCAGAAAAAAACTTACGTTATTTTGACGCAATCGTACTAAATCCCACAGCTTTATAAATGAATAAATATAATTCCTTTTAAAAATGTCTTATGCCATCAAAAATAAGCAAGAGTTGTCTTATTCGTCTAATCTTCCATAATCGGGTTCATATCCGATGTTTAACCCCTAAAGTGGGTGAATTTTTAAAATCGCTGAAATACATGTTTAAATACATTTTTATTAGATTTGTTATCTTGAATTTCATACTGTTAACTTAAACCTGCTACGGAGATATTGCGAATGACCTAAAACGTTCTACCGTTCCCCCCTATTTTACCGGGGTGAATTTCTAAAATAGCTGAAGTACGTGTTTAACCATTTTTTAGTAGATTTGTTATCCTGAATTCCATGCTCCTAACAAAAACTGCTGCTGCGATATGGCGAAATGACCTTAAACGTTCGACCTTCCATTTATCCTCTAAGTGGGTGAATTTATAAAATCGCTCAAATACGTGTTTAACCATTTTTTAGTAGATTTGTTATCCTGAATTTCATGCTCCTATCTAAAACTGCTGCTGAGATATAGCAAAATGGTCTAAAACGTTTAACTCTCCCTCTCTGAACCCACTGCGGGTGGGAATTTTCAAAAATTCCTTTTTAATGCTTGCCTTGTGAGGGAACCTAAGAAGCTTCTTTGCTTAACAAAAATAATCTGAGATGATCGTGCCACAAATTTGGCTTCAAAGTTCAAAATAAAATTTATCCCTCTTTTACTGATAAAATTAACATATGCTGTAGTTTGTCTATATAATATATTTTATTATCATGCTTTTCTAGCAATTTACAAATTTTAGAACGTGTACGGTTGTAAAAATAATGTAATATGACTAAAACATTTATTTTTAAAAATTCTTAATGTGGAATGCAATATATCTAAAGCTTTTGTGCTCCCCGATAATACAGAATTAATGGCATTACATATATTTTCAAAGGAAAACATTTATTATGCGAACATGACAACATATTTAAATTTCGTTACCATGCCTAAAAAGCTTGATTATTGTGGTACAATAATTAAAAAAATAGGTATTATAATCAGACGGTCTGCATAGTAAGTAAAGCTTCCTAATTACTTTCTATAGAATCTTTAAAAGTATTATAAGTGATGAATTCACTATTTTTCACGAAACAAATTCTGTAAGTATCCGTAATGACGCGTACAAATGTAATGGCCGCCTGATGTCTCAAAAGTAGTTTAAAGTGCAAATTGTTTAAAAAATCTTCATATATAATTTACATGCTTTTGATTTTATGTATATTTGCGTGAGAGAAAATGTGTCATAACTAAAAACATATACTTATGCATGCGAGATTTTTAGTGGTACTAAATCCTTATTAAAATTACATTGATATTGTATAAGCTGTGGCAAACGATTCAAAAGAAATGCAAAAATGAAAAGAGTTCAATCTACTAATCTTTTTGGCAGGGAAGTATTAGGAAGAAAATTCCCGCAGGTTTTTAAATTATTAGATAATTTAAGTGGTATTTTATTCGTCAAAGGCGAGGGTTTATTTAAATTTTCCAACAAATTTAACGCCATAGAAATTTGATATATGTTTAGTATTTTACTATTAATTAAGATTAAATGCATTAGTGATAGACATAATTAGCACCAGATACTAAATATAAAAAAATATTTCTGATATGAATGTGTGGAACTAAAATAACATTAATTGAAATTTTAATTACTTGAAAGGTGTGAAACCAACAAGTTGCCTGGCTAGGATGTCGATCTGGGTAGCTTAGTGATAGAGCGTCAGCACGGTACGCTGAGGTCCCAGGTTCGAGTCCTGGCCCAGGTCAATTTTTCACTCATGTTGGTTTAATGTATTTAATTGTCTGATAAAATGTGATATTGTGTATAAGTAAACTATTTTAGTTTAACAATTTCGGATGGAAGACATTCGAAAAAATACAAACACTATTTAGTTATATATTTAAATTTCTAATCAATATTTGAAAAATGTCAAGGAAAATTTAGGGGGTTATATCCAAATTGATAGACACTTTATAATTTACAGTAGTTTATAATATTTGCATGATAAAATCAAAATCCTTTTGAAAAATATTATCTAAGTTACAATTAATTTTAATAATATCGAATACTCAGTGAGATATCGTTAAATCGGTTATCTAACAACAATATATGAGATGTTTGGCAAGTAGGATAAATAATATCCAGTTTCTTACATGTTTTGTTGGGAAATTAATTATATATCTTATAACTAATATTACATCTTATTACAAACGAACATGTACATAACACAGACATATATATAGTCTAGAGAGAAAATCTCTATATATTTATTTAAAAACATATATCTGCATAAATACAACCAGCATTCACCGTATAGAGCACTACCATTCATTAAAAAAAGTTAACTCTACGACAGCGAACTACTCCAACTTATAAAGGTACTCTATTCTGCAAGCAGTTCATCTCTTTCTCCAGCGGCGCGCAAGTCACGAAGAAGTGGGACAAAAGTGAGTTTTCCTTTTGGTTCTTCTTCTGCAGATTGGCAACACAAGCAATGTAGTTTAGGAGGGAATTAAGGCTCCTACAATCCGGGCTGACTCACGTCGTCATTTAATTGCCCATAGGACAGGAACGATTGGCCAAGCCACGTCGCGCCGCGTGGGCAACAATTGCTGATTGGTCTAAGTGGGCATCAAAATGCTTGATGATTCAGCCTGTGTTATAGTCGCCCTAGAGGGAATAGACGCTTTCAGCGTGACGCCAGTCAGGACGTTTTGCTTGGTTACTGACTCCAAACAAACGGTTGCTATGTTTGATTTCTTATTAAATATAAATCGTAGAAAATGTTACCACTGCATATAAAGTATTTAAACACTTAACTGTGAGATATAGCTATAAGATATATCTATCATATACAGACAAAATAGAAAATACTACATAGTAACCGTTTGTTTGGAGTCAGTAACCAAGCAAAACGTCATGATTGACGTCACGACTGAAAGCGCGAGGCTAACGAAAAAGAAAGGCTACCATGGTGCTTTATTCATATCTTTTTTTACAGACCGCGGGAGTCACGTGATGCTCGAATGCACCAATGAAGGTGCACGAAATGAGCATCACGTCACTCTAGCGGTCTGTAAAAAAAGATAAGTGGAATGTACCGTGGTAGCCTGTCTTTACCGTTAGCCTCGTGAAAGCGTCTATTGCGCTAGGCGTGTTTGTGACAGCTCGACAGTTTCATCTTTGAGGTGACTGTTCGTAGCTTGCTAGCAAAAAATTGCATTAAATATATCAAATTGTTAAGTAACAAATTATGATTGAAGTCTACAAAAAATATACATAGTCTAAGACTCTATGCAAATCCTTGAACTCGATAACGTCATTTAGATTGCTTGCAACATGATCCTGATCTACAAGATTTCGTAAGCTTCGCTGCAGTGATGGAAATTTTTGACGATTCTCGCTGCGGGTACCTGAATGTTGGAACAGCCATGTCTGTGTTATCAAGTCCTCTTCTATAAGAATTAATCTCCAGATATTCTTCATATAGCAATTGAATAATATATTGAAAACTTATATAACAAACGAACATGTGAATCTATTCAATATCTGAATAATTTGAGAAATTTTCAAATATGAAAGTTTGCATATTTTATGACTTATTTATTGCATAGTTACAATTAAATAAAATGAAAAAAATATTACAGTTCAAATAGCGTATATCCCGTAGTCTTAAAATACAGGGTGTTTCTAAATGAATATCGGAGTTTTAACGATTTGCAGTATCTATTATAAAAAACTTAAAATTATAATTAATACATAAAATGAAAGAGCAACTCAAACAGTTTTACCTACAAGCTTACAAGTGTTCAATGTGAACACCTTTCGTCACACGGCACAGAAGAAGTCGATAGCTCAGTTCTTCCCAAACGTTAATTAGTGTTTGTGCGGTAATTGTTGCAACAGCTGCCTCAATCCTGTTTCTTAGGTTGGGTAGGTCAGCTTAAGACTTAGGTCAGCTGGTAGTGGAGGCACATACACTCGATCCTTTATGAACCCCAACAAGTAGAAATCATATGGCGTCAGATCGGGTGAGCGTAGAGTGGCGTTTGGGAAGAACTGAGCTATCGACTTGATGTGTGCCGTGTGACGAAAGGTGTTCACATTGAACACTTTTAAGCTTGTAGGTAAAACTCTTTGAGTTTCCCTTTCATTTTATTTATTAAATATAATTTTAAGTTTTCTATAATAGATACTGCAAAGCGTTAAAACCCCGATATTCATTTAGAAACACCCTGTATTATAATTACTTTTTAAAAGGGAACTAATAAGTCAAAACATTTTATTTATTTAGACACAGAGAAGGTAACCGAAATAGTTCATTAAAAATTCGTGGATACCTGCGTTTTGGATAGCCTTATGATATATTTAGGAGAAATTGCTTAAAAGATATTTACAATAATTGCCTTCCGTAGAAGGTTATTTATAAGAATCTTCTGCCCCGTAAGCACACTATAAATACTAAATTGACTATTTAAAAATAAAACGTTCTGCAGGTTAACATAATGGCATATTTACAGAACTCATTTGTCTTTTACTTACCCATCATACGTAGTATAGGGTAAGTCTTGTAATCGTTTTGAAAATCGAAAAATTTTTTTTGACGGATTTACACGTTTCAGACACTGGAGATTCCGAAAAACATATTTTTAGAAAAAAAATTTTGCCGTCCGTCTGTGTGTCTGTGTGTGTGTGTGCCTGTAAACGCTCTATCTACCGAAAAAATTGAGATATAAACTTGCAATTTGGTATGTACTTAGTATGTAATAATGGAAAGAAGCCTATTTCATTTCAATAACCTCGATTAACCGGAACAATTTTTTTCGGACTCTCGAAATATTCGTTCTGATGAAAGGTATATAAAAATTTTCGAAATTGTTTATTTTAAGAAATGAATATAAAAGACAATAAAAAAACATAAATTTTGAATAAAGCATGAAGTCGATCGGATAATGAGTTGCCGAGATATTTGGAATCCTATTTTTCACACTCTTCGATTTTTCATGACCCTGTATTTCATCTAAATTTCACTTCAAAGATATATTTTAATTGGAAATTTGACGCTTAATCAGATGCAATAAACCGCTAGTTAATAGGATTATTATTTTTGGAGTTATAAGGAAAAACCTCTTTCAAGCAATTCAGTAATCGAGCCTTTAAAGTTTGTGTCGTCATCAAGCCACGATTTTATTTGAATTGCAATACATTTTATAAGTAGTTTACACATTTTTATTTTAATATTTTACATTATGCATATCCATGATGGGTAAGTATTACGGTGGCCCCCAACGACTAGTTTCTTAAAATATCGTTTTAAAGTGTTATAACATTTCAAAAATCTTTACATGCGTGCTTATGATTATAAATATATTCGCATTTCAAGTAAATTGCAACAAACTCATGTACTTAAGGAAAAATATTTATATCTGCTTAGAAATTATTATTTAAATGGATTCAAAATTCATTAAATGAAAATGTCAAAGGCCAAGCATTTGTGCATTCAGGGAATAAACATTTCAAAAATAACTTTCTAAAATAAGTTGCATACAATATTTACGTAATATTGTGCTGAATTTAATATATGGAGAAACGATGCACTCAGATCTCAGAAACGAGATTCTAGACATAATTAGGAGGGACACTTGAAAATCGAATACTTGAAAGACGCAGTTTAGTAAATTAACTACTTTTTCATTTCCGTTCAGAATACTGTTTCTCGTGGTAAAGTTAAGTCAGTAACATTTGATATTTTGAAAGGCACCTTTAAGTTGCAGTTTAACTGTTTTCTTTGATTATATAATTTCAATGTTTTACCAGTTAACTAATTGAAAGTTAATTAATTGTCATACTTTACCGAAATTTGACAGGTATTAAAATTTAATAAAGTAATAAATCTATACTAATAATTGAAAGATGTTTGTCGATCTGCGTATATGTATGCCTGTATTTGCATATGTCTTGATGGCTAGAAAGATCTACCTTACTTAGAGGTCTAAAAATTTGGTTAAGGAAAGTCCAAGGAATGTCCAAATGCATGTCAGGTTCAGATATTTTATTATTTTTAGTTAACCGGGATATTAATTAAAAACCGTATTGTACATCGCAAAATAGAGCGCCGCCGCTGATCGTGGTGAATTTCGAAACATTCGGAATCAGAAAAGAAGTAACAGGGGTAAAACGCTCAATTTTTTTGCCCATTTTTTCCCAAATCAAAATAAGAATAAAAAGACATAACGAGCGTACTTTTTCGGATCTAACAGTATTACAAGTCAAAAATAAATTTATTTTTTAGTATTTCAAAAAGTTTTTTTTTTTTTCGGATATCGAATTGATATTTTTTCCCGCCTGTGTCCTCTTGAATGAAGTACAAAAAAATATCTACAACAACAAGAAAAAAAATAAACACACTAATATGGGACCTTTTTGTTTACAACGGTGTTATTTGTTTTTAAAAAAATATCATTATTAACCCTTTCAAAAACTATTTTCTAATGTCGTTTTCGGTTTTCACTTTTTCGGGAATTTATTTTAATTTGTATCTATTTTCCTAAGCGAAATATGAAAGAAAAAAGATACCCACCTATGTATGGTACATGTTTCTGTCTTACAACCTCCTTGGATTAAAAAATATTAATATTTTCTGTTAAAAAAGAATTTTGAGGTTGTCATTTCACAAATTCACCAGATTTTCTCCCTCTATCAGTACCTTAAAAGATAGTTTCCCGTTTTAATTCTGATTCAGAACATTTTGGAGGAGTTTTTATTTCTGCGGATGCGCTGGGAAACTGTAAATTTCCAACAGTGAAAAATAACATTTGGAATTTTAATAGAGGGTAGGTGTAGTGTATATTATTTAGATTTTTCCAGGAACAGTTGGTCGTAATTGAAAGAGTTTAATATATCTAAACGTCAAATATTAAAATTTTAATCTCTGTAACGAGGAAGCCTTAATTCGGTTAGAAAAATTCTCATTTGAAAAATAAATATTTTACAGATTCGTGGGTGTACGCTGCCGAAGGCAGTGAGGACCCCAAAATTAGATTTTTTAAACATATAAATTTCGTTAAACATATAAATTCATTCAACATTGATTTTAGGCCTATTTAAGGTGAGTATTTAGGTCTATTAAGGTTTATTTATTTCTATTTATGTCTACTAAAATCTACTTAGGTCTGTTAAGGTCTATTAATTATTATTGCGGGCCTGGAGAAGTCCGGAGGTCAGCTAGTATATAATAAATAATAATATCGTTTTTTTTTGTTTTTTTGTTTTTTTAAAGTGAAAATATGAGAATCTAGCGAAAATAAATCAGCGAATATTTTCCTTCAAATAATAGCTTTAAATTAGAAAAAGAACTGGTTCATTTAAACGTATTTTGCAAGAATTTTAAAGTAAAATTGTTTTCCAAAAAAAGTTTCCCTTATACATCTTGTATAACAATTTAATCGCTCAAAATAAGCATTCAAATTAATATAATTACATGAATTTAATAACAAAGAACAAGGACTATTTTAAACCCTAAAAATATATCATTTATGGCAATATCTCTTTTTTAAGTAAGCAAACGAGAAGAAACGTTATTTTGTGTTCCTTAAAAGAATTTTTAGAGATAAAATTTATATAATTATATAAATGTAATGTACTAAATATGTAATATATTAATAATAATAACAGTAATATAATGAGATAAATCCTGCAAGAACTTGGGGAAAAATGTGATTATTATGTATGCGTGATTATTATGTATGTTTTATCCATTCTAACAACGGATTAGTCTAGTTTTATTCTGATTTCACATAACATTTGTATAAATATTTGCCATCATTGATATTACATGTTAAAAACTCTTTATGGAAATGGAAATCACTATTCTTTTAAAAAATCATTTTGCAGCGTTAAATATTAAGTGAGGTAAATTCTGGATCATTTAAATGCCTGTTTGTGTTGAGCAAACTTTCGATTTGAACTTTTACACAAGGTTTTAATAACACTTATACCGTGCAATGACGTTTGTGCAGATAATTGACTCCAAATAATTTGCTTCAAATTAAAAGAGGATTAACACTGCATGTACAAGAGGTTTTATAAGCTACAAAAAACATGCTTAAAAGCTGCACACAAAAGTAATTTTTAGAAACAAATAGTTCATTTCCTAGTCATTACTATTATCATTTTTATTATTGAGAATTGGCGTATTGCCAACATATCATATTACAGAAATGTTACTTTTAGGTAGCTTTCAATACAAAAAAAGTATAAAGCTACCTATTGCAGCCGTTCGGAGGAAAGCAGTTCCGGAAAATTTCGATATATTTTCAAAGATCATGACCCCCAGACCCCAAAAACCACCCTCCGTCTAAATGTTGATTTATATATATATATATATATATATATATATATATATATATCTGACCTATGTCATACGATAACGCTCGTATTTATAAATCAATTTTGAAACTAATTGTGTGTATTAAGCTAACCAATGTCTCGACCGAGTTCGTTGGCCAGCTTGGTCCGCCATTTTGTTTCAAGATGGCGGTCATTTAAAAATTTAAAACTAAAATAAATATACAAAAAAAAATAAAAATTCAAATTTATTTTTTAATTACGTGTTAGGCCTTGATACAAGGATTCCAGAGCATTTTTTGGTTTACCTCTATCTCAAAAAATGGCTGAGATAGAGCAGTTTGAAATTCTAGGGTGGCTGACATTTTGAAACAAAACAGCACATTAACGCGATTACTCGCAAATTATTTTCTTTCATTATTGTAATAATTTCCCCAATCATACGCATAAAACTATATATTCATATCCGTTAGCACCAAAATTGGCAACATTGGTGCCAAAATTGGCGACATTTGGCGACCAAAATAAGTCTTCATAAATGAAGCCAATTTGGCTATTGCTCAATAATTTGACGAATTTCTTATTCAAATTCAGTATTAACGAATCTTTTGTAAACGTTTCTTTGCATTTTAACTTGCTGTTTTCGTGTAACATTAGCTAAAATTTTAAAACGAAGATATAGGAAAGCTACCTTTTCCTCCCGGTACAGGCCGGAAGGACTTTTTTCGCTTTAAATTAGAAATTTTATATTTTTTATTTAAAATAAGGGACGTATCAAGGACCATCACGCGAAACGCCGCGTTCCGTGAATTCTGCAACGATCTCCCAACCCACCCTCCATCCAGGTGTTTTATTTGTTCATTTTTCCTTTTAAATTATTCCGGTTTCAATTTTCCGATTTTTTTTCATTTTTTCCTGGCTTCCGCTAGTGTCTCAGCATAAGGGACGTACCCAGGACCATCACGCGAAACGCCGCGCTTCGCGAATTCTGCGGTAGTCTCCCAACCCACCAGCCGCCCAGGTGTTTAGTTTGTTCATTTTTCATTTTAAATTTTTGTGAAATATATGAAAATAGGTGGACTCATTGTATACCCACCTAAATTTAAGACCTATTGTCGCTATTATCAAACATTACTTGTTTCTGCAAGAAAAGTAACTGCCTATTGGATTTCACAACGTAGTAAATAAGTTAGAATATAGAATAAAATATTAGAGAATTCTTCCGAATTTGAAGTGGATAAAGTTTGTTTTAATATTATTAAATTCTTATTCTTAAGCTGGAAATTTTTCATATTATTGATGGATACATAAGAGCTTAATTTTTTTTCAAAAAATGAGCTCTTTGAGCTGTGCTATATTTCACATTTTCGGGCTACAGCAATGCTTGCTAGAATGAACTTGGAAATGCGGATGGATTGTTAGAGGTAACGCTGGCCAAGAAATTGGTTTACCATTATTAGGGTGATCCCAAACAATTATTTTTGAAAAGTGATATACATAGAGGCTTAATTTATGAGAAATGATGAGCTAAACACACTGAAAAACATTGAACTTTATCTTTTAATAACAATTGATATCTCAAGACACTGAAAGATTTCATATTTATATTATTTAAGCTTGTCATTATATAATAGAAATAATAGCAATAATGCATTAATTTTCCGCATAATTTCATTTAGCTAAGAAACCACACAGTGTGCAGTGGAAATATGGTTTATTTAAACATTTATTATAAATCATATAAAATGAAGTGAAGACTAAAAAGTGCTGAAACGAAAGTGAAATGAAATGATATATCCATTATTTTCAAAATAGGGTGTTGTTTCATGTTGCAGGTTGTAGTTGCACACAGTAGAAATATACTTTATTAACCCTTTAACGGATAAAGCATTTCAATTACTAAAATGTTGAAATAAATGACTGACACCGGAAATTATGGACAAATTTATTTTTATATACAAAAAAAGCAATATTTCACATATAGAATAAATGAAAAACTTTTCTATTAAAATTCTACTGTCATTGTTGAATTTCGTAATTAAAGTTTTGTAGTTTCACAGGGAAACCAATGAAAGTTAAAGGGTTAAAACCTTTTTTATATATCACATAAAGTGAAATGAAGAAGAAATATTTCAATCACAAAGTCAAGTGAAGTGTCTAGTATTTTTAGAGAAATAATATTGTTTATTCAATGTTCTGAACATGTTTACATATGTTATGAAATCTGAATTATGATGTTCCGGTTCCATTTTAAACCGACTTTCTTTATAAAACGTTTCGAAATAGTTAATGGGAAAACTATTGCTTTATAAAATACAAATTTAATCAACCTGTTTTCTCAAAGCAGCTGAGTTACTTATTACCAGCAGGAAAAGCAAAAGTAACCACGCGGTCGTCCATCAATGTGCGGTTAATTGGACATCCGCTTTCCATTCTTGATACGGAACATTATAACCAGTTACAACTATTGGTCAAACATTACGTCGTTTGTTTTTTGATTAAAAAAAAACAAACTATTAGTAAGTTGTTCGAATACAATTAATGAAGTGTGTCTGTTATGGCAAGTTACAAATATTCCAACAACTCAAAAGCCAACTTTTGGTGCAAAATTTGAAACAAAGTCTATCACAAACCTGTCAGAATTGTTAAAAATAGGACTAGATGAGTAGAAAAACAGTTAGTATTAGAAAAAGAGTTTTTGATTAGAAAATCTGTTTGATATATTACATGCTAATTCAAGGAAACATATTTAAATTTCTGAAGATTGTGTGTTTCTTCGGGATCAACTAGAGGCCTAGGAAATAATTATGCATGTTGAGGATAATATGTTTCAACAGCGAGAACAATAGAAGCAGAAACACATGTGTGAGGATCGTGAGAGACAAGAAAAAACAAGGAAATCAGCATCTACATCATTGGCAAAACACTTTATTCCGATTTTTAAAGAGGAAGAAAATGCATCACATGTTGATGACTAATAACAAACATATTATAATTACATATTTAATGTAGAGCGAAACGAAAAAAAAAACGACATTCTCCTGTAATACTGACACAAATATTCCAATACAATGAAAAAAATCCTGACGGCTCGGCCTACAGGCACAGGTAGATTTCGAAGACGCAGACAGTGGGGCGCCTGTTTGTCGGGAATTGCGGAAGAAATGACCTTTTTACGATGATGCGGCAGTTGGAACCGCCTACTTCGAAACCTAACTTGTTTGCAGGCGGAATCGGCAGGGATTTTTTTGTTTTTAATTTTTTTTTGCTATAACGGTTGGTCCTATAAAAACTTGTAAATATAAAAGTTTTAAGTAATATTAAGAGGATTAATAATAAATTTAAGCGGATTTGAAATCTTGAGAATTGGCGAAGTTATGAATTTTTTTCTTCTAAACCCCCCCTCCCCCCCCCTTAAGGCAATTTTTAATTATATCAAAAATCTGTCATACATAAATTTTCGGCCCTTCTCCTAGAAGTAATAATAACTTCAAACGGATTCGATACGTATCATAAGTAAGAAATTATGGGTTTTTTTCTGTTTTCACAAAAAGCCCCCCATCCCCCCCTTGGTTCGATTTTGTCCATTAACGAACTTGACCGAGATTTTATGCCCCTTGATTTTATGTATCAGTTTCGAAAAGATGCGGGAGTTGGAACCGCCTACTTCGAAAAATAACTTGTTTGCAGGCGGAGCCGGCAGGGATTTTTTTTGTTTTTAATTTTTTTTTTGCTATAACGGTTGGTCCTATAAAAAACTTGTCAATATAAAAGTTTTAGATAATATTAACAGGATTAATAATAAATTTACGCGAATTTGATATCTTGTGAATTGACGAGGCTATGATTTTTTTTCTCTTAAAACCCCCCTTTTTTCCCCCCCTTGGGGCCATTTTTAATTATATCAAAAATCTGTCATACATACATTTTCGACCCTTCTCCTAGAAGTAATAATAACTACAAACGGATTCGATACGTATCATAATTAAGAATTTATGGGTTTTTTTCTGTTTTCACAAAAAGCCCCCTTACCTTCCCCCCCTTGGTTCGATTTTGCCCATTAACGAACTTGACCGAGATTTTATGCCCCTTGATTTTATGTATCAGTTTGTAAAAGATTAATGCAGAATTTTTCCAGTTATCGTGGTCAGAAAAAAGTGACATAGATAGATAGATAGATAGATAGATAGATATATAACGTTTTGAACTGGGGGTGGTTTTGGGTTCTGGGAGTCATGATCGGCGTAGATTTGCAAAAATTTTTCAAAATTTCCAACTTAGGTGAGAATGTAATAGGTAGTATTTCTTACGAAATCTACCTAAAAGCATACAGGCAGTTCCTTATCTGATGTATTGTCAGAATGGAAATTATTTAACAGTTTCTCGAGTTGTTGCAGGACCATGAATTTAGGAGATTCCATAGATCTCATTCGAAAAAAAAGATCTGCAGAAACTTTATCCGATAACATGTAATATGCGGACTATGAGAGAAGTTTCAGTGTGACGAACGCAACAAAAACTAAATTGAGAAATCGAATGAATACAAAATAATAAAATACATGCCTTTCACTAATTCCATTTAAAAGACTAAAATCCCTGACGGCTCGGCCTACAGGCACAGGTAGATTTCGAAGACGCAGACCGTGGGGCGCCTGTTTGTCGGGAATTGCGGAAGAAATGAACTTTTTTACGATGATGCGGCAGTTTGAACCGCCTACTTCGAAACCTAACTTGTTTGCAGGCGGATTCGGCAGGGATTTTTTTGTTTTTAATTTTTGTTTTTGGTATAACGGTTGGTCCTATAAAAAACTTGTCAATATAAAAGTTTTAGATAATATTAAGAGGACTTATAATAAATTTAAGCGGATTTGAAATCTTGGGAATTGACGAAGTTATGCATTTTTTTCTTCTAACCTCCCCCCTCCCCCCCCCTCTTAAGGCAATTTTTAATTATATCAAAAATCTGTCATACATAAATTTTCGGCCCTTCTCCTAGAAGTAATAATAACTTCAAACGGATTCGATACGTATCATAATTAAGAAATTATGGGGTTTTTTCTGTTTTCACAAAAAGCCCCCCCCCATCCCTCCCCCCCCCCGGTTCGATTTTGCCCATTAACAAACTTGACCGAGATTTTATGCCTCTTGATTTTATGTATCAGTTTCGAACAGATGCGGGAGTTGGAACCGCTTACTTTGATAAATAACTTGTTTGCAGGCGGAGCCGGCAGGGTTTTTTTTGTTTTTAATTTTTTTTGCTATAACGGTTGGTCCTATAAAAAACTTGTCAATATAAAAGTTTTAGATAATATTAAGAGGATTTATAATAAATTTAAGCGGATTTGAAATCTTGGGAATTGATGAAGTTATGAATTTTTTTCTTCTAAACCCCCCCTCCTTTCCACCGCTTAAGGTAATTTTTAATTATATCAAAAATCTGTCATACATAAATTTTCGCCCCTTCTCCTAGAAGTATTAATAACTTTAAATGGATTCGATACGTATAATAATTAAGAATAATGTTTTTTTTTTCTGTTTTCACAAAAAGCCCCCCCCCCCCCCCCTTGGTTCGATTTTGCCCATTAACGAACTTGACCGAGATTTTATGCCCCTTGATTTTATGTATCAGTTTCGAAAAGATGCGGGAGTTGGAACCGCCTACTTCGAAAAATAACTTGTTTGCAGGCGGAGCCGGCAGGGATTTTTTTGTTTTTAATTTTTTTTGCTATAACCGTTGGTCCTATAAAAAACTTGTCAATATAAAAGTTTTAGATAATATTAAGAGGATTAATAATAAATTTACGGGGATTTGATATCTTGTGAATTGACGAAGCTATGATTTTTTTTCTTCTAAAACCCCCCCTTTCCCCCCCCCCCCCCTTGGAGCCATTTTTAATTATATCAAAAATCTGTCATACATAAATTTTCGGCCCTTCTCCTAGAAGTATTAATAACTTTAAATGGATTCGATACGTATAATAATTAAGAAATTATGGGGGGTTTTCTGTTTTCACAAAAAGCCCCCCCACCCTCCCCCCCTTGGTTCGATTTTGCCCATTAACGAACTTGACCGAGATTTTATGCCCCTTGATTTTATGTATCAGCTTGTAAAAGATTAATGCAGAATTTTTCCAGTTATCGTGGTCAGAAAAAAGTGACATAGATAGATAGATAGATAGATAGATAGATAGATAGATAGATAGATAGATAAAGTTTTGAACTGGGGGTGGTTTTGGGTTCTGGGAGTCATGATCGGCGTAGATCTGCAAAAATTTTTCGAAATTTCCAACTTAGGTGAGAATGTAACAGGTAGTATTTCTTACGAAATCTACCTAAAAGTGGTAAACACATCTAATGAAGTGGTAAAAACATCTAATATTAAATATTACACACTTAATAAATTCTGGTTTGGAAGTCATACTCATATTAAAAAGAGTACTAACATTAAATTTTTAATTAGTAATAACAACTACTGAAATCATGTTTCAGTTCCGTGGAAGAAATCAGCTCAAGAAAATGGATTGTTTTTTAATCACTGCTAAATTTTAATAAAATTATAACAGAAAACATTTTAGTGGTTTATCCATACATTTAAGAAAATTAAAAACTTACAAGAGTACTGTGAACAGTCAATAACTGACCTTAAAAACTATTTAGAAATTCAAAATATAAAATAAACTCAATTTTTATGAATGAAAATCCTGTAAGATCTTGTTGGTTACTCTCTACGTTTTTCTTGTCTGTGGATGGCAAGAGAAGTTTTCGTTAGACCACCGAAATGAAAGAATTATTTGCAGTGTGTACCAAAAAAAGTCTAACACGATTTTATTTTTTACCTGTTCAGGATATGTAGGCAAAGTCATTTACAAAAGTGTTTAAAATGAGGTAAGAATTCAGATTATGTTGACTGAACAACCCTGTAATTACTTCTGAAAAATTTACATTCCTTATATTTTTATACGGACCTTTGGTCCTATAAATTATATTTAAGAAAACATTCTCTATGCTATGACAAGTAAAAAAGTATAAAAGCCAAGTCTACTATGATTAAAACTCATAGAGTTCTGATACTTTGAATTTTATGAAATTTTGGAATTTTCCGTCACTGAAAACACACATACAATATTTTAGTGCTGAGAAGTCCCGTAATTTCCTAAAATTTAAAGTATCATAACTTGGGGTGAGTTTTAGTCGTAAAAGAATGTTTCAAAGCTTTCATATTATTATGTACGGTATTCAACTAAAAACATTTAACGCATTTTAGCATACTTCCAAAGTTGCGATAATGTTTCAGAGTGATAACAAAATTTTAACAAACCGCCACACGGTGGGAGATTTGCCGATTCCAGCTGGCCAAAATTATTTTTCAACTTCTATTTTATGAAATATATTTTTCGTTTATATAAACGATATATTAGGCTGATTTAAAGAAAATATATGAAATTTTAAACGGTAGTTTAATAAGAAATCATTATATTTAATTAAAAATTATTAATGTAGTACATTAGATGTGCAGGGTGGCTAGTGGTCAGTGGAAAATACGGTCAAAAAAGTTATAAACACCAATATATTTTTATAGAAAAAATCATGTTAATTATTTGATCGAATAATCGACATGAATTTTTCTATGAGAATATACTGGTGTTTATCACTTTTTTTGACTGTATTTTACCCTGACCACTAGCCACCCTGATGTGATTTTTTTTAATTATATTACTATGATGTACCATTCAGTTAAATATTTAAATTATTTAAAGCTTTAAAACATGTATGAATGAGTTAATCTTTTACTTGATAACTAAAAAGGACAATATTTATGAACTTTTATAATATTATTAAGATTTAAGCGATAGAATTATATTTATTATATGATGCCAAATTATAAAAGTATTTTTTTATAATAATCTACTAGAAATTGGGATACAAAATAAATATTAAAGAGTAATACATATTATTATATATACAAAAGAATAAGAAAATTGCGTAACAATTTTCTGACAATTCGCCATCTAATAGTTCTTCATTCTGGCTTTCCTCAGTAAGTTACGAGTACGGATTGAACGAGGTATTTCAAAACTGCTTTGCAGCCAAGTTTCATATTTTTTTATAAATTTCTCATGTGCTCTATGTACAGCAGTCCACTTTTGTCTAAACTGGGCCTTCTGTATAATCATTTCCTGCTTGAAAACTTTCATTTGTACTTCGTTATAATTTTCATTTGTCAACAAAACATATTAAGCCAATTCGATTTTTTCGTTAAATGTGGAAGCTTGTTGCTGCTGTATAATATTATAAAAGCTTATTCGTGTGATTGGTTTACATTCTGATGACCCTGGTAAAAAGAAAAGTGTTCTTAGAATAAAAAATATAATAATAACTTTAGACTTCGTATGATAAAAACAACTTTAAAATCTACGGAAGCTGATAGAAGCAGACAAGTAAACGTTTATCCAATATCTAAGACTCTAAACTATTTACTAAAATTAAAAGGTGAGATTTATCTAGCTTTATCATATAACTTTTTGAATTTTCAAAATGAAATTTATAAAAAATACATAAAGTCATTAAAAACATTAAATGTGAAATAACTATTCACAAAAGAAAAAATTATGCTTATAAATTAAAAAAAATAAAGTACATGCCTTGTTCTAAAGCACTCATCATGTACAATTTCTTTCAATTTCTTCAACATTCACATATTAAAACAATATACTAGAAATCATCGATTTATTCTCCTCTAATAAACGCCAACTTCATACTCACCTACTGGCAGTACGGTTGCATTTATATCAAAAACATCTGCAGTGCCCACCACCTGCACATATAAGGTACATGTGGTAAAAAAAAAAATTCCAGTTGGATAAACTTTGAAAAATCGACGTTTGGCCAGCTAGAATCAGCAAATCGTCCACCGTGCGCTATGACAATTTTCTCAGGGCATTTAACTCAGTAAATGAAGGAGTGGTGTATACATTTTTTCTAATATCTCAGTAAAACATTATTGCACAATTAAAAGATTGGTATCAAGTTATTCAAAATTCAATTATATGTCAAAAAATGTAAAAATCTTTTTTTAACCATTTTAAAGGTGTACTGTCCCCCTTATTTTAAATCCATATTCTTTAAAATAAAACATTCTGTTGGAGAAAATAACAATATATTATCCTTTCCTGACACTCCGCTGTTTAAAATGCCAGAGTTTTATCATTACAAAATTTAAAAAAGTAATAATAATCATTACAATGGATATCTAATCTATCTGAATTCCTTTGTTTTCCCCTGTTACAGATCTATAAATACCAAATTTGTTTTTTAGTTGAAAACGTATTGCAGGTGAACATAATGGCATATTTAAAGATTGTAGAGTAATGTTTCCTAAAAATAACGTTTTAAAATGTTTTATCGTTTTAAAAATATGTGATTATGTTCTTATACTTTTGTAGAAATTCAGGATTCAAATAAAATTGTCGTAAAAACCATGTTCTTAATGTGAATGTTTTAGATCTGGTTAGAATGTATTATGTGAATAAATTCAAAACTCATTAAATAAAACTATCAAAGTTGAAGCGTTTTGCGTTCAAAATTAACTTCTCCAAATATTTTGCGCATAATGGTTACGCAATGCATTATAAAGTTTAACACTGAGAGAAATTATCAACTCGAAAATATAATTCTAAACATTAAAATGAGAAATACTTAGATGTCTAAAACTAAATCTGCGGCATAATAAATAAATACTTTTTCCACTTCGATTAGAGCACTATTTGTTATGGTAAAATTTAACACATTAACATTTGATAATTTTACAGTGAACCTAAAATTAAGGTTTAATTATTTCCTTTGATGTTAATAATTTCTTTTCCAAATTACTAATTGAAAGTACGAAGTCAAACTTTGCCAAAATATGACACATATTAAAAGTTAATAAAGCACGCTTTAGAGCCTACGCTATTAACGAGAGAGTAGTAAATAATGCTGCCATTTGTTTAATAATAGTTTCCGAGTGTCTTCCAGTTTCTAGCGTAGCCTCTAAAATAGTAATTTGTTTTTTAAAGTTAGAATATATTAGAAGTTTTTAAAAAGTACTAAAATTTCAAATTATGCCTTATGGAAAATATTCAGTAAATATATTATTATTATTATTACATTATTATTACTATGCAGTGTTGATCACTTTGAATCTAAACTCATGTCATAATAAAAACAAAATTTAAATTATAAATACGGAAATAAATACAAATTAGCATTTTTTATTATGATACTAAACCTTTAATAAAGTGTTTATATTTATAAAATAATCAAACGCAAGGTATCTATAGTTAATCTGTCTACCAGCTTGTTCATATTTTTTTAATGCTCTTAAATTCATGAATTCTTAATTTATTATTGAGGTATATTATTTTCGGTACTTACGTATTATCCGTGCCAGGAGATTGATCGCCAAAAATGGTTGCCAAGTACCAATCTTGTTTTTCGTTGCCAATCATGTTTTCAAACGCAGTAATTAAACATTATCAAATAACATTGTTAAAAATGGTAATTAATTAAAATGTAATATATATTTATTAAATTTATAACATTGTTAAAAATAGTAAATAACATTATTTTAGTAAAATTAATAAATGGTAAATAGCATAGTAAATAAGAAAGAATAATATTATAGACATTCCCAGGCATGTATCATGTAGCAAGAAAAAAATATATAAGAGTTACTATAATTAATAATATTGGCTCCATGCTTGGCGCAGTTAGCTTAAAACTGGCACGGATAATACGTAAGTACCATATTATTCAATGATTCTACCAATGGATAAATTAGGAATAAGTTTTTGCAACGCGCGAGTCTACTGTAAATCCGGGGATTTTCGCACTAAGGGGGTAGGTAATAGGGCTCCTATTATATATATATATATATATATATATATATAGTCATTTATTTATTGTTCTTTTTTGTAAGGGGTAATCTTTCGAGTTATCGAACCTATTTAAAAAAATAATATGGGCCAAATACTGGTAACAGTTTCTTTTCAAACATATTCTACGTCTTATCTAGATATTTTATGATCAAGTTAAATCGATTGTTATTGTTTTAGTCCGGGTTAGGAGGCTCCAACCGATGAATAGATAATTTTCGAGCACAAAATATAAAAAGAAAATGATAAGCATAAATTGTTTTTTAATGTGAGTGGGGGGGGGGGGAAGTTCAGGGTGGTAGAGCCTTATGACGAGGCATCCTTAATTACTTTTTGCCTTAGTGTTAAATTATTTTAGGTCACTTAAGAAGGGTAAATTATTATTATTATTATTATTATAAATCATCAGAAAAAAGTGAAATATCAGACGGAGGGACGACTGGCCTCCACTAGTTTCCCTTCTGGACGACTATGTCTGTTGCTCATATTCTGAAATACTGTTGCCATATTATTTCAAATCTAATCATTTATACATTTCTAATCTTATCAAAAATTCGCTAAATACATAAAATTGGGAAATAATGCGATAGGAACGTATGATACATAAAAAAAAGGGAAATAAGTCTATAGTTAGAAAAATTATTTATACATAATAAAATAAAAGGTATTTCAAAGTCATTTATTATTTATCATTTACTTGAACTCTAAATATATATACTTTTTTCTTAAGTTAAACATTTACATGATAATCCAATTCCGTGGCCTCGTGCACCGCTGAAAATGTACTACCCGCAAAAATGTGTTACCTAAATCAATGATTAAATGTATTAGCGAAGAAAAATGTAGTAGGTTTCTTATATATTTATTTATTGGATAAACATATATTTTAATATTCTTCCTAACATCGTGAGTGTATAGCATTGTACGTAATATGTAAAACGTAATTTTTTATACTAAACTCAAAAATCATCTTTCAGATACCCCTCATTAAAAGAAAAAAAAAAAAATAAAAATGCTTATAAACAATAAGGAGCTAATTTTGTCGTTATTCTGTTTATTTTCCTTTTCTCCTTTCTCAATCAGGAAAACAAATAAAAGAATCCCCTTCGTAGATATACTGCTGTATTGTCAAGCTACCTGAAATAAATATAAGTTTCAAATATTTTAATTTCGTTTAACGATCAGGGTAAGGCTAGTCTTGTTATTGGGATTCCAGACAGTCGAGATTTTACCTTGTCGGTTTTCTGAACAGTCGGGATTTCGGTCGTATCGTATCAGTATTTCGACTCTGTAGGGATTTTGGACATTCAAGATTTCTACTCTGTCGGAATTTTGACTATCGGGGTTATGATTTGTAGGAGTTATGTCCGGATACCATCGCATACATGTGTGTTTTAAAAATTATAAGGTAGATTGCAGGAATAAGCATGGTTACACTCATTTCTGAGAAAAAAAATAAGGAAGTTTATGGTGGGTTATGATTTTCAAATTTGGTGAGAGTAAGTAAAATGATGCTGTGGGATAAAAAAAACATTAAGTTGTTAAGTATGCTGCCTTGTGGTCTCCAGCTTTAATTTCCTGATCACCTGGAGACCGGAAATATTGCGCACTAGAATAGGTTATTTAAATTTCTCAATTTTTGTAAATTTATCCATTATACCTACTTTATTTGTTTTAAAAATTACGATAAGACTATTTTTTAAGCTAGTAACGTGATTGAGCTAGAAAATAATTAAACTGCATTCCATATAATCAAACCTTTACTAGAAGCCTAGTCATACAAATTAGCTTTTTTTTTCGGATTCATTTTTATAAATAATTTTAATTTATTCATAAAAAAAGTTCTGAATTATGAAACATTTGTCTAGCTCTATGTTTTACAGGGTATGAATATTTTTTTCGGATTCATTTTTATAAATAATTTTAATTTATTCCTAAAAAATGTTCTGAATTATGAGACATTTGTCTAGCTCTATGTTTTACAGGATATGAATATTTCTTGTTTGGAAACTGTTTATACATACTTTAAATCATTTCATAATCAAAAAATTATATATATATATTAAAATTTTGTCGATGTCATAAACGGTTTTAGAAATAAGTAATTTCTGTGTTATGAAATATTGTAATTTTTCCTTGCTTTTCCGTATTTCAAAGTAGAAAATGTAAGAAATATACTCTTACTTTTCCAAACAAATATAATAAAGGGAAAAAATAAATGTATTATAATAACATTTAACACACTTCTTTAAATTACAAACAGAACATCAGAATTGCAAAACAACTATACAAGATATAACATTACAAGACAATGGATCTTTTCTGTGTCAGCAACACTTTTTCATTTATGTAACAAAGAATACAAAGTCTGAAGTGAAACACGTAACGAAAAATCCAAGAATAATAAATAATTCAATGTTAGAAAGGGAAGTTTGTAGAAAACTTTTGTTCGATGTTTTTAACACCGCAGATTATTTTATCTTTTTTTTTCTTGTGTGTGTGCGTGGTTTTAGCATTGGAGATAAAATGGCCTCCAAATATTATCATACGAATGTTACTGTCTCTATTAGCAACAGTGTTATTTTTATGATGCATGTTTCATAAAAGATATATTTAATTTAAATTTAAATGAACATATTTTTTAACACTTCCTACTAAATATCCAAATTTAATAAAATTTACAATTATAAGTAAAATGATTATAGAATATTTCAAAAATTATAGGGGAAAATTAAAAAGAGCTATGTATTTAATGAAACTATATAATATGTACTTATATGTACTTAATATAATATGTACTAGAGAGAAGGGAATGAATTTTAAAGTGTTTAATTTCAAGAAGTACTTTAGAACAGTTTTATCTTATTAACTTTTTTTTAATATATTTTTTATTTAATTAAAATGAATTGTTTTATTATTCTTAAGCGTTATGCAAGACTAAAATAAATTTTAAAACTGGCAGTGCATTTTAAAACTATTTCTATTTTTCTCGAAGAGCGTAGATTTCAGTATGCAGTACGTGAAAATAAAAAATATTTTATGTAATATATGTTACAAAAGGAAAACGTTAAATTCTCAAAAAAATTTCTACGTAATGCTATTTTCACTAAATAAGAATAATGAATTATTCATTTAGTTGTAATAAGTAAAATGTAGACAAAATATTTTCTTCCTTTAAAGTTAATTTCTTTTGTTTCAAAGAATATGAAAATACTTTTTTTCTCTCTGAAAATTTAGTTATTGTCCTTGTGTACCTAACCTAAAGCATCAAGTACATCAGCAATACTTTATTTCGAAATACGTTTATAGTAAATGTATGCAGGTATTTATAAATATTAAATAAGAATAGAAATAACTGAACTAAAATAATTAATAGGTAATAGTTGGCAATCTTTTTTTTTTCTTTTTTGTCAAAAAATATACATGGTACCATAAAATTTATATAATAAGATTATTTAGTAATGTGATTTGTTTCTATGTGGTTGGTATTTTGTTTCATTTCTTAAGATTCTTAAGAGCAATTTACATAAAATATTTGTTTGAAAATATGTTTATTTGACTTAAACAACCAGAAAGTTTTGTAGCTAAGGTGGAATTCATTTAACTATACATTTTTTTTTTAAAAATACGTAAGAAAATAAGTAACGGGTTGAACTGAAATAATAAAAAGAAATAAGCTTAAAAATATTTACATTGTTTTTTTTGTTTTTTTTTTTTATTTGAGAATATCACTGGAAAAAAATTCCAAAGTATTGTTTAATTTTGAAACGGAATAGATTAAAATTCATTTTGTGACATAATTGTTTTAAAAATTAGACTCTGGGGCTTTGCTTCCATAGATTCAATCCCTTAAAATAAGTGTGTTATTACAGATTTCCAAATATATATGTATATATGCACCTATATACTTAGAGAAATATTTTACAAATTTACAATTTAAAATTCTATAGGCTGCAGGTATTTAACAATGATTTTTGTGCTTTTATAATTTTATTTGTAATAATTTATTTTTCTGCAATGCAATATATACGAAAACGAGAAGCTTTTATATCAATGCATGAGAAGTAATAAAATAAAACTCTTTTAGACATTTTCATATATCGAAGTAAATTTTTAGTGTCTTTAATCAAATTAAATATTTAAGATGATTATCAACCAACCATATTCATGAATAGTTACACAGATTAATAACGTCTTTTATAACTGAATTTATCTTAACGTAGGTTAATTATCAAAATGTAGGTTATAAATATGGTATAAGAGTAAATTTCCAGATCATTATATATTTTAGAACATAAAAAGTATCAATGGATAGTTGCTAATAGATAATAAAGTGTTATATTTACTATGTCAATGAAAAGCTTTGTTGAAATTATTATAAGCAAACAGAAGGAGCCCCTATGGGCTCCCCCATCTCCGGTTTATTAGCTGAACTAAAACTTAGACCATTAGAAGAACAGATTATCTCCACCTCGGATTTAAAACCTGATTTATGGATCAGATATGTCGACGACATACTCATAATTTGGAAGCATGGAATCTCAATTCGGAAAAAAAATTAAAACATGCCAATAGTTTAGACAACAGAATACAGTTTACAATAGAGAAAAATGGGTCATTGCCTTTTTTGGATGTTGAACTAATTAAGTATAAATTAACACATTGTTTAGACAGAAATATTTACAGAAAACCATGCCGATCCAATAATACAATATCTAAAAGCAGAATAGTACCATTTAGTTATAAGAAAGCAGCATATAATTTTTATGTCAGAAGGGCATTTGACTTATGTTCACAAAATTATATAAACGCAGAATTAACCACGATTAAGAAAATTGCAACAATTTTTAACATCTTAAAATGGTTTTAATGTTTCAGAGCCTTTTTATTTTTACACCTATTTTAGTAATCCAAAAATTGTGATCCATTTTAAATGGTTTCATATTTTAATTAATTATTTATATTTGACAGTTTAAATGCCAGAAAGTTTTCTAAATCTGTAGGAGGGGGGGGGGTAGCTTAGTGATTACGTTCAATAACCAAAAATTTTAAATAGATGCAGAAAATATAACAAAACGTGTTGGAAAACAAAAACAAAATATATATTCATGATTTAAATTAGTAGGTATTTTCAAATACAAATAAATGGATATACAAAGTCCTGTATGGAAATACTGAATAATAAATTAATTTGATTAAAGATTAGATAAACAAATAAAATCTACCTTTGTTATAATTTTTTAAAAAATATTTTTTCTCTAGGCAAATGACTAAAATTATATCCGTGATATACATGACCAAAAAATGAAATTTTTACTTTACATATGTATGACAGAATTGATTGTATAATAATGATATTAAAACAGTGATATAAGTCAACAAAAAGATAATACTTAGTGCCCAAATTCTTTAAAATATGTCCCAGTTTAAAATAAGAAGAAAAAAAAATAAGATAAACAATACATGGAGAAGATGAGTTGCGGAGGGGGGTAGGGGGTGGTAGGGAATACATATTGCCAGTATTTTTAGCTGTAAAAATACTGTGGGTTTTTTTTTTTCAGTGTAAAAATGCCGATAAATATGTTAGTTTTGGATATTGATCAGGAAAAAAACGTTTTTTGAAAGTACTTGAAGAAGATTGTAACTTTTTAAAAATTATTTTAATTCCTGGAAGGATAGGATATGAATACTCTTCGCAGATTGAGTCCCTTCTAAAGAATAATGTGCTACTACAGATATGTAAGAATCAAAATTGATTCATTTAAAATCGTAATTTTGAAAAAAATTCTTTGCTTTTTAGCTCACAGGCTATCAAAGCCTGAGAGCTTATGTGCCCGCCCGTTCTGTATGTATGTATGTACGTATGTACGTACGTAACGCGATAACTCTTGACAGAAATAACCGTTTTGCTTCCAATTTTGTTTATAGGTTCCTTGTGATAAGGCGCTTCCCTGATTAGTTTTGGGGATTGATTGTTTAACTATAAAGGGGGGAACGGGGGGGCTAACCCCCCTTAATTAAGATAAATGGTTTTTTAATGCAGAATTGCCCAATTTTCTTCAAATTTTGTATATAGGTTCATTGTGATAAGGTTCTTTCCTGATTAGTTTTGGGGGTTCATAGGTTAAGTATAAAGGGGCTAACGGGGGGAGAATCCTCCCCCTTAATTTAGATAAATGAATTTTTCATGCAGAGTTATCCGATTTTCTTCCACTTTTGTTTATAGGTTCCTTGTGATAAGGCGCTTCCCTGATTAGTTTTGGGGATTGATTGGTTAACTATAAAGGGGGGGGGCGTGGGGCTAACCCCCCTTAATTTGGATAAATGGTTTTTTCATGCAGAATTATCCAATTTTCTTCAAATTTTGTATATAGGTTCATTGTGATAAGGTTCTTTCCTGATTAGTTTTGGGGGTTCATAGGTTAAGTATAAAGGGGGTAACGGGAGGGTTAATCCTCCCCGCTTATTTTAGATAAATTATTTTTTTCATGCAGAGTTATCCGATTTTCGTCAAATTTTGTATATAGGTTCATTGTGATAAGGTTCTTTCCTGATTAGTTTTGGGGTTTCATAGGTTAAGTATAAAGGGGGTAACGGGGGGGTTAATCCTCCCCCCTTATTTTAGATAAATGATTTTTTTCATGCAGAGTTATCCGATTTCCTTCAAACTTTCTATATGGGTTCACTGTGGTAAGGGGCTTCCCTGATTAGTTTTGGGGGTTCATTGGTGAAGTGTAAAGGAGGGAAACGGGGGCTACCCCCCCCCCCTTAATTTTGATAAATGGGTTTTTCATGCAGAATTATCCAATTTACTCCAAATTTTGTATATAGGCTCATTGTGGTAAGGCACTTCCCTGATTAGTTTTGGGGGTTCACTGGTAAAGTATAAAGGGGGGAAAGGGGGGGACTAACCCCCCTTGATATAGATAAATGGGTTTTTTAAGCAGAATTATCCGATTTTCTTCAAATTTTATATATATGTTCATTGTGATAAGGCGCTTCTCTGATTAGTTTTGGGGGTTCTTTGGTTAAGTATAAAGAGGGGACGGGGGGCTAACCCCCCCTTAATTTAGATAAATGGATTTTTCATGCAGAATTATCCGATTTTTTCAAATTTTGTATATAGGTTCATTGTGGTAAGGCGCTTCTCTGATTAGTTTTGGGGGTTCTTTGGTTAAGTATAAAGAAGGGACGGGGGGCTAACCCCCCCTTAATTTAGATAAATGGATTTTTCATGCAGAATTATCCGATTTTTTCAAATTTTGTATATAGGTTCATTGTGGTAAGGCGCTTCTCTGATTAGTTTTATGGGTTCATTGGTTAATTATAAGAAGAAGAAACGGGGGATGGTTCCCCCCTCTTAATATATTGTCGATTTCTTCATTTTTCGAGAGCTTATTTCAAAAATATAATTTACAATTAGTGTGAATAGCCTGTGAGCTCAATGCCGTCAGTTTAACTGGGCAGTTTTCTTTTTTATTTGGTAATGTTTTCATAATTAAAAATTAATATAAAAGGTTAACAGTATTTAAAAAATATACTTGGGAATATTGCACATGTCTTGCTACAATACAAATTAAATTATGACAGTATAATGCAGAGTGTTGTAATAGTCTTCCATAATTGGCAACCGTTTATTTTGCTTTGTAGCTTGATTGTAAGTCTTAAGTTTTAGCCTGCTGTCAATCCGCCAGTGTAAATAAGAGAAAAAAATCATATAAGATGTTTCGAGTGCGTTAAAAATGACAACATTTTAGATGTTTCAAATGTCTAAAAAATGGCGGCTTTTTAAGACATTTCTAATGTCTTAAAAATGGTAGCATTTTAGATGTTTTGAATGTATAAAAAATGGCGGATTTTTAAGACATTTCAAGTGTTTTAAAAATGGTGGCGTTTTAAAACATTTCAAGTGTTTTAAAAATGGCGGCGTTTTAAGACGTTTCCAATACCTTAACTTCAGATGCAAAAAGGTGTCTTAAAAAGTAAGACACTTTTTTTTTCACTTAAAATGTGACCATCCATTTAAGACACTTTTTTAACTGAATTTCAGACGTTTGTGTTTACAGTGTAGTTAACCAAGTTAATTATAACCAAGTGTTACAGTTTATAAGATTATATTGAAAAATTGTGTGATTTTACCAGTTTAACATTTCAGTTTTTCAAAGGTTATGCAAAATTAATATTCAACGTGTAACATTTGTACTTGAAATTTTTTGTTCCTGTAAGTTCGACCTCCTGTACTCTTGCTTCATTCCACAAGTTTCGTTATGCCCTCAGAAAGTTACCGAGTATGGTGTAAGTTTACTGCATCATCTATGCTTGGCTCGCATTTCTACGACGAATTGATACCATTTGTTCTGCTCAAATGTGCCGTAATTGGATAGAATTATGTATCGCAATTAAATAATAACATTCCAGACTATTAAAGAAAATCGGTGTGTCTTTGGAAGAGTCTTTATGCAGAATTTTGCTTCTCTAGATATTCTCACATGTGTTAAAGTCATTTTCGGAAAAACAATTTTCATAAGAAGTGAAGAATCATTTATTAATAAATGTGCAAAAATCACAATTATAATAAGGAAAATCATAAAATTATACATTGTAAAAGTATTTATTAGTTAATATTTAAATCCTCAACATTTTCATTTTCATGTAAAAACTGGATATTTTAGTTACTAAAATAGTCTTAACTGGCTAATAGTATGATTATTTCTCAACTTGGAAATATATTTTGTATAGTTTAGGAGACAGGATAGCTTTGCTGAAAATCTAAGCATGCGTCTGGAAAGTTACGAATGAAAGCAATTTTTTTTAGGGGGTGGAAAGAACCTCGGTATTATACCTAATGACGGAGACTGGTACGTACGTAAATAAATTCTACTTGCAAATTTATATTCGTAATAATGAAATATTTCATTAATATTTTTTCACGTCTTGTTATTAAAGGAATACATGATACTTTAAAAGTTTTTATTATTGACATTAAAAGTTATTATTGAAATTAAAAGTTTTTTGAGTTAAAAATGTTCCTTTTCCGTTTTTCAAATAATTATTCTTCGAAATTATAATAAGGTATATTGAAATATGCAAGGTAAAACTGTACAGGGAGTTGAAACAGTCTTCGTACTTTTGACTCAATTTAAGCAACCCTCTCGCGGGTAATTTCGGAAATTCTTAAATTTTGGCCAGAAAATGAAGCGGCTATTACGAGCATTATGATTTTTGTAAAGATGTGGAATAGAATTAACATGTTTTATGCAATTTCTCAAATTGTAATGAAGATACTTGTAATTTTGAATTGGAATAATATGGAACATTAATTGAAATATTTTAACTTTGGCTCCTTAGAAATTTTTTTAAAATAATATATTTTGTTCATTTTTAAAGAAAACACTAAACGTTTTCTTTTCCTTTCAAATTAACTTATGCATGCGAGTTTACCATGGTGAGGGAAATACAAATTATTTGACTTTTATAAAACATAATTTATTAACAAGGATTTGATGAACAAATTATATTTTTAAAGTTATATTATGATACAAGGATGGGTACATAGTATGTACGCATAGTTACCTTAAATTGTTAGAATTTTCCGTTTAAATATACAACTAATATTAAAGTATGCGGCTTTAACCTAATTTCCCCTATTTGTGTTGTTTTATGTAAGTTGGAACATGTACGGTTTGTCGATGATGGGTAATGTACGTTTATACGTTATTCTTACTCATTAAATTTACATTCTTTCACTAAGTGAGTTACTAATTTTATGTAATTTATTTCAATGAAAAAACACACACATTTAAATTAAAATTGGTAAACAAATGCCATAATAAATTTAAGAATAATATATTTTAACATTCAAATTTTCTTGTGTAACTGTAACAAATTCAAAAAATATTTCTGTTCCTTTAATAAATGCAAACTTAAATTTTTATAAATATATATAAAATCACAAAGTTACATAAGACAGTATTAGTTTATGTATTATTTATTCATTTTTCTATTCAAATTTAATTAGAAAATTTACTGATGTTTGCTCGTCCAATTTCAGACAAACAAACATTTGATACAATAAATTTTGATGTTGTTCCCATTTGCATACTATCAGAATACCTTACAGAATTTAACTATAAAAATACATTAATTTGTCACAGTGGAAAGTAGCAGAAGTGTTATCGTCTTTAGATTCAAATTCTTTTGTTTGAAATTTCTATCGCGATAAATGAATTATTGAAATGCTTGAAAGAGAAATCCTTGAAAAGTTGAAACATTACGTTAAATTAGATTTCAAAATACGTGAAAACGAAAAGGTGCCGTGTTTTAGTAATTACTTGAAGATCAAATTAAATTGTCGACGTCTACTTTTTGAACAAAATGATTATGTCTAAACTCGAATGAATTATGCACATCGTTTAACATATTAAATAATATAATAGGAAATAGCGCAAATCACTTATGATTTTTCAAAGCTATACATCAGATTTGTTTTAAAGTTATTACAATTATTACTTCTCTCAAGTTTATTTTAATGATTAAAAATTGAAACAGAATGAATAATATGATACATATTGCGCTTTTGTTGTTATAAAAAAGAGACATAAAAGTAGTTTTGATGATTTTTTTTTCATTTATCGTATAATGTATTTCATTTTAAAGGGTTTGTTTTTAAATTAAAATTTATTTATTTTTTAATTTTAATGCATTACCAGGTATTTGCGGAAAGTACTGGAAATGAATGAAAATTTTGCAACGTATTCTAGAGTTTCAATAAAATATGATGCGTCGTTTAAAGCATGCTGATAATTGCTACAATAATCAACATTTATATAAATATAAATACAAACATTATTGACAAAATTATAAATAGGCGACATTTAATTCACTCCGTACATTTATAAAATCTTCGTGTATGCATGGTGCGAAAATGACTCGCAATACAGAGATGCTTCTGCCAGAAAATCTGTAAGCACTAAAATCAAATGAAAAGAAAATAATGCAAATATTTTTGAAAATGTCCTTTTAGAAAGGAATTTGCCTTATAAAATATTGTACAGATTATTTATCTTATCAAGCATATAGCACGACAATGCTGCATTTCTCGGAATATGTTAAAGAAGTAAGTGTGTGTTGGAGAACTGTTATGTTGAAGTACGAGCATATAGCGCGACAATGGTGCATTTCTCGAAATATGTTAAAGAAGTAAGTGTGTGTTGGAGAACTGTTATGTTGAAGTAATATATATCTTAATAAACATAATAATATGTGTAATAACATTTAGGATTGATTTGAATTTAAGTACGAAAAAGTGTTGCATGAAATTTAAAAAATGAAAAGAATTTAAAACATTTTGTTTCACATTTTTACAAATCCTTTTTCCAAAGGAAAATTATTAAAGTTGTGCCTTTCGTAAAATGAAGCTCGTTAAATAGAGGTCCGACTGCATTTTTACACTTGTGGAATGAATAGAAGATAAAGACCATGCAGCTATTTTTTTTCAACTGCTTTGGTATGAGAGATCCTGTACCTTTCCGTTGATATTTAAATACTTTTCGATTTCTAAAGCCTTTTTAAAAGTGTTTTGTAAATGTTTGATTTAAAAACAACATTTCTAAATGCAACATAAATAAATTAAGGTTTTTTCAAATAAAGTATGGACGAAAGAAAGATTTTTGCTTAACCATTAAATACATGGTCGGTTTGTAGTAACATAAAGACACGATCGGCGCATTCTATGCGCCAACGGTTTTAAAGCCAAAAGTCCAATGATAGTGTAATAAATATAAAATCGTTAAAAAACTAATCTAATTATAATTAATATAATACAGACTGCTAGTAGTCACATGTATGACGTACTTCATGCGTCAGCGGCTTTTAAAGCGTAAGAAGATGCCTAAGAAGTATAGGGTATAATGTTTAGTCAATCGTATAAAAGTAATAGAATTCATAATAATAAAATTAGTTTTAATTACGAAATGAAATTAAATATATTGCAGTACACGGGCTACAAAATCCGTACACCAGTAGTGTACAATGAACGAAACCATTAAAAATAATGAAACAGAGTAGAAAAAATTGCGATTCCTGCTTTAAATATTGCTTGAATATTAAAGACATTTTGGAAAGAGGGTAAATGAAGCGGAAATGTTAAGAACACAATTAATTTAGAATACACAAATTGTTTTTCACTGAGTGACGAACTCAGTACGCCACCGTGTCTTTAAAGATTTATTTTAAAAGACATTGCCATAAAATCCATATATATTCAATATTAAAAACATTTAATATTGAACGGGAAAATCAAGCATAAATCATACATATACGAAAAATACCGAGTCTAATGCGAATATATATATATATATATATGGAATTGAAAAATATATTTCATATGTGTAAGTAATCTTTTTCATAAAAAATGAATTTTCATTAAGATTAATACATTTAAGCGACTTTTGCATTTGAAATAAGAGGGAAAATACGAGTGAAACGTCGTCTTGAGGAATATATCTCTACGCATTGTAAGTCAACCATTAGAGTATTATGAATATAATAAGTGATAATTTGAAATTATTTTTAAGTAATATTTATTTTTGGTTAAATACATTTATAAAATAAGAATAATGAGTTGCACATACCAAAGTAGTTGGAAAAAAATAGCTGTATAGTCTTTATATTCTATTCATTACACAAGTGTAGAAATACAGTCGGGCCTCTATTTAACGAGCTTCTTTTTACGAAACCTACTACTTTAATTATTTTGCTTTGGAGACACGAACATTTTTTGAATATTTTTGTAAAATAATCTCGCAACAGCGAATCGCTTGCTCCGTTTAAGAAGCATTTTCCTGCTTGCTAATTTTTTTCCTCCATATTTCTCAAAATTTGTCTAGGCATTTCAAACTTATTCTTTCTATCTACACATTTTATGACGCTCAATGAATTTGAACTAGTTTTACCAAGAATCAAACTGTCTGAAACGCGTGTCATTCTTTGCATTCCGCCAAATCAATGTGATCTTTATGTATCCTACTTCAACATAGCAACTTTATTTACCTCATTTCAGCTTTAATAGCATAAGCAAATTTAATTTGTATCGCTGCCACAGAAAAATTCATGATTGATAGTTAATTTTTAATCTTTGCATCTGAATATCAAGCAGGAAAAAATGTTACAGATATTTTAAATTTTCATAGTATTTCGATAAGTAACCACCACTAAAATTGAAAGATTTAATTCACAATAAAATTGATCCGATACCTATCAACGACATCGCAGGAATCTATTCTATCCCATTTTGTACAGAAACGCAAACTGGTTTATCCTATATAGGGATGACTACTTGCAAATTTAAAGAAAGATTGAAAGAACATATTTATGACATCATGTTTAACCGACCATCCACAGCATTATCGAGGTTAAGTCAACGACAGTATATAAATATTGATTTTTAAAACGCAAAAATTATAGTACCTGCAAAGAATGATTTTAATGCTAAAATCAGATAATCATTGGAAATTTTGCGTAAAGTAAATAGAGCTTGTAATGGTAGTTTTATAAGATAAACTATGCTTAGACACATGCCGTTTTTCAGCAAAACTCACAATCTCCAATTCAACCAATCAAGGGAGGCTTGCAAAGGATCATGTGAGTATAGTAGTATAATAATATATACTTTATTATAATACTTTAACTATTCTAGTAACTACTTTTTCGTAGAGTAAATACTTTATCATGGTGTATATGCGTTCATAGTGTAAAAAAAAAAAAAATTCCACTAGTTTAATGACTGTGAAGACGTTGAACTCTGTCTAATAGTAAAATTTTTGCACAAATAATTTTTAATAAATGTTTTTTGCGTTTTGATTTTTGTTGTTTAGTACCCTCCAAAATAACATAATGAAAACTAATGTTCAGATAGATTTTTTTTATTATTATTCTCGTTGTTTTAAATTCATAACTATTTTCGTTTATAACTAATATTACCACAGAAGTTTGCTGCAAGATTCACATTTTACATATTTAAATTAAATTATAGCTTTACCAAAATTATTACAGGTTTAAGACTATGTGCAAGTAGTTGTATAGGCATTAAATATATTAGAAAAATAAATTGAGCCAATACATCATGTTTTTTAATAATAATCAGTCTTTTGCATTTTTCTAAAAACTAGGTTAAGTGGAGAGTGTGAATTTTGCATCTACACCCTTCAATTGTATTATGTCAGAAGTTCCCCTTGAATATGGACGCGTTTGTGTTCGAAAGATCTCGGGATTAAATATGTTTTAGTAACTTTTACATATGTCTGGCTCAATTTGAGCACATTTTAAGAATGGTTTTAATGAGTATTATATCAGTATCTCCTTCCAAACTTTAAAAAATAAATAAAATCCGTAGATTTATCACACATGCTTAATATATATTGAATTATTATCATTCTTTTACTTGCGAGTTTTATTAATAGAAAAAAATGAATTTAAAATTCACAAATCAGAAATAAAGCAAACTCTAGATTGTTTCGTTGGAACATAACTCTTCTAATCATTGCTATAAAAGAAATCCAAAAAAAGCCTCTAATTTCAAGTTTCGAAATCGGTATTACTTAAATAAACCTGCATGTTCAGCTTGCGGAAATTATTGCGGCTTAGAGTTCCATTAAAGTTAGCGATGAATCGGCCACATTTATTATTCCTCCGTCTAAGTAACTACTCGAAATTCTCGGCAATGCACCACATGTCCAGTACTGCTTGCATCACATGATGAGAGATCTTTTAGATATGCTATTTGATCACCTGTTTGGATTTTCAAAGCAATATAAAATTGCGACTTCTTAAACTTTCACATAGGCTTTCCTGTTGGTAATGCCTGTACGTTATACGTACGGCACATTAGTCCTAGAGGTTTATTTTATTGTTAAATCATCATATTTGAATAACAAGTAAGAATAATACACATTAGTTGCATAGTTTCCCATTGTTTTAGTGGGAACACAGTATTGTTTTTCCGCCACTGTGCATTCTCTGTTTGATTAAAATTACTTACAATTATGTCCACTGTCCCATTGTGTTGCATGATCTGTGTATTATTTATTGCATTACAATTACTTTTTACGACACTAATATTGAAACTATGAGTTTCTAATTTTAGTGTGACATTTTTTTTTTAAATTAGTAAAAAAAAAATATTTAATAAAATATATGTGATACAGAAAAGAAAAGAACGTAAAATTGAAAATATCTACCATTTGAATTCCTATACTTCTGTAGCGGAGAGGGCTTTTGTATATTTCTTTCTACATGTGTATTTAATTTTTAGAATGTTTTCATAATTTCTTTATTTAAGCTCTATTACAAGAAAAGAAACTATTTTTATATTAAAAGAAGTATTATTATTATTTTTTTAAGCGAAAGGTAATGTAGTTAGAGAACAAAATTATTTCCTCTAATTTTGAAATCTCCATAACGAAATGTACATCTGTACTATAACTTTTTTTAAATAGTATTATAGAAACAATATTAAAAACAAAAAAAAAAACAATTGAATTTTCTGCTTTGTTTGGATTAGAATTTAGTCATGTAGCTAAATAATTAGTCCGCCAAATAAAAATTTCCATAAGAACGCTTTTGGTATTTTAGTATCTTTACACAAAGGACAAAATATTTGTGATATAGAAAAATACATTGATATCTATATATAAAATATAATATGAATGGGAATGAATGAAATATATAAATAATCCATACATGAGAATAAGAATATATGTTAATAAATAAGAATAAATGAGAATGAATATGAATGAAATATATAAAAATATATTGCAATCCTAATGTATTCAAACAATACGTTAGGATTGCAGGTATATGAATTAAGGCATAAATGCACAAAATATTCTTGTTTTGTGATAAATATTCGTAAGGCAGTTTAGCGATATTTTACTAGAACTACCACTTCTATTACTTTCGATTTTCTTGCTTAGTAATCGTAAAGAAACAGAAAAATAATATCAGTGCTTCCAAAAAATGTTTAATGATTGATTTTATAATAATTCAATGGATGTGTTTATGCATGATTATTTCAAAATATTATTGCCTATAATCTCAAATTGTTTTAAGAATAAACATGAAACACAAGTAATTCATTGTTTAAGGTATTTCTTAATATATATATAATCAAATTCTGAAACTATATTTTTAAAAAATATTTTTTTAAGTATATTTATATTTTAAAATTATATTTTTAAAAATATTTAAAAAAAAGTTCATTGACCAGTATAAAAAAAATATTTCTACAATTAAAATTTTCAATAATAAAACACAGATGTTGTCTGCCTGTCTGTGTACATGCGTACTCGCACCTGTGATGAAAAACTTCAGAACTACGAATCTGATCTTGCTAGTACTCAAATGTGTTACCGAGAACTAATCGAAGATGTTTTTTTTTCAAAAATTGATTTAGATTTTCTAAAACGTATTTTTTCTTTGATTCTTGCGCTATTGTCGATTTTCTACCCACTTTCGACAAACAAAGTTACCTCAAATATTTCAAATATGTTCATTTTGTATGAGGCTGCAATATTCATAT
The DNA here is from genome assembly GCA_963931845.1 of Maratus michaelseni. Classification (NCBI taxonomy): domain Eukaryota; kingdom Metazoa; phylum Arthropoda; class Arachnida; order Araneae; family Salticidae; genus Maratus; species Maratus michaelseni. Next base: position 301,006,000 of record OZ007593.1, on the reverse strand, counting down.
ATATTTTTAGGGTCGTATATCATTAAGAGCAGTTGCCATGTGCAAATGAATTGTTTCACATTTTCTACTCTAAGCAAATATCTAAGCAAATGATTCCGATCACACTTTGTACACAAGTTTGATGTTAGTGATAATGTAATATCCTGGCGTTTTCTGGGTTGTATATAATAGAGATTATGGACCAGCGCCAAAACGTTGTTTGACGTTTCCTTTCTCGTAGCTAACCGACCGGTCTTTCTGAAATCTTGCATACATGTGCATTTTCAAAGGTTCTCTAATAGTAACGTATTACTTCATCAGGGCCATAGTCCTTATTTTTTATGTTTATGACTGAAATAAATTAGCTCCACAATCGATTTTGATCAAACTTTGCAAAAAGTACATTGCCTATGACACTGAAATATTTATCAATTTTAAACTTTTAGGCCGCTCCTTTTAAAGCCTAAATATCAAATGTTTATGCTAAAGAAGTATAGTGTATAATGTGTAATAATAGTATAAAAGTAATGGAAGTCATATTTATAAAATAAATTTTCATTAAGCAAGTAGATTAGGAATAAATGAGGGAATTTGAATAATTAAAATATAACTAAGGAATAGGTTTAAAATAAATATTTAATGATGGAAAATTTGTGTAAATTACTATTAACTGTGTATTTATGTATGCAGGTTTTTTCTTAGAATTGATGGATTCTTTTAAAGTTTCTGAATACTTACCTTTCATTAATAGTTATGTATTTTTATTTCTGCAAGAATAAATTTAATGTATAATGATAATAAATTTAATTAAATTATAATCGGCCACACATGTATTCTTTCATTTCTGTTTGTTCTGTTTGAATTCTTTGGTGAGATGAAATTTTTGTTACGGGCAACTTGAAGGAATATTTTATTCTAAGTATGTTAAATTTAATGTCAAATAGTCACAATGAATATATGGGCTTTGCATGGGTTAATTTTGACTGATAAACAAAACGCAGGTAAATATAATTTTAATGGGATTGTAAGTACTAACTTTTCTAATTTTTTTTAGATATTTTGTGTATATTTTTAGGTTGCTTTGACAAAGGCACAACAAAAGACAAAACTCCATACTTTTTATACTTTGCTTGTTTACAGTATCTTGTTAATTCTGACATTATTTTAAATTAAATATACTGTTTGTAATAAAAAGAAGTATTAAATTTTTTCATTGAGAGTATACATAATGTTTTGATGTCTAATATCTAAAAATACTATTCTTTACAATTACTATATACTAAACTTACTAGATTTACATACTTTAAAAGACATATTAAGTATAACTCGCAAAATAATTTTTAGAAAATGCACATTGGAAAAAATTCATGAGAATTTGAATCTCAATAGGAATGTTTACTATAAAGTTTCTTTATAAATATAATTTTTTCGAATAATTTTCAAAAATTGTCTAAATCTAATTAAATTGTAATGATTTTTTTTAAATATTTTAATTGGGATTTGTAATTTAAATCATTCCATATTTTTTTTATTTCAATAATTTTAATCTAAATATTTTAATATTCAGTAGTATTTTTACTGGAAAAGTATACATTTAAAAAGTATATATATATATATATATATATATATATATATATGAGATATTTTTCTGTCGGCTAAGAAATATCTATTACTTACTTCTTAAAATTAAAATACTTGAAAATTTAGATTATTTTTTTTAATGTTTTACGAATATAGGTAATGGATGTACGTGTAAATGAATGGAAAACATTACGTAAAGTTATGTTCGAAAAATAATAAATAAAGTATATTTGTGTGCTACTTTAGAATTTTTATCAATTATATGTAAATATGGCTTCGTCGTACATTGTTTTTTTTAAGAAGGTTAGGCACAAGGTTAACATAAATTGTTTAATATATGCCATACACAGATATAAATATATATTTTCTTTCTTGACAAATTTTAATTATTGATCAGTGAAATGTAGAAAACCCCACATTGTATTTCCTTTAAAAATGTTAATATAAAACAATCATTGCATAGGTAGAGGCAATGAAATATTTAAAAACAGAAGTATTATAAAACCCAGATTAAAAAACAGAGATAACGAACTTAAATGTAATAACAAATATGATAGAATATTTTATCCTGCTGGAAACTTATTAAAAGCATTCTATTTCCAATAAACTATCAAATATGACATGATTTTCTGAGCGTACATGAAAAAATAATTAATTGAATCAATAACCAGAGAAGTTTACTGTCATTCAGATATCACTCTGTTCATAAATATATATGATATGTTAACGAATATGGATCTCTAATTTCTCACGACAGTCATATCGAAATACAGCAATTTTCTGAAAGCATCTGTCTCTTTCGGCATATCTAGTAATAAACGTTCGGCACATCTAGCTATCACTTTTGCTATCTCAGTTACTGACGTATATTTAGTTTCATCAAATTATCAGATATATTTAATTTCAGCAGATAAATGTAGTAAACTTTTATTGCTTCTTTAACAGAAATTTTAACAGATATATTACGTCAAAAGACGATCGTAATCATTTTGCTTGCCTAAAATAATGTTGGGTTCATATGAAAAATATTTTATTCTTAAATTTCCTAAATGTATTAAATTGTGTGTAATTAGGCACATCTTTGCTGATATGTTAAAAATATCTTTTTTATCTTTAGCTAATGTTCTGAAAATAAAACTATATTTTACATATAAGCGGGATATATTTTGATAAATATTCTATTAAACATTTTATAAAAAAAAAAAAAAAATAGGGGAGGGTGACACAATAAGAGACAAACGGAAAATAAGACACAAAATAAGTATAAAAGTAAAAATAGTTTTTTTTACAACACTTTTTTATAAGCATTCAATGTTCGTTTTGAAAATAACGCATTTTTTTTTTTTTTTTTTTTTTTTTAAACCGAAATTCATGTTTTTTCCCCAAAAATTTCCGTTACAATACATTTAATTTGATTATAAAAAATTTACTATTTATTTAAGCTTGGTAGAAAGCGCAAGCAAGTGAATACTCATATATTAAAAAGTATATATAATTTTTTCTCTGTTCCTTTTAAAACTTGGTCAACAAAAAGGAAAACTACACTGTTAAAAATTTGCAACAAACTGCCCAGTCATTTGACTATTTTTACAGAAAATGGTAATATAACCATAATTGAACACTATTCTGACCGTAATATGGACAATATTATGGTCATTAGAGAGTTAAACTACGGTTACGTAACCGTTTTCTATAAAAACGGTCAAATGACTAGAGAGTTTGCTGCATATTTTTAACAGTGTAGTCGGATGTGCCAATCCCAAAATTTTCCTCTATCTCGTACATGTTAAAACTTCAAAATTTACTATAAAATCAATAAAATCAATATTTTCCATTATTCTGTTGTTTGTCAGCTGCTTGCGAAGCGCCGGGTTACCTTCCCTGCATAAACAGGCGATGTTCAACACAACTACGACGCACTGAGAAAATCGTACAAAAATCGCTATCACACCCTTCGAGCGCAATAGACCGAAATTCAGATACGACATGCAGGCAATAGTCAAAAACATATATATAAAATTTAATTCAATTTTATCCATAACTTCACAGACTATTCGATGATACAATGAAGATGGACAGAGAGTCATTTCATATAAACAGGTTTTTCAGGGATCTTTGACCCGTAAAACATGTAAATCTGTCGAAAACTGGAAGTCGAAAAAAATTCTATTACATTAATTTCTTCTACTATAGATAAAAGAAAGTAAAAGGAAACATTATTAATTTCTTTAGGATTTCTAAATTGATTTCTCAACGTATAATCTTAATTAATCTATAAAAGGGTATTTTTACTGTCTTCTAATTACTCATTCTTCGTCGATTTTAATTTTATCTTACACACAGAGTTTTGCATTACAATATAATTGAGTATTGAAATCATGTAATTCTCTGTAAGTTTAGTTAAATATCTTTAACTTCTCTGTGGGTGATATGAGCACATTTTTATTACTCATCCGAGTTTACTCTTTATGCTTGATAACTATTGATAATCGATATACCTTAATATATTGCTCATGAACTCAATTGAAGATTTAAAAAATATATAACATTTTTAAAGCGAAAATTTATAACTATCTGAAAGAAATATTTATTGTAATGTTTTGCCAATATTTTTTAAAGAATTCAACTATAATAAAAATCGATTCTGCTTCACTTGTTTTGATAAATTACAAAAATAGTTTTATAACTGCATTAAAAATATATATTTAAAATGCTCTTAGATCAATTATATAATAAAAGCATTTTGAAGGAATGTACGAAATCTAAAATGTAAATTTATACGATTTTACTCAACATAAATCGTATAATATGTTTTAGCACATAAAAGTATTATTTAAATTTCAGAATATTTGAATTGCAAGACAAAAACGTTAGTGGATAACATATACAAGACACTTCAGAAATATTTCTGAAATATTATTTACAAAATAACACAAAATATTTTTTCTAGATAGCTTTCTTTAACTTCTAAGCACTTTCTTAAACATATTGGGAGAGCCTTTTTTAATTCTTATATAATAAAAGAGCTAGGGCGTGTATGAATCACAATGCACAAAAATACTTCAATTTCTTTAGCTGATGAATTTCTTGATCCTGCGATGTCCTATTTAAAAGAATAAAAATGATGTTACTCAGAACGTTGTAAGTTAGAGATATAAGGAATGTGATCGGAAGATTTATATTTAAATTTGTAATTCGTTAAACCCGTTGTGCATTGTCCAGGAGAAGATACACATTTGGACAGGAATGCACATTATTTAGGACATATGTACAGCGTTAATCTTGTCCAAAAATTATCATTAGTAAATTGCATAAAATTTATGTCGTTCATGAAGAAAATTGATATACAAAATACCAAAAATGTTGTTACTTCAGTCGAGCAGTCTTTTTTTTTCTGCAAAACTCCATATTGGATCACCATCTTTTAAATTTTTCCTGGCCATTTTTAAACAGCTTGTGGCATTAACATACTTGAGACCTCCATAAAGTGTCATTTCCGAATAGTATATTTAATCCGTGACCAGTTGATATATATTTGACATTTTCAATTCTTGTAATTTTTATAGTGATACTTTGTGCAACCGCATCAGGTACTTTGTATCTCTTCATAATGCTAGTGACAAACAATAAATGCATTTATGAAAAATAAAACTATGTAAAACAAATATTAAAACCTACACTATAAAATTTGAATACATTACCGTCTTTGGGCGTTTTCTATTATCTCCTTACAGAAGATTTTATCCAATTTCTGCAATAAATACTTTTTGTGGATGGTAAGTAAGTAAGTGTCATCATTCGGATGAAATTTTGTAAAAGGTTAAGCTTATGCTAATTAAACCACCGCGTAAAGAGCCCCAGGGTTAACTATTTGGAAGAAAGTGTTTTCGCCAACGATACCTGCTCATTTTTCTAATTAAAAAATTTTTGCATTTAGGGGCAATTTTAAAATTATTTTTATTAAATGAGTAAATGAGTGTACGTAGATAGGTTGATAGGTTGTGTAATGGTATTAAACAGAACAAAGGCATTTTATATTTATTTATTTATTTTATTTATTTATTTTTTTTTTTTTGGGGGGGGGGGGTGGCTATCCACAGTTTTATATTCGCGACGATATTTTTGCATGACATAATATACTAGAAGGTTAATTTATGTCCAATACTAAGAGAAAACTAGAAATATAGTAAGAAATAAAATATATTATTATTAAATGGTTAATTATTAATTTATTATTAAATTATTATTAAACGGATACGAGATTTTGAAAAGCAAAGAAACATAAAATTGGGGGGGGGGGGTATTTTTAGTTTTTCGTATCTTGTTTATAAACGCAGATTCAAATTTTTAAAGATAGTGGAAATCGATAAAAATGCGAAATTGTCGTACGTTAAAAAATGTTTACGAAAGGGTTAACGTTATTTTTTTAAACTAAAGGTTTCTGCCTGAACACGATAGAAATTAGATGTCCTTAGGTGTGTTTGTTTTTTGTCTGTTTAATTTAAAAAGCCGAAGAGTGATTTTATATATCACAGAAATGAGCAATGATTCGCAAAAATGAGCTGCGTGCGAATTTCTTTCGAAGGTTTGCTCTTCGTATTTTTCCAAAAAAAAAAAAATGCAGAGGTCGAAAAGGAAACAAATGTAGATATTGTCTGGTATTTTTAGTTTTTCGTAGCTTTCTCGTAACCGCCAATGCGAATTTTCAACAAGCGGCAAAATCCGAAAAATTGCGAAACGGTGTATAGGAAATACTATTTTCGAAGGGTTAACTTTCGTATTATTTAAAAATAAAGGTATATTTAAAAAGGGCAAAGTCAGATCATGTATTTGGTGAACTCGGTTTTTTCGTATCTCTCGTACTCCGTCGGATGCGAAGCTCGGAAAACGGGAGAAAATAAAAAATATGAATTCGATGCTTCTTGATTATTTTTTCTGAAAGGTTTAAATGTGAAACTGTTTCGAACCGACTGGATCGTTCCAGATATAAAAGTACGTTCTTCGAGAATTATACTTCGAAAAATATACTTCGAGAATAAAAGAACGTTCTTCGAACGTTCTGCTTTTTAAAACTAAACAGACAAAAAACAAACACACCTAAGGACATCTACTTTCTAGCGGGTTCAGGCAGAAACCTTTAAAAAAGCGTTATAGACGATTTTTCCGTATTTTCGGAAGTTTGACCTTGGCGAATTTAGAAAAACGGAAAAAGAAATGGTTGGACTATCGCTTTGTTTCTTCTTTTCAGGGAAGATTCGGAAATTGAGCTTCTGAGTATGTGCACGCGGATTTCGGAAGAGTGTCTTTCTGTTTGTGATCTTTGATCAGTTTTTAAATAACAACTACTCTAATTTCAGAATATTAAAATTCTGAGAACCAGGTGCCCCAGGAGGTGCTTTGGAATATGCGCACCTAAATTGTCAGACTTCTAGGTGCGCTATATTTAGCTAGCCATCGTAGATATGCACATGCACTGACACACACACACATAGAGCGACACTTTCTTTTATTAGTATAGATTATTAAAGAAAATCCAATAAATATAGATTTTTAATTTTCAACATGTAATATAATATTGAAAGTTTATTTTTTAAATAAATCATCCCTTCAATCTATAGAAAATGGGCTTTGGAACAGCAAACGTATTTGAGCAGCTTAAATATAGGACTATTTTACTTTGAGATGTATTTTCTGTAATTAAAACGTTGAAATTGAAACCTATTCTTGAAACATTTTGTTTTTCGTGCCTTTATGAAAACAGATATATTCAGTACTTAACTAAAACAATTTATATATTTGAAATATTGCTTCGAGCAAGAAGAGCGTACGGATAAATATTTGGATATGTAAATAAATGCTTAAGAAACATACCTTTCGAATATTTAATCAAATTAAGCGACTTTTCAGACACAAATATTTGTCTATACCAATTTCAACGAAACTATGTTAACTTTCTTTCGAAAAGTTGTGAAATTTTCTTGTTTTTTTTTTTGTTTTTTTTTTTTTCAGAAAATTCAAGATAGTTTGAAATTTTATTTATGACTAAATAAAAAAAGTATTACTAATTAAAAGTTTGAAATTACGAAAATTGACTGAAGTTTGATAGTGAATTACCAAGAATGTAATTAATTTAGATTATTACTTCTTTTGCAATTTATTTATATTTGTGTTTTATAGAAATAAGCATATTTGTTAAAATGTAGAAAATAATAATTGTAGATATTACATTTGAGGATAAAATTAATTTTGCAAAACTAGTTTTGCCCCGATTATATACTATTACTACTACTATCCAGGTTTTAACAGTTTTGTGTCGTTATTTCATTTTTTATTACTACTTATGTTGTCACTGGATTTTACTTTAAAAAATAAAAAAATAAATATAACTTAAAAAAAAATATATATATATATATAATCATTTTAAACGACCATATTTAATGTTATAAATTGGATTTTATTTCCGTTATAGTTTGCAGATAATTTAATTTAATTTATTTTTAAAAGAAAAGCATGTAAATCCGTTAATTATTTCAAAAGTTTCTGTAGAAAACTGCTGGAAAACAGTATTTCGAAATAAGGGAGTTGAATGTTTTTACCCTTCGCAAATGGCCCCACCAGTAGCTGAGCGGTTCTGCTCTGAAATCTGGTAGGTGTTGGGTTCAAACCCCTTTCGCGCTCGTCGACCTAATCATTCGGTGTTTTCCGTGGTTTTCTTCAAACCTTGATGCAAATACGTGTTAGGATACCTCAAAAAGACACTCACAGAGGACACTTACCCCGCCGGCCTTTGTCACTAGCGCAGATAATCGGTTGTAACATATCATGAATACATCCAATGTTGTCGCAGGTTCACGTATCAATGTTTACTGGTCGTACGTAATTTTGGGATATTTCCTATTTGACTAAGTACACGGCAGTTATAAATCTGATAAAAATAATAACAAAGAATACATTTTTAATAATTTTTAATAATAATTTTTTCAATATTTTTTAATATTTTTTTTATGAGTGCGTTCATTACCACTCTCATGACCGGCAGAGAAAATTTTCATAAATAATTCCAATTATGATATCATAAAACAAATTTTGGATAAAATTCATATAACCATTTGAATAACAAATGTTTTCTACTACATATACCATATCTCAATTGTAAAAAATGCGCTTTACATCTTCGCGCATGCGCAGAAGCCTTCTTTCCAAACCTTCCCTGAAGGGAAGAAACAAAGTGATGGTCAAAGCGTTTCTTTTTCCATTTTCTTTTTCCATACAGACAATATATCAGATATTGCCTTGTAAATTGCTTCTAAGTTTTCATGCCAACGACAAGAACAAGCATTTTCAGGAATGTCTTATTATGAAACTAAACCTTAAGGCTGCAAAAGATAATTTTACAATTTTTACATCTGTAAAAGCTTTTTTAAACAAACACATGTTTTCTCTTACTTTGAATTACAAATGTCGTGTAAGATTGAAGATAATGGTGTGATTGAGTTTAAGATATAGGATTTGTACAAATGTAGATGAATGATCCACTTTTCTAATAACTTCACGGACATAAAAATCAACAACAAGTTTCTGAGTCTCAATGTGTATGTTTCTATTATATTTATAGGATATCCCAGTATTTGGAACTGGAATAATACTAGGGTTGTGAGCAAATATTTCAATTATACTTAACTTTTAGGTGGATAACTAGAATATTTTCATTCCACACATTTCACCATTTATCATAAAGCATATAGAATCAGATTTTTAAAATTTATATTACAACATCTGAGTTTTGTTAGTTTTCTACTTTTATTTTTCTTAATTTAGCTTTTGAAACTGCTAAAGCTTTCGCTGAGTCTGAAAACATTTCTTCCACTTCATAATAATATATTTTGCTTTATTTATTTCTGACCAATACATATTCTGCTTCATTTTTAAGTTTTTTTATTACAATTTTCGACGCTTAGCAGACTTGTTCCAGCTCTTCAAAACAATTTCATCAATAACAATAAAACTTATAATTGGACATCCAATCGAATTTGGAGGAGATTTACAAAGAATAAAAAATATCTGATCATACAAAATGTACTTCAAACCTAAAGAAAACACACAAAAATGATACAAATTGAATTGCCTTAATCCATCTAAAATTTGCGGTCATAATTATTTTACAATTGTAAAGTAAATAATATTAATATTTCTTTTTAAATCTGAATGAAAGTAATTTAATTTGCTTGACATTTTCAGAATACAGTTAATTATGACATACTACAAGGACTATTCTAATAAGGGAAGAAACAGCTAAACTTCGTTTTGGTTTTGGTTTCAACACAACTTTATGTCAAACTTGCAAGCTACGCCCGCTACGCTGGTCAATTTCTCTTAACGAACTTTTAATCAAACAAAATATTGACATTTCATAATTCACTTTTATATTTTAACAGAATAATAAGGCTACTATAATTTGTGACTCGTGCTAGAGCCAATATACACGTCAGGACACGTCGCCCTTATCATTATCTTTTTGCGCATGAAGGTTTCGCTATGGTACTCCATTGTGGAATTTGGTAATTTTTGAAATTAAATATTTGAAAAACGGCATAATCATTAGATTTGAAATTTATATCAAGAAAAATACAATTTTTTACCTTTCAAACGCAGTTTGCCAAGCAATTTTCTGGCAAATAATTTTCGAGCTATTAATTTTCTCACTAACTTCAAATATTTCATCTTCCGAGATTAATCTGTGGCAACAATTAGCGAAAAACCGAGTCGTCAGCAACGCATAGTTTTTTTTTTATTATTAAAGAGGCTGTTGGAGCAGGGATTGTCACCATCAATTTGCAACCATCACTTTTGAAATCGGTTCTGTAGTTCCAGAGATTTCATAGAAATTGTAATTTAGAATGATTTTAGAACGCTTTTCGCTCATTTCACCATTTTAAATTTCGATTTTTTTATTATTCTTAGAGAGCATTTACATCTTATAATAAGTAATTACAATGCCAAATTTCAAATTACTAACTCCTTCAGTATAAAACATTTTTCCATTTTCGAACATTTTTCGCTTTTGCATCCCCCTGGGGTTAGTGGCACCGACATAAAATATAGCCTATGTTGGAGCAGGGGTTGTCACCTTCAATTTACCACCATCACTTTTGAAATCGGTTCTATAGTTCCAGAGATTCCACAGAGATTGTAATTTAGAACGCTTTTCGCTCATTCCACCCTTTAAAATTTCATTTTTTTAAAATTTGTTCTTAGAGAGCATTTGCATCTTATAAGTAGCTATGCCAAATTTTAAATTTTTAGCTCCTTCAGTATAAAAAAAAATCGCAATTTTAGAACGTTTTTAGCTCTTGAACCCCCCTGGGGTTAGTGGCACCGACATGAAATACAGCCTATGTTGGAGCAGGGGTTGTCACCAAAAATTTGCCACCATCACTTTTGAAATCGGTTCTATAGTTCCACATATTCCACAGAAATTGTAATTTAGAATTCTTTTAGTACGCTTTTCGCTCATTTCACCCTTTTTAATTTCATTTTTTTATATTTGTTCTTAGAGAGCATTTACATCTTATAAGTAGCTACAATGCCAAATTTCAAATTTCTAGCACTTTTGAAATCGGTTCTGTAGTTCCAGAGATTCCATAGAAATTGTAATTTAGAATGATTTTAGAACGCTTTTCGCTCATTTCACCATTTTAAATTTCGATTTTGTTATTATTCTTAGAGAACATTTACGTCTTATAATAAGTAATTACAATGCCAAATTTCAAATTACTAACTCCTTCAGTATAAAAAATTTTTCAATTTTCGAACATTTTTCGCTTTTGCATCCCCCTGGGGTTAATGGCACCGACATAAAATATAGCCTATGTTGGAGCAGGGGTTGTCACCTTCAATTTGCCACCATCACTTTTGAAATCGGTTCTATAGTTCCAGAAATTCCACAGAGATTGTAATTTAGAACGCTTTTCGCTCATTTCACCCTTTAAAATTTCATTTTTTTTTAATTTGTTCTTAGAGAGCATTTGCATCTTATAAGTAGCTATGCCAAATTTTAAATTTCTAGCTCCTTCAGTATAAAAAAAATCGCAATTTTAGAACGTTTTTAGCTCTTGAACCCCTCTGGGGTTAGTGGCACCGACATGAAATACAGCCTATGTTGGAGCAGGGGTTGTCACCATCAATTTGCAACCATCACTTTTGAAATCGGTTATATAGTTCCAGAGATTCCACAGAAATTGTAATTTAGAATTCTTTTAGTACGCTTTTCGCTCATTTCACCCTTTTAAATTTCATTTTTTAAAATTTGTTCTTAGAGAGCATTTACATCTTATAAGTAGCTACAATGCCAAATTTCAAATTTCTAGCACTTTTGAAATCGGTTCTGTAGTTCCTGAGATTCCATGGAAATTGTAATTTAGAATGATTTTAGAACGCTGTTCGCTCATTTCACCATTTTAAATTTCGATTTTTTTATTATTCTTAGAGAGCATTTACATCTTATAATAAGTAATTACAATGCCAAATTTCAAATTACTAACTCCTTCAGTAGAAAAAAAATTTCAATTTTCGAACATTTTTCGCTTTTGCATCCCCCTGGGGTTAGTGGCACCGACATAAAATATAGCCTATGTTGGAGCAGGGGTTGTCACCATCAATTTGCCACCATCACTTTTGAAATCGGTTCGGTAGTTCCAGAGATTACCCCCTACAAACAAACAAACAAACAATCTTTACTCCTTTATAATATTAAGTATAGACTATTGAGACATATATTATGTCTTATTCTTGTGAAACAGTCATTCGTTATTCTTGTAAAAACTCTTCACGTTCCATGCATGACATAAATAATGTATTTAGCGCAAAATATAACTTTTTTTCCACCAAATCAGAGAGTAAGATGTTTAAAGTAAACTTTTTCATAATATACACACGAACGAAATATACAATGCCATCTTACGAGTTAGCCACGATTCCGTAACGAGTTTTTCATCTTTAGAAACCACAAAAAACAATATATATTTGATATTTAAAAAAGCAAATAATAAAAATAATGTTTATTTCGCTGTCACTGAATCCCGAATATAGGTTTTTTGGATAATATCAATTCTCTAGTATACATTTTCATGTTCTAAAAACATGTTTTATTGACAAGCAAAATAAAATAGTAGCATTAGCATTAACATTAAAATTAAATTATTTTGTTATTCTTGCAAGTAAACGTTCAATTACGCAGCTGATAGTATCGTAATTGAATAGCATCGCAAAAACCGATATTCAGGTTTGTGGAAAGCTATTAATACATTATAAAAAGTTCTCAGAAATATTTTCGAAAATCTGTTGCAGCAACAGAAACTTTGGTTTTATAAATGGCTCTTTAAATTTTGAAAATATATTGATGTCTATGGTTTCTAAAAATAAAGGACCCTTTTTGTAATAATAGATAACTCGGAAGAGGTCATTGTATATTTTCGTATATTTTATATGTTTATAGATTATGAAATATTTGTATTTTTTACAGTGCATATTTTGCTGTAAACATACAGTAGAATGTAATGTAAAACATTTTTTACAAGTTTAGATAAAAAAACTTTCTAATTATACAAAGTTATAAGGGAAAAAAATTTGGCATTTTAAATAGCAACAGAGAGTTCGCTTATATTACATTATTTAAAACTGTTTTAGAAAGAAAGCTTATTATAGGGTAAAATGCAAAAGCAATATGTTTTATAATATTATTTATAATATGTTTTATAATATTATTTATAATATGTTTTATAATATTATTTATAATATGTTTTGTAATACGTTTTTTTAAATTTTAAAACTATATGTCTGTTTCTATTATTTTTCATGCTATAGCTTTCTTAAACATATTCTGCAAGGCACTGAGTTTAAATAAACCATATTCCGTAGCTAATTAAAGTATAATTTTTTAAAGTAAATTTTAGTAAATATAAAATTTCATATATTACAATGAATTGAAATTATCACATCTACAAATAAAATGTTGTAGATATAAAACAAATTATGATACATTTTATCAATTTAATATCATCTTAAAAATTGTGCTGAAAATTTATTTCGTGTCTTTGATTCCGATCGACATTCCATGGATTTAGATGCATGTCCTGAAAAAATATCTGCAATAAGAGTGACCATTTATTTATTTTTTAATTAAAAATTTATTTGTTCATAGGGCTTCCAGTTGCTCAATTTTGGAATTACCTTCGGGGTGGTGTTCTAGGAAAGCAAACCCTTCGGGGTAGGTTTCTACAAAATTTGCAGGAAAAAAATTAAATTTCCTGAGTGCATTAACTTTAAGCGTTGCAATATAACCATTAGGCATAATATGTTATGGGAATAGATTATTTATACTAGACATGCATAGCAATGGACGGATTACTTTAGCATTCAATTCTGTCTGTTAAGTAAATTCATCCGATACATCTTATTTACAAACATGGTTTAAATTTTGAAACTGAAAAATAAGTATCTGAAAAAAATGAGTCATATAAGTATTTCAATCCTTTTAAAATAGCGTTTCTGCACACTTGAAATAAATATTTGTAAATTATGGATTCTAAATTTAACAAATTTGTCATTCGTGGAGGTTATGGTAGCTTAAACTTGGACCAGAGCAGAGTAATACGCATTGGGATGTGTCATTCTACTAGACAATTAAACAGTTCAAAAACAGCGTTAGCTTTTCTTAGTTTTATTTGAAATCACACCAGGTCTTTTATATTGAAACATAAAATGTTTAATATTAAAACAATATAAGAATCATATCCATAATCAAAATTAATAGCCACATGTTACATTAACCGGTGAAAACCCACAAAAACAGAACTGCATACAAAAAAAAGCCATCACCACCGCTTCCGCGACATGCATTTAAGCCCAATATATAACGTTCGTTCATTTATTATGTCACGCCACACATTTGCCGAAAAAATTACATAAAAAAAGAGGCTAAAATGAAAATGTCAGAAGAAAAACTCTCCGCATGCAGCTGTACACAAAAGCTTGCGTAAGATGCGAAGTGCCTGACTAAACGAGGGAAACAAAAACCGCCAATGTGCGGATGCAAAGAATTTTGGTAGGATAATCAAAAATAACTGAAGGCATTTTAACTTGCAAAAAAACTATTATATCTGCCTATCAAAAAATTTTATTATTTTTACTGATTTTGAAGTCAACTATAAGTGTCAAAATGTATTATATATTGCAAAACAAATTAAATTTATTTCAGGATATTGTTAGTTACAATAGTTAGCATTTGGTGTTAAAAGTTTATTAACAGAATTAGAAGTCATTTTCCTCAGAAATATATCATTATATATTTTGTTTTAATTTGAAACTTGTATGCAAAAATGTTGAAACACTTAAATGGAAAATAAAAGTAATAATTAAAAATTTAATGTATGGAAAGTTGAGATGTTTAATGATATCGTCATAAATGTACAAGAGACAAAACAAAGCCGTTTCAGATTATATAAGATTTATCCTTCATGAGCTGTAGAGCCAACACATGATAGAAGACAACTGCAGTAGATTAAATAACCAGAAAACTCATAGAAGCTTGGATTTCACAAAAAGATTCCACTGTTAGGAAAGGTGTGTGGGAAGAAAAAAATGATCATATAACGAAAAATATTCAAGTTAAGGCACAGAATAAAGACAGGAAAACGTAGAAAATGAGATATTTTAAAGACGTAAATAACAGATTTCCTAATTTAAAAAATAGAAAAAATAGAAATAAGAATTGAAAGTAAAATAAAATAAAATTTTATTATCAAATAAAGTAATAAAAAAAGGTGATGTACATATTGAAAAGACAAAACGAAATGATTTGATGACAAACAATGATGAGAGCAATTTCCAAGCGTCAGTTTTACATGTAAATAAACGATTAGAAATCACAAATAAGGTTTAATAATTTTTTAATGAATGAAGAAAAATTGAAATCCAATTGAGAAGATATGATAGGAGAATAGATAATATTAGCCTTCGAAAAATCAAAAGAATCAAAAAGTGTCCAGCAATGGTAGGAAATAGATGACTTTTTATTAGAAATACATTGACGATCCTTCCTTAATGTATATTTCGAGATATATAAATATAAACGTGATTGCAAGAATAAGAGATTTAGTAAAGATCACACCATTATTTATTTTTCATAAAAAGTTTGCTTATATGAAGTTCACATTTTATAATGTAGGTATAGGATTGTTTTCTGAGAACAGAAAATACAGTTGTTGATAGGTTTAGCGATAAATTTGAAATCCAAACGGGAAAGGACTTTAGAGATTTTGAAACAATGTATTAAAAAACACTTTGTAACGAAGTAGTATTTGAAAGGGTTAGAAAGCAACTCAGATTATTTTGAGTTTATTAGTAACTTTATCGATAATAGAAGAGTTCTAACCTCTAGTAGGGGAAAGTGTTTTCAGTAAATTATGTTCAGAATCAAGAGTAACATAATAGGAGCAGATTGAAAGAGTACGACAAACATAAGTATAGAAAACAATAGTTTTTACTCGCGGAGGATTATTTGAGAGAGGATGTGGATCAAGAGAAAAAGAGAAAGATTTTCTAAAGGCAGTAGTTGAGAACTGGTCTGTGTGTTTGGAAGCCAAAATATCAAGAAAAGGGAGATATTTGTGATTTTCAACTTCGAGAGTGAACTTAATACAAGGGGTTAATCGATTTAACTATAGAAAGTAAACTACAGAGATTAACATCTGAAGAAACGGGAACGAAAGTATGATCTACATGCTCAAAGCAGTAGTTACATTTATATTCACCGATTTTTTTCTTCTTCAAAGAAGTGAATATAAATGTCCTAAAGTCGTGGAGAGAGTGTTTGATGTTTTTTATTATTTTTTTTTCACAACATGTTTAATGTTTTTTTGTTCCCAGTTTGTTGTCTTGGAGATGGGAAGTCCATCCCCCCTCTTACTTTCTGATATTTATATACACAACATCGATGAAAATCATTCGTTGCATATAAAATGTATTACTGTAATAGGTACACTGTAAAAAATCTTCAGCTTTTGCTGCATAGTCACACCCTCGCTTTTATAGAATATCTCTATTTTGACCAATGAAAATGCTCCATCATATAGTAAAGTAACCGTTTTCTCTAAAAGCGGTGGAGTGTGTCTGCAGCAAAGGCAGGAGATTTTTAACAGTGTATGTGGATGTTACTTTCCTTTTTTTCTCTTTAGAGTGTATTTCAGAACACCGCGAAAACTTGTATTACTTGTTTTACTTGTAACTGCGAGGATTGTGGTTATAAATCTTAAATAGTTCATACTAAAACTCTTAAAAATCCGAAAAATCACAACTTCTGTTTTAAATAAATATTTAAAAAATATTCGGTAAATTAATATATTATATTATATTTATTTTTCATAAAAAGTTTGCTTATATGAAGTTCACATTTTATAATTTAATTGCATTTGTTTAACTTTTACACCGAAACGAATATTTTGCTCCAAATATTCAATTATTTATATAATATTGAGAGTCAGTTCAGAAAGGTTTCATGCACTGTTCATTAAATATTATACAAAATGTGATAATAAACTCAAGAGATAAGGATTTAGAAGCTAAAAGGGGAATTTTTATTTACATCTTTTATGATGTGATAAAATTTAGTTGCACGACAAATCATTATAAACTATATTACATTTTGCAGGGAGTATTTTAATATACTTTAAAATTGTCAATTTATTTTATAGAGCTCAAGAGCTATGTTGTAATTTTAATACAGTCTTATATTAGGATTTCGCTTTCAAAATAATCGGATTATGTAACAAAGCTATGTATTAAGAACTGAATACATGAGTTAATTTAAGTAATTCAATGACTTTACAGAAATGGTTTGATAAAATTTTATACGAGGTATTAAAATAATGTATAAGGAGGAATTTAACTTTTAAAATATGCAGAAAATCTAGATTTACACATTTTGCGATATATTCGATTTAACGTAACAGCAGGCTTTGAAAACTTATTTGTATATTATTTTAGTAGATTCGATCGAAACGAACATAACATTTAAAGTCATCATAATGAATACAGTTTTACATGTTGAATTTTAACAACTATTGAATTTTAATTACATGACTAAATTAAAATTGTCCATTTAATTTATATATGATTTTGATTATAAAACCGCATTTATTACACAACAATTATATTTATTGAAATAGCACACATTATCTCGAACAAGTATCATCATATGTAACTTTATTGATAAATTAATTTTGAAATGTATTTATTTAAATAGATATTTATAGCAAATAATATTCCTTGATTTAATATAACATATAAGTCGCGAATTCATATTACTTTCAATACAGAATTTTCTGTCGTCATCTAAAAATTATAGTTCACATTTGGATAACTGCCAGAAAGCAGTAGCTATATTTAGAGATGTAATGACAATAGTGGCTACCACCGGCGAAATGACCCTGGTCTTTGTTAAATTATACAGCACTTCTAAAAATCACAAAATGTAAATTTTACAGCATCAAATTAAATTTGTTTGAAAATTTTACCTAAATATTGTGATTGTTTAATGAATATTCCAATATTTTTCAAGCGTGAATTTCTTTTGAATCCATTTTTAAAAAATATTTATTTGATACAATAATATACAATAGCAAGTGACAAAGTTACTGCATTTGAAAATTAGTTGCTGACATAAAATGAATTTATTTTTTCTTCACATTAATATTGACACAACAATTTGATATTTGTATAACAATGCTAAATTGGTCTTCGAAAATTTCCGAGTTTTTCCGGTTGGTTTGTGAGCTTTAAAGAAAAACATAATATTGTATGCAGAAAAATGTGTCGTGAAGAAACTGTAGTGAATGATGAAACAGTAAAAAATTTCCTTTCGGGAGAATTAGTCCTCAATGTTAGACACGTATTCGCCATGGAACATGTTAAATGAAGGTCAGAGTGCTTTATTTTGGAAAACAATGCCTAGCTGAACATTATCTGTGAAATGAGAAAATTCTCTTTAGGTGAATGTAGAAATGGAAGTTTAACTGTTCTTTTAGCCTGCAACATGGATTACACTGGAACTATACCTTTTCTCGCGATCGGGAAACATGCAAAAGCCAAGTGTTTTTACAAATATTAAAATATTACAGGCTAGTTATGAACCAACTGAAAAAAGCGTAAATGAATGCAATTATTCTTCAAAAGTGAATGAAATACTGGGATAGAAATTTAAAAATCGGAAAAGGGATAATGTATAATTTTGGAAGACTGTAGCGGTCATTGTCATGTCAAAAATCTAAAATTTATAAAAATGGCATATTTGCCACCCAACACCAGAGTTAAAATTCAACCTTTTATCAATGAATTTTTAAATGTACCAATACAAATTATACAAAAGAACTGCTTTGCCACGTAATTCGTACTTTCGATGAAAAATGTCCCATTTTCTAATGATTTGCTGGATGCTCTAATAATGTAAAGAACAACTTTGAATAATTATTTAAAGAAACTTTAAATAACTTTTCAGATAGAGTGGCATCCTTATGAATATTGATTTTATGAGTCTTGATAGCGATGATGAATTATCATTTGATAATATAGAGGATGCTCGTTCTTTAGGTTTCATACCTGATTCAATGACATTTAGCGTTTATCGGAGTATGGATGGCAAAATCTTTTACTGAATTTCTTTAATTTATAAACAACGCAGAATTTGAATTTTTACACAGTCAAATAAGAAACAAAATGCACTTTGCTTAAAAAATGTTTCTCAATTTACAATTTTTTTATGATTTTTACAATTATTTTTAGTATGATTTTTTAAACATCTATTTCTATTGCATGCAGCCTTAATACGAAACTTTAATCCATTTACACTTAAAAAAAATTATAAATACTTTAACAATTTTTTTCTTGCTAATATTCCATAATGAAATTAAAATTCCCTCCATAATTAAATAAATAAAACACAAGTGTAACAGACATGTAATCAAACTATGTACTTAGTACTGACATTATCAGAATTAAAAAAGACTGTTATATGTAACAAAACCTTTAGCAATTTTTTCAGCTATTAACCCGTAGCATGTGGCTAATATTATACACTGGTTTCCAAAAATTAAGTAAAAATCTCAAAAAAATGTAATAACTCGTTCAAAAATAAAGCAATCCGTATAAAATTTGCATATATTGTTAAATAAAAGATGCTGAATTAATATACCGAATGCAAATTAGTGGCGCTTCAATCTCATTGCGTCATCTGTAAGTAACATAAAAATGCACGTTAGCGAGCAAGGCTGCAGCTGTTGCTGTGATAGCGATATTATAAATCTGAGATAGCCAATTCATTACAATGACCTCAGGGCATCATTTGCCAGAAGAACTTCGATTTAGAGCTATTGGGAGATTGGAGGCAGTACAAAGTTAGACAGAGATGGCTAGATGGCTAAATGTGAGTCCTTCTGTTGTTCATAGGTTTTGGCAATGATTTCAAACCACTGGTTCGGGTTCAAGAAGATTCAGCCAAGGACTGCTAAGGGTTTCGATAAGAGCTGATGACCGATATTTGTGGTTATGTGTACGAAGGAATAGAACCACAACCCCATCTCTTCTTAAATCCCCCCTTGTTGCAGCCACTGGAAGGCTGGTGTCAATGTCTACTGTGCTTAGAAGACTTCACGTAGGTGGACTTTTCGCAAGGCGAGCTGCAATTTGTGTGCCGCTCTCCTTACGTAACATTTGATATGGGCACGTCAACATGTCCACTGGACTGCTGATCAGTGGAAGCATGTTCTCTTCACGGATGAGTCCCGGTTTACCTCCAATAGCAATAGTAGGTGTTGTTTGATTTGGAGAGAACAGGGAACACCTTATCAACCATCAAACAATCGTGGAAGAGATTCGTACGGAGGATTCAGTGTCTGCGTTTGGGGTGATATCTCTGTGGGTGGACGCACAGACCTCCATGTCTTTGCCCGTGGTACCGTGAATGCTTATATGCATAGAGAGGACATATTTGATGCTTTTGTGCGCCCTTATACCGGTGCAATAAGTATTGATTTCCTGTTACAGGACAACAACGCTAGACCGCACAGAGCTCGCAACATGGGAGATTATCTTCAGCACCAGACAATTCAGCGCATGGAATATCCAGTTCGATCACCGGACTTGAATCCCATCGAGCATGTTTGGGAGGCTTTAGGAAGACGTGTTGCCACTCTGAAGCCCCCTCCACATACCCTTGCCACGCTTACAACCGCTTTGCAAGAGCAATGGCTCGCACTTCCCAGCGAACTCATTGACCGCATAATTGACAGTATGACACATCGCTGTATGTGATGTATTTCTAATTGGGGTGATCATACGGCATATTAAAGGTACTTTTCCTATACCAAAGTGACAAATTGATTTTGCTAATTTTATAATTATGCTATTTTTTGAAACACCATAATTGTCTGGTAATTTCTTTTCATGTTATTTTATACCTTACTATGACTAGTATGTCGTGGCTGAGTTTCATTAAAATCTGTACGTAATATTTTGAGTTATCACTATTTTTGTGATTTTTTCTTAATTTTTGGAAACTAGTGTAACATCGCTACTTATAAATTTTAAAACTATTTTTGTATACACAATACTATTTTTCATACAAAGTAAATTTTGGGGTTGTTATTGGGCAAGCTAATATATATATATATATATATATATATATATATATATATATAATAATAATAAATGTACAAAATCTATTAGAATTAAAAAAAAATGGTTTTAACTTATATTCTGTAACCCGTGAAGCCTGTGTTCGATCTCCTAGTTAATCTAAAATATGAAGCTAGAAACTTGGACAAATGTAGAAATCAGAAGAATAATTTAATTTTGAAATCACTTAATACAGGGAATCTGAAATTTCCATAATTGCTGACAGATACAGATTATATATTATACTGGTGTTTTCTATAATGGTAACTGAAATTTGAAATTCATATTATGTACTGCAGTATTTTTCAACATCATAATTAAAAGAACACATTTGTATCTGCTGAAAGCGATGCTCCTGATGTATGATTGAATTCAATTATCCACTAAAACATTTTCATATGATTCATATTCTTTAATGAATCATGTTCATGTTCAATATGAAAAGTGAATTATATCAAGTATCTGAAGTGAAATACATTGTCAAAGTGCTCTTCAATAACACGAAATATGTTTCAAAAATTGTTATATATATTTCAAAGTTGTATTGAATTTAATTTTGTAATAGCAATTTTGTACACTCGTTTGTTGTTTCATTTTCAAATATGTGATGTATAATGTAATAAATATAGGTTCTCAATGAAACATAGATATGATATATATATATTATGATATATATATATATATATATATTAGAGTATTTATGATAGTTTATTTCAACACAAAAACGATTGAAAGAAATATTGTGGAAACTTGCGAAATAATCAATCTTTATTTCCAAATTTCAATTAAGGAAAATGTATCGTTAAAAGTTTCTTTATTTTCGAAAACTTGCAAATGTTCAAAAAAAAAACAAAAAACATTACACTGTTTAAAGATATCCGAGGGTAACACTAAAGTTTTTGGGATAGTGACAGACGATATATGCTAATAAAGATAATTGGTCGGATATTTATTTTTCAATTATTTTATGTGTACATACGGTAATTTGATACAACAATTGCAGTTTCGCTATCGTAAAATAAATTTTACAAACTGTTCTTAACGAGCATTTTTATATTAAATGTAACATCCATACCAAGTTTCAAGTTTCGTGCCTTAGCATGTAAAAAAAAAATTGCAATTTAAAAAGGGTTTTATCTTTTGCACACCTTGGGGGTTTGTATTGATATAAAGTGTAAACTATGTTGCAGCAGAGACTTCCAGCATCATTTTGTCACCGAAGATGGGAAAAGACACGCGCGAGGAAAAAATTAACAATCGTATCTTAACAGCATTAGAAGATTACGTACGTCATCCGCTTCAGGAAAAAAACACGGGACAAAAAAAATAAGTTGAATACGCATAAAATACTATTTAAGCTAATATAACACAGCATACCTACGTTATGCTTCTACGTTAGGCTGTATATAGGCTACACGTTATGCTTCGATCGACTGGTGTTTTTTTCTTCTAAACATTCAAATTTAAATTTTACTTTTTAATGATAAAAATAAAATAAGTCCGTTTAGCTAAATCATACTTTATATTGTTTGTACTTTTTTTTATATTCATTGTTGAGTATCATATAATGTGGTATTTTATTTTTTTGGCAACACTAATTTGAGGAAAACCTTTCAATTCATTTATGAAAACAATGCCTATGTCCCGCAGTGGCGCGGACGGTAAAGCTCGGTTCTCGTAAGATCACCGAAAGCCAAGCAGCATCGACCGAGGTCAGTGTTTGGGAGGGTGCATCCTCTCTCGTCTGCCTCTGCTGTGGGACCGTGTACGTTAATGGGAGCTGGTGCACGTTTTCAATAGGAAAAATTAATTGTACCTTGTTTCTGAAGTTAAATTCTTTATCAAAGTGTTTTTCAATTAGTTGAAATAAATCTCAAAAACTATTGTTTAACTTTCAAAGTTTTATAGGGTTTACTTTTGTAAAAGTAATTTTGTACATTCGTTTGCTGTTTCATTTTCAAAATTGTGATCTGTAATATAATAAATTTAGGTTCTCAATCAAATATAATTATTTATGATATTTTATTTAAACTCAAAAAACCTTAAAATAAATTTTGTGGAAATTTGCGAAATAATCAATCTTTATTTCCAACTCTTTCATTACGGTAAATTGATCGTTAAAAGTTTCTTTACTATCGTAAATTTTCAAATCGTCCAAACAAACATTAGAGTGCATAAAATAAAGATATACGTGCGTTATTATACGAGAGTAACACTATATTTTATTAGAAAGGTGCAGACGATTTCTGCATTAAAAAAAAGATAATTTGTGGATTATTTAAATTTAAACACATTTATCTCTACAGACCATAATTTGTTGCAACAATTGCAATTTTGTTATCTTAGAATAGATTTTGAAAGAAGAGAAAATTGAGCTGACGGCACAGATATGATTTTCTATGATTTTAAAATAGAGCTAAATCAAGAATAATGTCTTCAAACATCTACAATTAGCAAATGGAAATGGAACTCCATCTCACACTACTGTATTAACATGCCGAAAAGTTATATACTGTATTAACATGGTTTAAAGAATTTAGAAGAGGTCGAAATTCTCTCCTGTATGAAGAACACTCAGCAAGACTTTTATTAGCTGTAGTCTAAACATTAATCACTGATAATTGATGCACTATGGAACATAACATTGGAACCGCGCTATACATTAAATTATTCATGTGGAACTGCATATCAAAAGACAAGTTTTTTGTTGGAAAGAAATTCTGTTACACATTGTTCTAGGGGGAAAATCGCTTGCAGTGTAATTTAATGATGTTTCACTACTTCAAACATAATGAAAATTATATGCAATTCTGAGATGAACTATAAATTTCTCGTTTAAAACTATGGTGTGCATTGCGTATATCGTTCATTTACAGGGACACACAAAAGATGTCGGTTAAAACATACATGCGATAATTACAGTCCATGTGTGCTTAAGTGATAAGTGCGTTTCCAAGTTTGGTTTGCGTTTTTAAGTTTAACAAAATTTTTTCATAGTACGTGTGTACAAATTCAGTTGATCATTCATTTACAGGGCTACAGAATGGAATTCGTAAGTATGACAGACTATGGGAGTGAATTACTTAAGGGTAGTTTTAAATTGTGTTACGCATTTTCCTGATAAACTATATTTAGTAGACTAATAGAAGTTTGTGGAATATAAATAAATTCATATACAGGGCAATGCAAAGAACAAGATACATTGTCGTTACGGTTGGTAATTGCTGGAAAGGAGTTTAAGTTGCCTTATGCTTTTTTACCTGATTTTTTTTTTTTTTTACCTTAATATGTGGTGTGTACAAAAGTCTTTAGATAATATACAAGGCTATACAAAAAATTTCGAGTGCATTTCCACAAATTGGCGAAAATTGCTAAATGTGAATTTTCTAACCAGACTTACTGTTTTCAAGCTATGTAGTATGTATAGAAATACATACAGGAAAATCATATACAGGGCTGCAAATAATAATTCGACTACTTTTTTCACAAATGAAGGTAATTTCGAAAACTGTACTTTTCAATTTGTTATATGTTTTCTAAACTGTTTACTTACATATATTCTATCACCTTATTTAACGGTGAAGTTTTGTTACAGTCTTCTCGATGTGTTGGAAAGTGTTTAATAATCTATGCTTGAAGCATGATTTTTCGTTCTCTTTCTTTATTGGCTACATTCTAAAGATTTCCTCTATCCCTTTCTGTTATACATTTCTTTAAACGTAGTTCTGTCTAGAGAAAAATTAATTATTTTTTGTCAATTAGAAAAATACACGACTGCATTTTAGATGATTAAACAAAATATTAATTTCATAATTTAAGTTCATGTCAGTTTATTCTAACTTCAGTGCATGTAATGTCATAATTTGTTCTAATGATTGTTGAGACTATGTCAAAGAATTTTCTGTAGATACATTACTACTTATTCTATTTCTATAGTAAATTTCGGATCAGAAGTTATTTATTTATCATTCATTTATTATAATAAGAAAGTTTTAGGAATCATGGGAGTTTTTGTAATTTTTAATAATTTAAATCCCTAATCACTTAGATTCAGAGAGAGCCTAATGAAGGAAGTTTTTATAGCTTATATAGTTTACACTAAATTTCTTGTGGCGTTACATATGTAATTTAATAATTTTAAAGATAGTGACTGATTTTTGGAAATTTTAGTGCTAAATGTTTAGATAAAATCAAATATTTCGAGATATAATAACAAGAAAATAATGAATAATATGTTAAACGATTTATACGCAATGATATATTTTTCTTACATTAAGTTACTTTGTAGTTTATCTCTTGCAAAACTATCATTAAATTACTAGAGATCATTATCTACTGCGCAAATAAAAGATAATTAAAAAATATTGCTTATGATATTGAATAAATATTTTTACCGAGCAAATTTTGGTAACTGGCTTATTTGATTTTTATCTCAAATTTATTAAATTTTCCGCTGATAAGTTAGTTTTAAACATTAAACATGAAACTGAAATTGTTTTAGTACTTCGGAAACGTATAAAAATAGTCTATGATTATTATTTTCTTGAAATATGTACCCTGCTCTGAGAAATTTAGGAAACTGTGTTATTTGATTTTTACCTTAATTGTATTTGATATTCCGCTGATAAGGCAATTTTAAACATTAAACAAGGAACAGTAATTTAAATTCTATTTGTAAAAGGAAAAATCTGCAAGCAGGACAGAACGATATGCATGACTGCTAATGATTAAACTTTAAAAAATAATGTCATTTAAATTAAAACATATTCTTTTAAATATACCATAAATTGAGAACATATAAAACAGATAGAAATCATATAGGTATAATTTTAATGAACTCAACGTGTTAGAAGTGTTAATACAAATGAATTTTTTTCTCTATTTCTGTAAATTTTGGTTAATTGTTTTCAAATATTAATAAATGTTTTACAATGCATATTATAATCTGCAATATTATATTATTGTTTCGAAACAGTTAAAAACCAAATTTGCTTTAAAAATGCTATTTTTTTTGCAAAATAAATCAAAATGTTTATTTATTTATTTTTTATTTTTTTTTAATTACAAAATTTTAGATCAGAACATTTCTCTGGCTTTCATACATATATTTATTAATTAAGAATATTGTTTAATTACAGTAAAGTTTTTATTACTACTTTACTTTAAAAACACTCTTAAGCAATTTGATTTCTGCAATTTTTTGAAGTGAAGGTACATGTTTTTAAATCAGAAGCAATATCGCGCATCCTGACACATAGTGTTGCAATACTATTTTAGTGTTAGTACTTTTTTTTAGGGCTGTACTGTATTTAACATCAAGAATGGATATGTTTGTGCATATATAGATATAGCAATGTTATTTTATCAGGGGGAATGATTAAGCTGTTTATATGTCTGATATAAAATTTTGACCAAAGTTTGTTCTTTGTAATTTAGTACCATTATGTCTGCAATAATTAAATTAAAATTATATTCCTAATCACTACTGTACAATTTATAAAATAATATATTTTTACGAAAGAGCTTTTTTTTTTTTTAACTACAATGCACTAATTATTCGTTTGGAACTATATGTTCCCAAATAAAAGCTATTTCTTTGCTATATGAAAATGATGTTTTAGAAAATAGATACTAATCAATTCAGATTAATAAAAGTTGTTTGAATAAAAAATATTACAAAAAGTTTGGGCATTAAAGGTTTTAAGTACAAAGCTAATTCAACGTATCAGTGGTGAAATTTTAAATAATTCACAAAAGCACTAACTTGCAGTGTAGGGTTAAATTGTCCTTTGTCATAATAAATTCAATAAATTCAAATTGTGTTTTGTGAGAAGGTGTTTTTTAAACAGGAAATAGATATTTACGAAAATAAATTTCGCAGTAATTAAAAATGTATTCGTAAAAATGTTAAAAAAATTCTGACAGAAGTACTTTTTTTCATATAGGTTTTCTAACCACATATTATTTTAATAGCAAATGTAAAATCCTCAAACATTTAGTTTATTTTTAACTGTGCCAATGAATAACTGTAATTACATATGACATAGAATGCATATTAACCTGCTTGAACTCTTCTTTCTAATAATAAAATATATAAGATTTTATATTATTCCAAAAAGCAAACATTCAAAATAAAATACGTAATGTATGTGAAACAAATAATTAAAAAAATACACTAAACATTTTATTCCTAAAGTGTAAAATGTATTGAGAAAGTTTATGTAAACTTTTATCGTTACTTTATAGAGAGTGAAAAAAAAGCAAATTTTAAATTGTCGTTCAAAACAAAAAACTAGAAGATAGCTACATACAAAACATAATTCTTTTAGAAATAAGAAATCAAAACATTCTTAAAATATACCAAAAGTATTTTTCGACTTTATATCGACTTTATTCGAAAACTTCTGATACCATATTACAGCAATTTATTACTTTGCATTCCAATAAATGATAAATCAGTAGCAGGAAACGAATTTAAAATGTATATGGCTTTTGCTTTACGGTCGACATTAGGGGAATGGATGTCATTAATTATTTGATATTTTATCTAATATCTGATAGTGATCTATTTTGAACCGGTTTTATTTTCGATTTACTTGAAATAAAAACACATATGTTAAATTAGGTTACTTTCTTAGCAATTAATCTTTTTAAATGACAGAGTTAGATTACTGCGATTACGATATTTTTCAAAGTAAAAAAAACTGCAATATTATTGACAAATTGATGTGAATTGGGATTATAGAAGTGGTAGACATAAATGAAATAATATCTTTAACACTTAACTTGTGTTCTTTTCATTTGTTTTCTTTTTTGTGTTCGCTTTTCTTATTATTTAGCATCTTACAATCCGCGATTAATTTTTTTTAATATTGTATGCATATTTATAGGTATATGAAATAAATCGAATGTTTCAAAAATTAGAAGCGTTAAGTTAAACATGGTTTATGCAATGGTATTCTGAAATTCTTATGAACTTCTTATTCCTGTAATTTTTTAGATAAAAAATACAATCCGTGATTTCCTATTATTGTGTGAATGATTCTAGTATATTTTGGAATTCGTTCTACACAGTGGTTTTATTTGGATAAGCAACACTTGCGAAAGTAATTTCATGTTATCTTAACGTTATCCTAAATCCCAAATAGCAATATTTACTTACCTGCCAACCACGAAACACCTGCATCAGATAGACAAGTTGAATAATATCTCATGTACAAAAGCAACTTATAAAATGTAAACTGAATCTATTATTTTTACTTATTAGAAGTCTAACGTTATTACATTTTTTTTTTGAAAAAACAGTTTTGATGGTCATTATATAATATTTCTTTTATCTAAGTACATCCTGATCTAACTCGATGGCAATAGCATACTAAAATCTTCCCAAAATAGTGTTATTTGGAAAATTTTAACCTATTGGATAATCATTCATAATCGTGCCCACTGCCAATTTTCTAAATAGGAAACGTGATTTGGCGGTATAAAGTATTTTTATGATAGCTTTTATGTTCTCAATTTTCAGTAATTGTAATATTTCTGGGT
This sequence comes from Maratus michaelseni, assembly GCA_963931845.1. Lineage (NCBI taxonomy): Eukaryota > Metazoa > Arthropoda > Arachnida > Araneae > Salticidae > Maratus > Maratus michaelseni. The sequence continues at coordinate 300,977,170 of OZ007593.1, read as the reverse complement.
TGCCTTACTACTCTAATTTCTTTAGACTAACCCCCTCGTTGTACGAGTGAATTTATCTTATTTTAAAAATTATATTAATTTTTAAACGACGAAACATCAACATCTGTTCTAGATAATGAATAGTATATCATCTAAGAAATACACTTATTCAAATGTAAACTCATACTACGAGACTTGAATCCATATTACACGTTCAACGTTTTTGTGTTTTCCGTTTGTAAAAAAATATTTCGTAATCATTCTATAGTAGTTAAATGGCAACTTGTATCAAAATAAATCCTTTTTTATGTCAATAGAATACTAAAATCTCCTGAAAATAATGTATTTTGCTAATAAAGTGTTGCAGCAAAGTAGTTCAAGTTACTTGAATTTTATCATTTTGATATTCTTTGAAATATGGTTGCTAAGCAACTAATAAATTAAAAAGGAAAGTAAAAAAAAATAATTTTAAAATTTGTAAAAAAAAAAAAAAAAAAAAAAAAAAAAAAAAAAAAAAAAAAAAAAAAAGGTTTATATTTCGGAAACTCATATATTTGTAAAAAAAAAAAAAAAAAAAAAAAAAAAGGGGTTTATATTTCGGAAACTCCTATATTTGTAAAAAAAAAAAAGAGTTTATATTTCGGAAGCTCCTATAGCAAGAAAGCACCGATTTAAAAAAAATTCAAATTTCTTAATAAATATCTATATATTTAAAACGCTAAGCATTTTCTTTCGACAATCCGTGAGAACAAACTACTGCATCAAATTACATCATTCTTTTTTTAAATGAAAGATATTTGGATACAGATTTGTTATCGTGCATTCGTTTGTTCGAAAATTTAATTAATTAGGCATAATTTTCAATTAAACTTCAACTTCTGCTAATTACGTCATAATCGGATAACGCCCACTCTTGCGATGCACAGAGGTTTATTTTCTAAACTCTGTGGACGCGGAAAAAAAAAATAAAAAAATAAAAGAATAAATATTAAAAGCACGTGGTTTTTAGGTCGAATTTTTTAATCTGCAAGTTAAATTGAGGTAAAAATATTTATCCGAGTGTTTTATAAGCGAATAAAAATTCATATTTATTGTGACGTCACGGGAATATTGTCCATTAGGTTTATTTTATCATTATGCATTATAACTTTGTTGATGCCATTTTTTCATTACAATTAAATACAAAATATATTTTTATTTATATGCATGGTGTTTAAGCATTAATGTAACGTATATAAAGTACGTGTGAACAGTTTGCGCCGGTGAAAATGACATTATGCTGTTATGCTTAGCTTGAAATGCATTTCAAAATTGATAGAACTAAAGAGAAAAATGTGATATGACTGTGTCAATATGACGTAATTTTAACTGATTTTTCCATTCATAATTATAAAGATTAGAATTGGAGCCGTCATTGATTTTTTCATCTTGATTGCAATCCTTGATTACATGTTACCAATTACCTTTTTTTTTAATTATAGGTTAGAAGATTTCCTTTTTTAATAAAAAACATCTCAAAAGTAAAGGATTTCAGGAAATTTAAAATTATTAAAAATAGTGTTATGGTAGAAAAAAAACTTGAAATAATGATTAAATAATTTTCAAGCATAAAAAGTTTCTCAATTTCATCTTATCAATGACACCACCAGTTTGCTTCAATAATGTAAAATAGCTCCTGGGAAAGTTGCCACAACTGAAAATAGATTTTCCTAACCATCATAAAAATTCAATAATAATAATAATAATAATAAAAACAGTGATAAACCATAAGATCAGATTATCCATAAGATAGAGCATTTTGGCGCTAAATGAAAATCTGCCCCCCCCCCTCCCCCCAAAAAAAAATATTTTCTGCTTATGTTGAACATAAAATTGATATGTTGAATTCGTTGATTTATATGTTCCATTAGCTATCAGAATATGCTAGGAATTGTATTTTATTTTTATTTTTTTACATTTGCCAACTGTATAAGAGGGAAAATATCCCCGACTGTGATGGAAAAGGTATGATCATCCTGATTATGTAAAGGAGCCGAAGAAACCATTCAAATAAATTACACTTGAAAACATTAAAATTCTCCCTTATTTGCAGATTGATTTATTACTATAAAAAAAATTCTTCATGTTTACATAAAAATTGATTAGCTTAAAACAATGGATGCGTTTTAGAAGATATGGATTTGAAACAAACAATGATTAAAGAGACTTTTAATTCATAACATTTTGCATAACATTTAAAACTGTTTTACGTCGAATTTCGACGGTGCTTTTGGGCAGATACAATGCACATGCGCATAGGAGCTCATTCGGTTGAATTATCATGGGGGGTGGAGGAGATGTGTGCTTTATTTACTATGTTCTTTTATTTACTGAATATAATATGAACGTAGGAATATAAGGAAAGGGCAACTGACGTCACTGTTGGTTAAATTACTGTTGGTTTGGGAGAAAAACCTGTTCGTTCTTTACGACTCCTACAGTACACATGAGATGGAGCAATTTGATTGGTCTACGTTAAACTGGTCTGTGATATGATTGGCCTACGTCGCCATGACGATTCCTACAATGATAGCTGCGAGAAAAATGCAGTGGTAGATTGGTTGATGGAACTGTTTGTTTGTAAACATGCCCTTTCCTTAAACTATTTGTATATACTTCATAGGTCCATGAAATTTTTTTATTGCCGTGGGGAATATGGCGGTAATGTCAAACTGATTTGCATTACACAGTTCTTTACGGATTGTTTGTTTAGAGTTTGCATCAGAAATAGTACTGTATTTGACTGGGGAAAAAACTTTTAAAATAAAATATTTGAAAGACTGTTTCATAAGCACCCCTTCATAAATAATAAAGATGCTTATTTTACTGATATTGCTATAGTATTTTTTTTTCGTCAAGTTTTGACGGGTTCCATCTAGTTTTTATTAATATCTCCTAAAGTTTTGATTCGATTTTAATAAAATTTGAAATGTCTCGACAAAATTCTACAAAGATAATATATCTTAAATTTCAAACCATTCGGTTGGGTAGTTTTTGCGTTGTTATATGCGGACGGACGGACAGACATACGGACAGACAGACGGACGAACGGACGGACGGACGGACAGACGGACGGACCAAGCGACGACAATAGGTGCTACGTATTTATATAATTACGAACGAACCTAAAAATAATATCTAAACTCTAATAAATGTATCGGAAAATTTTCAAAGTTATTGGATATATTTAAAACCTCCATATCGAAAATTTAGCATCCATAATTTTACGTTGAAATCCATTAATCAAATATCCGATTTTCATTTCAGTTAAAAATGAAATTTGTAAATCGTCTGCATTCCCATAGGAAAGCACTATGACATAAAAAGAAATTTTCCATATTTTTCGAACGAATGAACCAGATGTAACTAAAAACTATACAGATAATTCCGGGTACCTCACCAACATGCCTACCAAAAACAAACCTAATCGGATCATTTTTGAGGCAGTTATCGTGGAATAGACAAACAGACAGACGGAAACCAAAAACCTTACCAGTGATCCTTCACTGATGTTTCGGCAATAAGATATAATACTAACTGGGAACGAAATTACAGCATGACGCCATCCACGCAGGAAAATTTCACGACACCAGTTATGGTGGCTGGCTAGTGAGATCTCAAATTCCCCTTGATAATGTTAAACCTATGGTAGTGTAATGAATTCGTATTTTCAAAATTTCTTCTCGGAAATTAATATTTTTTATTTCTTTTTTTCTATGTATTCATATCTTAAAGAATGCCTTATTTTTTTTTATTATTTTAGTTATCAAAGTATATTTTTTAATTATATAATTAATTTTATTTGAATTGTTAGAATCTTACTCACTTCTGGTCAAAATTTTCACAGATAAAATATAAATAAAGTAGGGTAGTTCGACGAGTATATAAACACTTAGGCGCATTTCTTTTTAAAAAATATTTAAAAAAAAAGTAATAAACAGTGCCTTTTTGTGTGTGATAGTGTAAATACATGTGTTGGCATACAAATGATTAAAAAATAATAACAGGAAATTTATATTTCATTTGTTTGGGATGTTAGAGTGTTTTAAAAAACTATACAAAAACCAACTTAATGAACAGTTCTTACCAGTAAATAAACGCAAAATTTTCTTGTGAATAAACAGGCACCAATTTAAAAATACTTAAGTTTCATACTATAATATTCATTTTACAACTTGTGCAAATAACTTATAACATGCTCTTTACTGAATTGCGGGTTTTTTAAACCGAGCATGATAATTAACTAGTGGGGAGTTTTTCAATCCTTATTCTATTGAAATATTTACTAACTGTTCATTCATTTCACTTACTGGTCTGACTACACTATATGGTTGAGAATTATTTGTACAACTAACAAAAAAGAATGACATACTCTAATACAATACATACAAAAATAATATATTTTTTTCCTGAGGAAATATTTTAAAACTACTAATGCATTACACGTCCATAAGTTTAACAATTGCAAGTGGAATTTGTTATCTCACTGTCAAACAACCACAAGTGTTAAAATAACACTATTAAATGTAAAAACAAATAAGTAAAATATTTAGAGTTTATCAACGGTAATTTTTACGTGGGCATTATCGGTTAAAACAAGTTTATAAAAGTCTGTGTAAAAACATGCTATGTAGAAAATGGAAAGTGAATTTATTTTATTTAGTCACAAAAAGTTTTATTATTTTATCGAATGTATGTGCAAGTTGATCTTAAGTTTTACACAAATTTTCAATAAAGGGGAACAACGTCGTACTCCGCAAATAGTTTACAGGAACAGAGGATTTTAATTTTAACAATAGCGATAGGAATTTGATATCTCACTGTCAAACAAACATAAGTGTTAAATTCAACTGTTAATTGCAAAAACAAATAACTAAAATATTTAGAATTATCAACCGTAATTTATGCGTAAACATTATTGGTTAAAATAAGTTTATAAAAGTCTGTGTAAAAAACATGCTATGTAGAAAATAGAAAGTGAATTTATTTTATTTAGTCACAAAAAGTTTTATTATGTGCAAGTTGATCTTAAGTTTCACACAATTTTACAATAAAGGGGAACAACGTCGTACTCTGCAAATAGTTTACAGGAACAGAGGAAACGTAAATTACCAAACATAAATCTTACGAATGGTACTTTTTAAACGGATGACAAGAAGTGATAAACTTACGCTCTACTGTTTACAATCTGCAGCAAACTGTCCAGTCATTAAACTGTTTTTTTTAGAAGATACTTACATAACCTTAATTTATCTATATTCGGGACAATTAGAGCGCTTCAAAGTATGGTTATTTAATCATTATTTATAATAACGATTGAATGATACCGCAGTAGTTGTTTTACAAGTTACTATAAGAGTGGATGAAATTTAAACTCAAATGACTTCCGTGAAGAACATTACTTCAGACATTCTTGATAATTTGGAAAACTAGACTAAATTTTTGTAATCTTTCGTATATGTTAACGCTGCGTATACTTTGAACTTTGAAGGGTGGTGGGCTTTGAGACCTATAGCTACTAGGCTGTCGTCTCGAATGATCCATGTAGAATTATTTTTTAATTATTATTCACAGAAACATATACATGAATTCCACAATTACATAAATCTTGACGAGATAGTACAAGGAAGTATGACAACACAAGAGACACAACCTGGGGGTTCCACACAAAGTGTGTGTGCAATGGAACCAGTGATTAGCAGCGTGGCGCCTTAACCACTCGGCCACGGAAGCCCAACGCTGCGTATATATAATTTGTTTTTCCTAATTTTGTGAGAGTAAATAATTTATTTCTAATCTATTGTTACACGAAATTTGCATTCAGATGAAGCATTTTAAAATACGATGAATAATTTTTATTCTCTTAGTATATTATTTAATATGTTTTGATAAATGTGTATCTTAAAAAAAGTAATTATGAACAATTAAGACAGTAATTGTTTCGCAATTACTGAAGTGAAAATAAATATAAATACAAACGAAATAAAAAAATACAGTTTGAAGGGACGAATATTCCATAAAAGTAAATAATTGACGTTTTTGTTAATTTTTCTTTTGCCCCTGGCTTGCTGAGATAGCGGACCATTTCCGTAGGCGTTAAGGAAACATTTTCAGATAGCACATTATTAGATGCGAAAGAAGAAATCGAATGATTTGACTCGATCATTTCAACGACAGTTTTGTTCGTTATCGAAAGCGGAAGAAAATTCACCAGTTTGGTTCTTTTCTACCTGCTACCGACATTTCGCAGAAAGAACTTCGCTCACAAAAGAAACTACTGACCTCAATATTTGTATTTGTTAACTCTACGCTGCTTTAATTTATTTATACTGTTCTTTTCCGCAAAGTTATCTTCGTCTTTTCTTCTTTGATTAAAGAAGGTAGATATTAGTATTTGGGAATACTGGTACTTATATATTCGCGGTACCGTGCGAAAGTGGAAAATATCCACCTATGACAGATGCCATATCTGACGTTATTTTTAGTCGTACGCCTAGTATTAATTTCTGCGTTCAAAGAGGAAAAATAAAATATTTTCTACATCATCTTCTTATAGATGAGGAAAAGTTGATTAAGACTGAAAACATGTGCTTGTCTCAAGTTAATCTGCGGATTGGTTGGTTGGTAGATTTTATGACGGCCGATTATCTATACAAGGAATATATGCCCTAGAGGGAAGTGCCCTCCGTGGGCGTCTTTCTAAAGGATCCTAACCCGTATTTATGGAAAGATTCGAAGAAAACCTCGGAAAACTCCGAAAGGTTAGGTCGACGAGCAGGACAAGGGTTTGAACACAGCACCTCTACCATCTTTGAGAGCAACACCTCTCAGCCACTGGTGGGGTTTTTAATCTGCGGAAATAGATGATTCATGATAGTGCAATTATAATGTGTACCTAGTGGAGACCGCAATATGTAGTTTAATATGAACTGATTAAACAGAGTCTGAAACAGCAAAAATATCTATTTTTAGATTTACATTGAACTCCCGTTTTTGCGGACTTCCAAGGGAGGCCACTTTTTATTCGTATTAACCTAATAAAGCTTTAAATTATGTAAACAGTTTAATAGTGTAAAATAATCACTTAGCGTTTTATAAATTGAATTAAGTTTTGACAGAAACTTAATAGGTTACCTGCTATATATGAAAACAAACAAATATTTCTTTAATTTAGAAAATTTAGTAAAAAAAATCATGTTAATGGTAGATCCTTAATACAATATAATAATTTATTCAGGACAAACAAAATCTGGAAATAAGTTATCGTACTTACATAATTTCATTATAAATAAAGTAATCTGTCCCTTTTTATAGCGATAGTTGAACAAAAGATGTTTTTACTAAACAGATTTCTAGTTTTGTGACAGACTCGAAATTTGTTATATCGCCAATTGATTTATAATATAGGTGAATAACCGTTAGCAATTTTTGATCCTATTATGCTTTTGGTGGTGATATGTTTTCTTTAACTGCATCACTAACAAATACTTTTATTAATTGTCTAGTAATCAAAGTTACACCTAAAACCTTTTGAATAAATAATATACAAAACCAGTTTCGATTCCACCTGCCTAGTTTTTAAAATAATTTTTCGCATTATCTAATGAGTAGTAGTAGGCATTAAGCTATTTCCTTAACATTCAGAAATTATTGGAAAAACAAAATTGCCCTCATTAACTGGAGATACATCTTATGTGGAGACACATTAACGAGAGTTCATGATATTTACATGTCTTAAGATTTCCACTTTTATTTAATTACATATAATAACATTCAATTTTTGCTTCACCCTATTCAACGAATTTGGCTTTTAATTTTTAACTAAAGCAAATATAAAAACTTCCTTCAAAATACTTTATTTAAATATTTACTTAAATGTTATCCATCTGTTTTAAGAAATTCTTATTTACAATGCATTTATGAACAACATGATATTAAAGCAAATTCTTGAAATTTCGTTTGAAAGGTTTATTTATCTTTTCTCCACTCATTAAACTTAACTATCAGAGATGTATAATTATTAAACAAATAATGAGAGCATAGCTATCATCAAGAAAAGTTTTAAGAAGTAATGATTCCATCATATTTTAGAAGATGTTAATGTGAAAAACAAATAATGAGTTGTGCTTTATGATGACATAATCTAAAAGTTTTGTAGAATGTTGGGATGACTCTGTCTGATGTTTGAAATTTAACAATATTAAAATATATTTTTCACAAATTTTAAAGAATCGTTTAACTAACTTTAAAGTAAAGAGTGGTAGTTTAGTATCCAATAACCTTAATTTATTGGTGCGTCAAGTACAATTTGCGGTTATGTATATTTTTAAAACCTGCGTGATGATGCTTTCTATTTCGATAGACATCCTTCTTGTATGGTAATATGTGTATCCTAAAGCTCAGAATACATATTTTATAGGCAGTTTTCACAAACGTTTTATTGAACAATATTTATGTAGTTGTTGGTAGTCAATTTAAAAATATCTCGATACAAACAAATAATACAAAATAATTCAAATTACTGGAAAATACAAGGTACTTACTAGAAATAAATTGAGTGTACTTCATAAAGCAAAATAAAAATTTACAAAGAATAAAAATTATTTATGCACAATAAAATTCAAATATATTTGGTATTTATTATTATGCACGTGAATATTAAAAAAACATTTATACTAAACTTAAATGGTTAAAATTAAGATTTGATTAAAGTTGATTAAAAACTTGTAAATATTCAATTCAAGTACTATGTTACTCATTTCGCTTTAGATTTTTTTAAACATACGTGAGTGTAGTTTTATTCATTAATCTTGAAGACCAAGAAATTTTTAAATATTGAGCACGTATGGATCACACAATGGATCAAACAGTCTACCAAAAAATTGGTACACCTCGCAAATTATTTTCAAAAATATAATGGAGTAGGCCCAAATACCGGCTACGAATTTTAATTTCAACTTAGATAATACAATTTAAATAATTAGTGGAGGAAAAAGTGATGGTTGTATATCTTGATATATTTTACATCCGTTTAAAAAAAATCAGATAAAAAAGCGTTTTGTCTTTATAAAAAGAAATATTCAGAAAGTCTGCAAATTTTGAATTTAAAATATGAGGTCTAAATATGGCTTCCGGAATTTTTTCCAAAGGTATCTTACAAATAGAGTTAATTTCGATATTTAAGAGAAAAAAAACATTTCATTAATATATTTTATTGATTAATAAAAATTAATATGTACAGAAAGAACATTGAATTTTTAATAAACAAGCATTTTTCTCACATTTATCTCTGACAGTCTTCTTTCGATTATATTCGTAGTTTTATTTTTTAATGTGTTAAACAATGCAAAAATCTTGCTGCTTGAAACGTAGATTGCTTTCTCTATGAAAATCAGAAACATAATAATCATATTTTGCGTCAGTGCAGTTGTTACAGGTCCACGTGTCGCATCTTAAACTTAGAGTTCACCCTTCTTGTCCGCAGAAAAACCATCCTCCGTGAAGACACAACTTGCATCTTCTCCCAATGTCAATTATTTTAATTTTTTGAATTTTTAAAATCAAATTTATGACGCTTTCTTCTGCATTCTTTAAAATTTTTTGCGTCATTTATCTTCATTTTCTTCCCATTTATTGCGGACACTTTTCGCTTTTCTGTGAGGTAATCCAAGAAAGCAATACAGCGTCCAAAATACCGTATAGTAATTAATTTTTTTGCCATTTATGTGGAGCAAACCCAGACAGACCCAAATGCCTGTTATCCGGTATTTAGACCACACTGGGTGAACGGTATTTAGACCACACAGGGTGGCTGGTATTTGGAACACTGCTATGTTTAAGCTAAACAGGTATTACTTATATATGTAGTAAAGTACTAATTACGTGAATACGGGATTTGGGAGCTAAATATGTCTATAAAATAATTTAATTGTAAATTCTGGTCAATATACGATCAATATATATTTTTCACAATGAGTAATACATCTCTGAAAAACTTTTGATATGCTATATTTCGTCGTGTAGACACTTCTGCAATTACTGTTTGCAAATGAGACAGACTTCAGCGAAGTACTTCTCGTGCCTTTCTTGAGTCAATTAAAGGTACAATCTCTGTCTTAATCTCTGTACAATCTCTGTCTATCTTTTTTAGGCTGTGCTGCACTCACTGCGCAGAGCACCTACTAGCAGGTATTTGGACCTTCTGCTCTATACTTTCAAAACAAATTTTTGAAAAATATATGAGGTGCAACCTATGAATTCTTAACTTAATTCGATTTCAAGAAGCATTAAATATGCGAATAGAAAATGACCGATAATTCCACCAAGTATTTTTAGAGTCATGCTTAAAAAACTACCCGAATTGGAATGTGTTTTGCAAAGATTCAAGTTGAATTTAATATTAGGGGTCCTAAAATTTAAACCAAAATACGTCTTAAATTACTTAACAGAATAACTTTCCTTTTGTTATTGGAAAGTAGTATTTACCAAAGAATCAAAATGTGATGTCAAAATTGTGAGTTAGTACAGAAGATTATAAATTTTGTTAAATTTCCCATATGTAGATAACCCTTAAGCAAAATTTCCATAGAAAATGAATTAGTAGATGTTATCATTAATCAACTGGTCCCAGTCACATTTTTATACGATGATTTGCAATAGAGTTATTATTCACGATTACATTTTTATTCAAGATTGTACATCAAAAACCTATATGCATGGACGGAGGAAATATCGTAAAGCTAGAAAATATAAATTATTAAATTTGTTTAAAATGTTGATAAATATATGAACTGTCTTTTTGGATATTGGTTGAAATTTATATTAGCTACTGTATAATTTTATTAAAATGTAATTATTAAACCTGTAAAAATTCCTCATCATACACATTGATTTATAAATTATACACACACACACACACACATATATATATATATATATATATATATATACTAGGGGCTCTGCATCCTGCTCGCTACGCTCACAAACTCCCGTTCTGATTTCACAGCCTCTTAAAACCTGATAATGTATCCTGTGTTAAAAAGATGATGATGATGATATCACGAACGGCGACAATCTTCTGTAATCAGGTTATAATGCTTTTTCATTTAACTGGTTATAATGCTTTATCATTTAATTCATCTTTTTTATTTTTAATATTCATGTGTAAACACAATTTTTATGACGTAATTTTCTTTATTTCCTGCTTTCAACACGTGATCATTTAACTATTATTTTAAACTTTCATTATTCTTTTTAATAGTCTCGCGCAAATACATTTTTTATTTGAGATAAAACATAATCCTTTGCGCTTATTTAGAAATTGGCAACAATATAAAAAAATGACATTTCAATAAAAGTTTTTTTACTCGATTTTTGAGGATTTTTTGAGTTTTTATTGTCCGACCGTGATAATTTTTTGAATTTCTGAAGGCTTGTTATATTTCGCGTCTGGTGGTATGATTTTTGAATCCGTAGGATGGCTAGAAAAAAAGTAATCGCTCGTCAAAAAAGTCCCTAGTAAAAATGCGATGAGAATAACCCGGAATATCTACGCAGATTTTCATTGGTCCATTTCCAAACCATTACGTTTTTTATATAGAAGGATATGAAAGGATAAAAAGTAAAATCCTTTTTAAAATGCAATGCAATTTAAAAATTCAAAATTTAAAACTCCAAAACATTTTTTCTAATTTCATAAATATAATTTGCGCCTGATATCTTTGTTTTCCTGCATCACAATTATTACTTCCAGGCATCATTTTTTATCTCTCCTTAAGATTAAAAGTGCTGACTATTACGATTTTTGTAAGCTGTTGCGGTTTGGGTTGGGTATCCAGATGCTACGGTAGCTTGCCTGGGGAAAAACCCGGGCAACATGCGATATCTAAGTAGCCAATTAAATGTCTGTCACTTCCTAAACCCTGGAGCGCTCTCTAGTAAAAGAAAAATATTGGAGTTAGGTATAACAAAAAGCAGGAGCACTCATTTTTCGTGGCTTCTCGGCCGCTCCTGACTGCTATGAGAACCCACGCTCGGCCACTTCCTGAAAATATCGTGCTCGGGACCTGTTTGAACGTAGAAGCCACGTCGACACCGGCCCGCAACTGCCATCTCTAATGCGGGTTTTAAGTCCATGATGTCCACGTAACTATCGGCTCTACAAATCCCTGGTTCTGGCTTAAAAAGAGACTGTATTTATAAAGGAATATAAAAGTCAGACTCCAGGAATGAACTCTGGTATTATTTCAACGACCACGACACGACGTCGCCCCGGCCCCGGAAATTACGCACACGTAACGTAAAAAGATGATGCCAATCTGCCTCCGCAATAATTCATTACACACACACACACATATATATATATATATATATATATATATATATATATATATTTATTTTTAAGTCTTTACTACAGGGATTGGCTGTAATGTTCATAAACGTTACAGAGTCATTTATATATACAGACATATAAGTTATATAAAGATGGGAAACGCAATTTTGTTCAGACGTAAACAAGAAAATAATAAATATATAATTTATGTTTTTGCAAACACATTAAATTTCTTTCTATACAGATTCCTTTCTAAGTATTTTCCAAAGTTTTCAAAACATATTCCATCGGAAATAATTAAATATTGTTTATGCAATTCCTCTTGATAAAATATCTATAAATAATGTAAAAGCTCATTACCTTATAGCTACATATTTGAATATTGTCAGTTCAAAAATACACATACACATCAAGGGATGACCACCTCAGGAAACCCGGCTTAAGCCTTAGAGTTTGTGTGCAATCCTGAGGGGCTGACACGCCTCTATCACCAGCGAGACCACAATTACAGAATTATGTATGCAATTTTTACAATATAATATTACACATGAATTTTGTCTGATAATACAGTTATTGCTTTCGTACATACGATTATTATTATTATTTCAATGTATGCAGAATATATAATTTCCGGATGAGCTATTTACAAATACTGTGCGGGCACCATGCCTAAAATTATTAGTGGTTAAATATGATGGGTTATTCTTGGCTAGCATATTTTATACAAATACTTTACTACAATTGATGTATATGGAAAAATATGATGCATACATACAGTTATTATAATTAATTCGATTATACAATTATACAGTTTAGACCATTTCCAGAATATGACTATATACAAGTACTGTGCAGACTTTATATTTTGGATTTTTGGTTAAATGGGATGCAGATTCTTGGTTAAATACTTCTAATACAATTAATAATATACTAATATGAATATACAGATGCGAATATACTAAAAATTTACAAATAATATGCAGATACTAATAATATACAGACAGTGTGATATTAAATCTCATTACAACAATTATTATATTCAAATACAAAATACAATTATTTATATACATATGTACAGAGAAAACAGGACCCCTGCTATATTGGACAAGCGGGCGCTCGACTACAGAGGAAGAGGATTGGAAAATAAAAATTCATTTTTTTCAATAAATTTCATGCAGTTGACTATGCGCTGGAGAAGAACCGGACGGTCCAGGAGATATTGTAGCCAGTTTTTAAGTGGCATTTGTGGTGATTTTTTGACATGGAAATGTGAAGTTAGAGTGCAATTTAATATGTAGTGTAACGATGTTGCTTCTGATCCACAGATACAAAGTGGTGAGTCACTTCTGTTAATTTGGAATAGGTGTTGTTGAAATGGTCCATGATTTGTTAAAAATAGGTATAGATATCTGTTGTGTATTTCTAATTGTTGCGAGACTTCCGGAAGGAAGTCTCTTGTGTAATGACCCACTTGTGCTGTAGACCAGCGTTGTTGCCAACTGTCTGTGATTTGTTTTGTTAATTCTCTTTTGAGTGTAGACGGTGGTACAGGAAGAAAAGTTGTTTCCAGCGTTTCATCGTTTGTTGCTGACCGCGCCAACTGATCCGCCAGTTCATTTCCAGCTACACCCGAATGACCCTTGACCCAATTAAAAAAGAAGTTTTTGGAGGATAGATTTATACGTACTAAAATTTCCTGAACTAAATAATTATCTATGTCAAATTTTGAAAGAGCCATTAAGCTTGATAAGCTATCCGATGAAATTAGAAAGTTGACCGAATCCTCTTCCATAGCCCAGCGCACAGCTTCTCCAATCGCAAGTAATTCGGCCTGGTAAACTGAATTACCCGAGTCTAGTTTTGCACGCCACGTGTGATGAATTATATTATTTTTATAAGCACAGAAAGCCGATGCTGTGCCTTCAGCTGTTTTTGAACCGTCTGTAAAGATATGGAATTCCCCATTGAATTTTGAACCCGGACAGGTTTTTATTTGATCTAGAGTTGGTGAAATTTTATATTTTGAGATCTTTGTGGCTATTGTTTGTGCATTAATACGCGTTGATGATATCCCCAATCTAGTGAATCTAGCAAATTCAGCCTCTGCTTCCAGTTGCAAGTCCAGGGGCGGGATACCCGTTAGGACCTGCAATGCCGCTGTTGACGTATTTTTATACGCTCTTGAAATGAGTAGGAGTACTTTTCTCTGCGCTGCCAAGAGGTGACGCACACCATGCGACCGTGTCATACGCGTGAACCACACCCCACAAGCATAAGCGATTTGGCGCTGTAGGATTGCCGAGTACCATATCTTAAAGAAATGATTTGGCAACCTACCCGAAATTGACGAAAATTTATATAAATTTTGAGTAATTTTAGTAATTTCTTCCCTTTTTATTACTATGTGGGTCTATTGTAATTCCTAAGTATTTTAAGGTTTTAACTGATTGTAGGTTTTGTCCTTTTAGTTTGAAGATTGGGTCCCTTTTTAAGATTTTAGGTTTGCCAAATGTAATTGTTTTTGATTTATTCAATGATATTTCAATGTGGTTGCTCGTAGCCCAATTTTGAACATAATTCAGGGCAATCCTACCATTATGCTCTAGCGCAGCGCGTGTTGGACCCCAAATAATTAACAAGACATCATCCGCGTATGCCACAATCGCACAGTTCTCGAAGACAAAGTAACGCAGTAAGCCCTCCAAAAGTGACAACCAGAGAAAAGGACCAAAGCAGGAGCCCTGTGGTCAGCCTTTTGTGAAGTAATGCAAGATATTAGGGTTTTGCCAATCAACCTGAGCCCGCCTACTCGAAAGGAAGGAGATAATTGTATTGATATATTGCTGCGGGATGCCTAAGTCGGTTAGTGATGAAATCGCTTGGTCCCATGGAAGGTTGTCAAATGCCCCCATGAAATCCAGCGATATGAATGTCGTGTAATTTTTATTTTCTTTGTTGATGTCGATAAATGATAGTGCATTTTGAAGAGCAGTTTCTGTTGATTTTAATTGTGTGAAACCGTGTTGTTTATTTGTTAATTTATTGTTTAGCGTCAGTATATGATTAATTCTTCGCAGCAATAGTTTTTCAAAAATTTTGCCTATTATTGGAAGTAAAGTTATCGGTCTATAAGATGAATGTTCGTCGTGTGGTTTACCTTCCTTTCTAAAGTAGATAAGCTCCCCCAGCTTCCAGGCCACCGGGAAATAGTTTAGGGAAAGTGCTGAGTTAAATAAGTCTTGTAGTGTATCTGGTATTATTGCAAATATCGCTCTTATCATACGATGATCGATTTCGTCTGGCCCTGGGGCCTTGTTTTGGTTGAAGCTATATATTGCATTTCTTAATTCTCTTTTTGTAAATTTTGGTTGGTCTGATTGAGGTTGTATGTTAAATGCCTGGGCGGGTTGTACTGGCATACCTGCCGAAGGCCCAAAAATTCTTTCTGTTAGGTTAGCTAATGAAGTGGACCTGGAAACCGGAAAAGATGAGTCCGGCAGAAAGCTAATTAATTTATCTTGGTAATCTTGGAATGCGAGTTTTTTTGAGATGCCAAAAGGGTCAGTTTGTTTTTTACAGAAATTGTCCCACGCTTTCTCTTTTGCACAGAGAATTTGTTTTTTATATTTGGCTTTTTCTTTTTTGTAATTTTGGTTGTTTATTGGATCGAAATTAGAGTTTTTTGTTTTATTATATAAAGCTTTTACTTTATTCCTCTGTGCTCTAAGGTCCGGCGACCACCAGGAAAATTTAGGTTTTCGAAATGAGGGTTTCTTTTTAAATGAGGTTTTTGCTGAATCTTTAATAATTTGGTAGAACTTTTCATAATGGATGTCCAGATCTTCGGATGTTTTAATTGTTTTAAAATTAATATTATGTATTAAACATTTATGTTGAACCATTTTTTGAAATTTATAGGGGGGGATGTTTTTAGTTTTAAATCTGCGTTTTGGTAAATCCATTACTGTTAAAAATAGTTGTGTAATAATTGGCCTGTGGTCACCAAAAAGTTCTGGGACAACTTCCCAGTTGCTGAAGTGTTGGAAGAGGGGTTGTGAACAGATTGATAAATCTGGTCGGCCCTCCCTTCCGCCCGACTCATAGGTTGGTTGGCAAGATGGTTCATTTAGTATTACAAGGTTATGTGCGAGCAAGAATTCAACAAGGAGTCTTCCCCTGGCATCCACCCGATTATACCCCCAAAGTGGGTCATGCGCATTAAAGTCCCCAAGGACCAAACAGAAGTCGCTCAAATGTTTAGCTGATCTCCAGTCCTGGAGGTCAGTTTCGAGTTCAGCCCTCGGAGGACAGTACAGGCTCCCAATGCTCAAAATTACGTTTTGTAGGTCTAAATTTATAAATACAGAGTTGTTAAATTTTTCTGATAGACAATGTTTAAGATTTTGGTCTAAAATTAGGATGTGACTATTTAGTGAGCTGGAGCTGTAGCATGGCACACTCAGGGGCAAAGAAGCAGGACGGCCGTCGAAGATGTAAGCGTCTTGGAGGCATGCCAGTGAAAAACCCTCTTCAATTATAAAATTTACAAATGCTGCCGTATTACTTTTGGAACGTTGTAGATTACACTGGATTACCTTGAACTTAATGCCATCTGAGTCCGGTGTTGAATGTAAGTTTTCTGGTAATGTCGATACGTTTGGCAGCAGCTATCATAGCTATAGTGTTCTGTGTCCAAGTGTCTATCACTTCCTGTACGTTGTTTGTTTTCATCTAAACAGTTCACACATCTTTTGTTGTTGGATGTGCAGTCCGATGTATTGTGATTTTTGGCACATTTCGCGCACACTTCAGGATTTAGACATTCTCTTGACATGTGGCCTAGTCGTTGGCATTTAAAGCACCTCGGTGTGATTATGTATTTGCGAACTCCACATCTGTTAAAACCAATGTTGACCTTTGTTTGTTCCAGGAGTGCTGCGTCCCTTTGTGGCACTTCCACGATGAGATTCGTTGATTCATTGTTTTGTGCAGATTTCATGATTCTGTGTAATTTGAAGTTAACTTTTTCCACCCTTAATGTCCTGAGCAGTGCCGGGGCTAAAATATTCTCCGAATAATAGTCTATGTCAGCCTGGATTCCTTCGGTGCTTCTTGCTTCATCTACGTCGTGTTCTGTTATTGCAGGGGCTCCAAATATGATTATTTTTTGAGTTCGGGGTTTTATTTTGCTCACTGTTATCTTTGGTGCTAGTCTTGCATTATCTACTAGTTTTTGCTGTAGTTCTGTGAGGTCCTTCTCATCATTGCAGGTAACTACTAAGTTACCTGCTTTTGTTGGCCTGCAACTGAGATTTGGCAAAGTCGTTGATGAACATTCTCAAACATTGAAAGATACATTTCAATATTATATCAAAATTGCATGTGCATATCACTTTATATACCTAGAATTACCGCATATATAAATTCCGTTTTATACCTTTACATCTCTTAAAAATTTTTATAACATGTATTGTAATAATTAAGAAAGACAAATCAAAATCATCTACAATATACACCATTTACATAATATAATAATTCATAGTTAGAATCTTTAAAGGTGTTTAAAGAAATAAAAAAATCCTGACAATTGTAAATTAACATCATATTAGTTCGATCTACTGCTCACAGTGTCAAATTGTTTTAAGAAAACATTCAAAACAAAATATACATAATTAACTGTCTTTGTGTTTTATATTATAACAAACTAAATTGGATATTTGTCACATTGACTTTAAATTTCAGTAAATAAAATATTATTTTAAAATGTAACTTGAAATAACCTTCTGAACAAAATTTGTTTCAAATCGCACCGATTAAATTTATTGACAAAAGATGCAGCTTTCGAGATGTATATTAAAAAAAAAATAGAAACATCGCTAAAAAAATTATTAGATTATTGCATTTTTTTTACGAACGAAATTAAAAAATAAATGTGAAATAAATATAATTCATTCCTTCATTGAAATTTTTAATGCAGAAGGAAACAATAAAACCTTCTATAATGTGGAATTTATTTATGCCTCCTTTTTAATTCTACAAAGGAATCTAACTCGGGCTTCCCACGTTGAATAAGGTGAAAACCAGTTTTTTTTATATTGAAAACTCTATTTGATTTTTTTACATTTAATATATAGATATATTTTTTAGAGTGCTGACTAACAACATGTAAAAGAATATTTATATGAAAAATATTAATAATATTTTCAAATAAGTTTTTGAAATTGGTTAAAAGGGATACTTTCTTTCTAGCCGCATGCCAGGTATTTAATAACCGAAGAAATCCTTAAACGTTTTGCGTATTTATATAGTTTTAAGAATAAAGAATGATAAGTTTATCTGTTATAATAGAGCTGCTCCGTTAGAGATATATTTAAAAAACATGATACTTTAAAACTTTAAAAACTCATTTTTAAAAAAATAGTAAATTCATGCTGTTTTCAAACAAACTACATTTTAAAGACACATTTTCTTTCCGATTCGGCTATGTGTAAATTGAAATTTTTTATGTTTAGAAGTTAAAACTATGCGGTAAAAGCGATATTTATTGGTGAGGTGATATCACAATCAAAATGACGAAAGCGTTATTCATGGTTATAAATTGGATTTATAATATAGATAAATCATTCAGTAGTCATCATTCATTTTTTCATTTGACAAAAATTGTTTCTCCAGTTATTAACATATTTTAAAGCAAATCTTTTATAATATTAATATTTTAGAAATATAGAGAGTATAGAAGATAAATGTATTTTTTTTATAAAATATTAATTATTCAATGACCAATAATTTAAATTCTCTCCCATATTAATTATAACCACATCTCTAACAACAATTATCTACACATCTTATTATTATTATTATTATTATTATTATCATTGATAATATTGAAACGGAAAATGATTTTAAAGAATTCGAGCAAGAAAGAAGATTTTTTTCAACTAGTAATTTCATGATGATAACTCCGAAATCCAATTAAATGCTATAAGAAAATTGTAAACTGTATGCTCAAACGATAAGCTTTTCTATAAAACATTACAAATTTTTCAATTAAATATTAATACTCCCAAAGCTTGATTTATGTTTAAAATTGATTTATGAATATAAGATATTTGATATTTCGCGATTTTAACTTATTATTTTCGTACTACCTTATTTTATGTTTAGCTTATAAAAAATATAGCAAATGTTTACATACGCTTTACAGGCTGTGCTCAGCATTTATGAATATATCTACCCTATATATATAAAATCCTAATGAAACGAATTTGTGAAACGATTTTATGAAACGATTTTATGAAACGACTGATTAAACGACTGATTATGTTTCAGGGCTATTTTTAATAAAAATATTAAACGCTTGATGTTGAAATTAATACCAATTGTCCATAAAAATCCGCGGATGTCAAAACTGGTAATAGAATTTTGAAATTGGAATTAGTTTTCGAGATATTAATTTTTTTCTAATTTTAATGACATTTCTGTAATGATGGCAACTAATTACTCAGTTTTTTGTGACAAAAAGGGAAAAAAATCGAAAAGGATCCCGATAGGGATTACTGATTTCTTTTTAATCGTCATTTTGAAATTGAAATTGAATTTATCTTTTATTTCAATCGATAATGAAGACAAGATTGTGATTAAATTATGTTTTTCAGGAAAATTTGAAAAAAAAAAATCACATTTCTATCGTCAGGATTCAATCGCCTGTCAGCATTTAATTTTATTTATAAACTGAAAATATTTTGAATAAATTCGTCCAAATGACGTCATTTATGTAAACGCCAAAGAAAGGGGAGGAAAGGAATTAATAGTAATTATTATTTATTGATATCATTTTGTTATTTTTTTTTGTAAAATTTAATTAAAAGAATTTATTTTTATGTACAAAAAGAGGTAAATTGAAAGACAATTATAAATAAATTGTATATATACATATAAATACATGTATAAACAAGCATAAAAGTTCGGTGCTTTTCCAGTATATGGGGCCTTGACGAAACAGAGAAAATAGCCTTGGCGGAAAAGGAAATTTGGCAACATACTTTCTGTCAACCTATTCACTTTGTCATTTCGCATACAGAAGCATTTTTTCAATATTTATACAATTTGTTTAGCGTAGAATGTCATTTATCCTATTTTATATATAATCAGAAGTAATTTTTATAGAGAAAACAATAATAATATACGTATAATTAAAATACGCATATAAACAAAAAAAATTGTCGAATTTGTTTCCATGGCTGTTTATGTCATTTGGCACCAAATCTCACTTTCTGATGCGGAATTGCGCCAAGCTTTTTAAAAAAGCGTCAAGACCCCTATAATAGAAAAGCACCAAAAGTTCATTGGGTTTGTTTTCATAACTTTTGGCAACAAATCTATGTATATTAACGAATCTATCCGTTTTTGAAACTCGAATTACGCCAAACCTAAAAGCAAAGGATCCTATACTGGAAAAGTACCCGATTTTTTTATGGACAATATTCAAGTGACATAACATGGTGTAAAATTATCGCGGATAGCAAATTTGTTTAAATATCTCAATTGATGCCGAATAAATGCAGGCATGCATGCACAAAATATTTAATTAATTTTGTATGATAAATAATTATTAGAAAATTCATATATATATATATTAATTAAAATAAATAATTTACATATTTAAAATAACATGAAAATATGCATGATGGTGCACTAAAATAGAGAGAAAATTAAAACCTGTTACTGAAAATGTCTATAACATAGTACTTTTCCATACCGTGGTTCTTAATGTTATTCACAAACATATGTAATTTTTTTCAGCCTTAAACGCAAAGGAAGAATAGAATACAGATCGTTGTTGTAAAAGTCCGAGAGGTAGCCACAATTTAAACCTAGCCATTTTATACAAGCTGGTTTTCAAGGTGTAATTGATTATACTTATCAATCCCGAAAACAGTCGTCAGTTGTCGCAACAGTTTTATATGAGGCCATGATAATCAAAAAATTCCCCATTAAAACGTTAAAAGCATGGCAACCCAATTACAGATTTACCAATATTTTTAAAACAAAGCACGCTGTCATGTTTTTAGAGGCCTCGAAGTCTGAGCGGGGGTTGGCGAGCGTAGCTCGCAGGGGGTAGGCCCCCTAGTATTTAAATAAATAAAATAAATAAATTCTGTACAAACATTTCTGCACAATGATAAATTATTTAACAATTTAAGCATTTAAATGAACCTTGAATATATAGTTAATCTTATCTGTTTATGGAGTATTTTCAGCTAGTGTTTAAAAAATTAAATAAGAAGATAAAAATAAAATAATAATAAAATGTGCGTGAAAAATGTTTGGAAATTAATACATGATTAAAAACTAGCAATATAAAACTCCAACATATTAAAAATATACAAAAACCACATTAAGAACAACTTAAAATAAATAATATTGTATTAAAATTCCAAAAACTCAACCCCTATCACTTTTTTAAAATATACCCTGAATAAAGTTTAAAAAAAAAACGGTTCTATAATGTTTGTAAATTAAACACCATTTTTAAATAGGATAAAATATACAAGAAGAGCATTAACTTTACATACGTTAATGAAACTTACATAAAACCTGAAACATTTAGTTCCTAAACGAACATTTCTTCTTTTGAGAAAATGCACAAATAAAATAAAAAGTCGTCAAGAAATTTATTTTATGCAGCGAAAGCTTTTCAAAAGAAATGTAATTACTTCTCGTTGTTCACATATTTTTCCATCTAAAATTCCACTTACATGATGCATATTCATAATTTTGAAAGTTATTCTAAAATTTTATTTTTATATCACGTACGTGTAACTGAATTGATGAAGAATCTTTTAATTATGCAAATGCAAAATATAAAACGTAAAAATGTAGGCGTCAGTACAAGTATCCTTTAAAGCTTAATTATTGAGTTTTGTGTCATTAATGTAATGCAAGAAGAGCACTTTTATAGTAGTTCACTCTTTTTTTTTTTTTTTTTTTTTTTTTTTTTTTTTTTTTTTTTACAGGGAAAAAAACTGGTGATGTTTTAAGACAGGAAAATTAATGTGAATCGTTAACATCTTGTCAGTTGTGTACATAAATATATACAAATCTCATACTTCTAAATAAAAATATTACATGGTGTCTACAATTTAGTTGGGCAATATAGCATATTAAGAACTTCCGAAATATTAAATGAAATTAACAAGTTGAAAGTCAGACTACTAGTAATATTGCCAAAATTTATTCATAGATGGCTTTAAGTTTCATAACTGGCGCTATCGCTTAGCGAACGGTAATCATTCTTGTTCGGCCTTACGATAATGAAGACGTACAACAGTGTTGGAAAAGCGAAAGGCTGTCTTTGGTTTCATGAAACGTAGTCTGCTGTGCAAGTACGAAGAAATTTTGTACGATAATTCAAGAAAAGTTCCCCGAAAAGAGATACTATTGTGGCATGGTATCATCGATTTACTGAAACAAGATGTGTTCCTCATCGGCTCAGGGGTGAAGGGGGACCTGCATTTTCAGAAGAGATGGTTGTTGATGTAGTAAGAGAAACGTTCGTGAAAAGTCCCTCAAAATCACTATCACGAGTTAGTATGAAGCTGGAAATTCCAAAATCAACAATTTAAAAAATCATGCGTAAACGTGTCAAGTTCAAACTTTACAAATTCCTGTTGCTTCAATTTCTGAAGTCTGTTGATCTGAATAAGCGACAAGAAATTTGCATGGATATGGTAAGCGGCATAGACAGCGATGATCATTTCTGGTCACAGTTGGTTTTTAGTGACAAAGCAACTTTTCACCTAAGCGGTAAAGTCACTAGACATAATGCAAGAATTTGGGGTTTGGAAAATCCTCATGCCATTCTAGAACATGAAAGGGATAGTCCCAAAGTAAACGTGTTTTGTGCAGTGAGTTCCTCGAATGTTTTAATGCATTTTATTATTTGCTGAAAAAACTCTTACCTGCACATGCTACAGATTTTCATTATGCCTATCATCAAAGAAGAAATGCCAGATGGTTTCATTTTTTAACAAGATTTTTACAATGCCTTGTCACTATCATAACGCAGTTACATCTTACCTCAATGCTGAGGTAATAATTTGGATTGGTCGTGGATATTGAATGGCAACCACGACCACCAGATCAATCATCGCTTGATTTCGGTGTATGGGGTTTTTTTAATGATCACGTGTACAAGCCGCCGCTTCCTGCATCCATTCCTAAACTAAAATCAAGAATGTGCACTGTAAAGAAATTTCGTAAACTTTCAGTTGATGTACCGTAAATTAACGGTACTTGTACCGTTTTCAATCTTTACGGTATGAGTAACGTACTTCTGAGGTATATTAATCGTGAAAAATCCGTATATGAGAAATTTCGATTATAAATGGTATTTATACCGTTACATTATTGTTTTTCAGTAAAAAATCGCTATTTATACCGTAAAATAATTATTTTTCAGTAAGAAAAAAGCTAGTAGCCCCGCCTCTGTGTATGGCAACCCCTGAAATGATGCTCTTGCTCTTGTTACGAAATGCGTGTAGGCATAAGGAGAGAGAGAGAGTGCAGCCGGTACATATACTTTAAAAATTTTACGGTACATATACCGTCCAGTTAAATTACGGTAACCATACTAGTCACATAGTTGCCAGTATATGTACCGTAATTTTTGACCAAACTTTTTTACAGTATGCCTGCAATTAACTTGATGGACGGAAAGATGCTGACAAATATGTAGCAAGAAATGATTTACCGATGGGATATTTGCAGAGTAACGAAAGGAAGTCACATCAAACATTTGTGATAATGGTAAACATTAACTACTTCTTTTTCTATCTTACAACAATATATACTTTAATTTTTTCCTGTCAAATCCATTCAACAAATCATTCTTTTTGCTCAACTAATTTGTAGACTATGTAAAAATATAACTATCAACGCGTATTAACTCCAAATATCCTAAAATAAAATAATGATTTGCTAAACGTTCTCAGCATTCTTAAACATGTTGCCGGAATAAAAAATAAACATAATTAACAAGAAAGAAAAAACATGCATAGATTAGAAAAGTGTTTCCAACACATCCAGAATAGTTTAACGAAACATCCCCGTTAAATTAGTTGAGTAAATATATGCAAAATTTAGAAATCGCATAACACATTAAAAAGCAAATTTCAGCAGTTACTGCTCAGAGTCAGAATAGTAGTCGAATACTTTTGTGCAGCCTTGTATATGATTTATAGCAATTTATAGAAACCAAATTGTAGCTTAAATTTAGCTCAGTTAGAAAACGTATAATTTTGTTAAAAATTCACCTATCATAATTTCTGACAACCCAGCTAGAAAATGTTTGCACTTTTTTTGCAAAAAAGTTTCAATTGTGTACAATTTGTGCAAAAAAAGTGAATATTTTTGAATATTTCAAAAAGTGTACACTTTGTGTGCACATTATATGCATTTTTTATGCATACAAAAAAGTGCATATTTTTTGTTTTCAAAAACTGTACAAATTTTTTGCATAAAATAACTGCCTGTTCCGTGTTCGCAAAAAGTGTGCATTTTTTATGCACAAAAGTCTTTACTTTTTATAGATGTAAAAATTTCTATATTCCAAGTTTTGATTATTTCTATGCATAATGGTACCAATTCAAATCTGTAAATTTTTTCAAAAGGGCATGTATTTCCTATGAGAATACAATATTACCTAAAAAGAAACACTTCAACGTCACAGATTCGTGCCCCCCTTCCAGCAATATTTTCCTCCCTCACCCCCTCGAGGGATGTGAAGGTGGGGCTGGGGGGGGATAAAACATATTTCACACTTTCTGTTCTTCTATGACCTGCAATTTGACTAATAATATAAGATTAAATTCTTTTTCAAAATTTTTTAATAATAATTCAATGGGGGGGGGGTAACCCCCTCATTGAATTCGACGTATGTACATATGTATATATTATATAGATATTATAAAAAAAAATACAGCTTTAAAACACATATTTTACTGTACATTATATTTTTTTTAATAATTTTTTTTCAAAAAAAAAAAAAAAAAAAAACTTTTGTTAAAATTTTAAGTTTTTAAAAATTACAAACTTAAATGAGGAATATCTCAAAATTTTCTTCTCGGTAAATTTTCAAAAATTTTAATTTTTTTTTTAATTTAAATTTTTAAGATTTGAAATTTTATAATTTTACCCCTCTCAAATGCACAGTTGGGGTATTCTACATCTCCCAGAGACAGTGAAAATGATCTAAATTACATAAAGCATATATTCTAAAACCAATTAAATAAAATTCCAACTGCTAATTTTTTGAACAGTGTGACAGGCCGACAGGAGTGGAGGATATATTAGTTTCCATCTGCGCGTGCGCGGTGCCTTTCCTTCTGTTGTCGAGATACATGAGGCAAGCGTAAACAAGAATTGTATATAGAAGATTCTAACCCAATTTTTCTCGCCTGATGTTGTCTATTTTACAGAAAAAAAGGTAAATTATTCAATTTTATGTTGTAATGTTCTCTAAAAAACATTGTAAATGAACGTTTGTTTGGAATAAAACCACCCTAATCCTAGTTATAAATGTTAGGATTAAATGCTACGGCTTTTGGGGGGGAAAAAAATATTTTAGCTGCTTTTAGCGGTAGTGCTTTTATCAATTTTCACAGTAACTTGTGATTTTCAGTTTAACTATAGCAGGGGTCATACAGACGCCTTACACTACTTAGAAACTCCATAGAAATTAAAAAGTTTCCAAGGAGATACTTAAACTCCTTAAATAAACAAAACAAAATACTTCTTAAATTATCACAAAGTATAATTTAGCGTTCAACAATGATTAAAGAAAGTAAAATAAGTCTTCCCATGTTTATAAAAATGAAGTTCAAGTAATTACTGTCCTTCTAAGAAAAAAAAATAATCAAATTGTGTTTTTGTTTTGTTTGTACATACCAGTAAGTTTTCCCTTCAAAATTTGGTTTTTAAAATCTATCTGCATGTGATGTATGATGAGTATTTGAGAATTGACTGTCCTCTGTATCTGTAATATATGACTAAAGCTAAGATACTTGTTTTTATTTTACTTTAAAGTTAATATGTTTAAAAGAAAGCTATGAACAATATTAATATGATTATTTATTGAACTTCAACATGGGGTACAGTGGACCACCCACTCCTGGGGCACAGTTGTCCACAATCCACTCTGCTCCTGTAATGCAGAATGTTCAAAATATTTAATAATTGCTTATTTTCTATAAAGAAAGATTGTTTTAAAGTAGATTTAACTGTAAAATAAAGTAAGCAAATAAAAATAACAATTTATTTAACATAGTAAGAAATATTTTGTTTTGTATTTACTGCCTTTGATAAATATAACTGTAGTCTAATTGTTGATGATTTTATTCAAGTAAGATTTATGAGACGCAAATTGAATGGAAATCAGTTTATTTCTTCTGAAACTGTAGATGAATCTGCTGTTGATGTCAATGATTTCATAATGTTGCTCTCAGACCCAAAATTATTTCTTGAAAATTCCAATCTCAATCTTACTCATAAGTACTTAAGAATTTAATTTGCAAATGTGAGCGGAAGTTTTGTACTTAAGTAATAACTTCAACTAAATTGCAATTGTTCCTGTATTAATCTGTTACTATTTTCAAAATAAAATTTTTTGTTTTTGCTTCAAAATTTATATTACTATGTTATTTTGTGGGTGAAGGGGCAACAAAAAATAATTAGATTAATGAAAAATAGATTTATATTGTATTTTAGATAATACCTAATAGTGGTCCACTGTACCACGGTGGGTGGACCACTGTAACCCGCTTCCGGGGTACACTGGTCCACTTCACAAGTGTATATAATTTTTTTTTTTTTTTTTTTTTTTTTTTGAAAAATGTATTGAAAACTATGTTGTGAGAAAATTATGATGGATGTAAGAAGGTTTAAGGAATATTCAAAAATATTTTCATACAGATCAGTCAGTCTGTTAAAGAGAAAAAAAATGTTAACTGGAAAAGTGGTCCACTGTGTACCGGTCTCCCCTACCACGGCCAAACTCGATCTTTCTCTCTCCCCTCATACGGCCTTCACAATCACCCCTTAGTTTCGGAATCGTTAAAGGGCTACTTTCGCCGGTAGGTGGCGCGCTATACTTACCATAAATAATGCTTACTAAAGGTTACTTCTATACATAAAAATACAAAAATCTTTGCAATATATTCATTATAAAAGGTATGTATAACATATGTATCTTTTGTTTCGGCGTTTTCTTTACTACAAACAGGAAAAACTAAAAGATTTAGAGATAAAATAAATAAATACAATGCTTTTAGCAATTAAAAATAGTTTAAATAACTCGCTACTATAAAGTGCAAAACAAACATTATAAGTAAATTTTATATATTTATATACATTTAAATTCTTGATTACTTGAAACATTGATAATTCTAAGCGTAAAATACACAGTAAAAAATTTAAAAAATAATTACTAGTTTCATAATAGTAGTAAGAAAATTAAGCAAGTTCGCCAATATCCGGCAATGAACTCATATCGTTTTTTTTTCTCAAAACATGGATTATTTTTACACTATTCTTAATTATTTAAAATATGTATATATATGTATATTAAAAACAATTTTCAATAAATTTAATCATTATAGGTACTGATCTGAAATATATAAGCATTATATATAACATATCTATCTTTTGCTTCGGCGTTTGCTTTGCTACAAACAGGAAAAACTAAAAGATTTAAAGATAAAATAAATAAATGCAATGCTTTAAGCAATTAAAAATAGTTTAAATAACACCCTACTATAAAATGTAAAACAAACATTATAAATAATTTTTTATATTTATATACATTTCAATTCTGGATTACTTGAAACATTGATAATTCTGAGCGTAAAATACACTGTAAAAATTTTTAAAAAGATTTACTAGTTTCACAATATTAAGAAAATCAAGCAACTTCGCCAATATCCGGCAATGAACTCATGCCGAAATTTTTTTTTTCTCAAAACATGGATTATTTTTACACAATTCCTAATTATTTAAAATATAGGTATATATGTGTACATTCAAAACAATTTTTAATAAATAGGTGCTGATCAGAAATATATAAGCATATAGATATATGATAGAATTACATATCAAATTAAATATTATATTCTAATTCTGGAAAGTCATGGCATAAAAGTATGTATATGATAAAAATAAAAATATACTTTCATGTTTCATAATATCAACAGAATAAGACAACCTATTTCGCCAATATCCGGCAATCACCTCATATCGCTTTTTTTTCTCAAAATACGGATTATTTAACAAATTCATAATAATTTTTAATTTAATATATAAAATTTAATATAATAGTCGATTCCGTTTGAATTTAGGATTGGTATAATCCTAAAATTCTAGTAAAATTCAGTCTAAAATTGTGGAAATTGGACTGATGAATTGTAGTTTAGGATAAGACAACCCACCTCTATACTGATTGGCAATTAACTGAAGTATGGTTGCATCACATTGATCTGTTTCTATGCTTGATAAGCAGGATTCTCATTCAAAATTTCCTTGAATTACTCTTACAAGATTACTTATCCGCTAACAATGGCAATACTTGCAAACTTCAGCTTAACTCTTGGTGGTGCTAGCAGTTAAAAAGAAATTAATTAAGTGGTTTATAATTTCGATCATTAAAATTCAGTTTAAATCTACAAATAAATTGAGAGCCGCAGCAATTTTATAAGGCACATATTTCGAAAATTTTGCTCTGTACTTCTACTGATTGCTGGTGTATCGGTAATAAAAGCGCCTATTCATGAAAAGAAATTCCAGGTAATGTAAGGAAAGTACATTATCGGGACTTTCCCATAAGTCGCCTCAGTTGAAAGATGTAGGATGGCAAATTTATGACCAGAGACTCGCTGGCGACAATTTTAAGCCATAAAAGTCAAATAAGAAGAACTTTGATTTAAGTTGGTCTGGGAGATAATATCAAAGAACACACACGTCGTTCCGAGAAAAAAAACAACACGCTACAGCAACAACTGATGCATAGCCATTGGTTGGGGTTGGTAAGGAGGAGGTGAAACTGACCCTCTGTTATGCAAATTTCAGTTAAAACGGGAGATCAACTACCCAATGAAAAAAAAGAAGGATGGGCTTAAAGCACTGTCATGCAAATTTTGGGCAGAACAAAGTACGGCCCACCGTGGTCATGAAAAAGCAGTTGTGAAAAAGAATGAAAACAGAACACACATCGATATCAGAAGCGAAAGTGAGAGGTGAAATAAAATGACGCGATGAATTTTGTGCGGTCCGAAAGAGGAAAATAGAGTGAGTGGCAATTCTGATGGTAAGAAAGCAGCGAACCCGAACAACATATATGGAGAGTGGTGAAGTTGCGCTAAGTTTTGTGAAATGAACATTTTCAATAAGTGCAGCGCTATTTAGTTAGCGGAAAGTGTGCTCTGATACAAAGAGAAACCTTCTTCAATCAATGTGTATAGGTAAATATGACTCTGACCTAAGTAATTCCCCAGTTTATTTGATTTTATCAAAATATTATAAGAGAAGCTGGTAGTGTGACCTTAGTCACAAATGGAAGTCAGTATTTTAATTGTAAACAAATAATGTTGTCAAAGATCAATTTAAATATAAATACAAACAAATATGAGTATCCTTTGCAAGGATCAAAGTGTTAATGCCAATATTATAGGAGAAATTTTGTTAGGAAATTAAATCAGATGTGTTCTGATAAATCTTTTTTTTTCTTGAAATAACTGTAAATATTGTAAATAAATAATAGTGTTAATTATTTGGAGTCTTCTCATTTAAATTATCTAGTATGTGTTTGTTTATTTAGATTTCCATTTTAAAAGTCAGCTAAGGGCAAGAATGATCATTCTCAAAAAGGGTAATGGGCTACTTCGAAATTACACAATGCAATGGGGGGAACATATCCAAAATTTAATCTCTATGGATTCCTTTTATTATTATTTTCTGAATAAATTAATTTATTCTATTAGCCAACCCCAGAGAAACCTTTATGTATTTAATTCTAAGCTTTAATTCTGATCAACTTGTCCCAGCAAAAGGGTTATGTTGGAATGGGCAGCAATTAGAAGGGAAATTAAAGGATAAAATCTTAAATAAATATTATAACTGAGCCATGCATATTTCTCTTCAACATCTGCAATTCCTATATAATTCACTGGTGCCGTCCAGTTCTTAATTATTGTTAATTGAGTTTTCAATTTTAATGATTAAAAAATTGCAACTGGGTTATTGTCAAACATTAAGTTAAATACCTTTAATGTATTCTAAAATACAGGCTCATGTTAAAAGTAATCAATTTCAAATTTTATATTCAAATTGTGGAAATTTACAATCTATATAGTATATTGCAAAATAATAATTATGAAACTGTTAATTAGAATAATTTCAACTCTTTTATTTTAATGATAAGTTATTGGAAGATTAAATGGAGATTTTTTATTTTGATGGTTTGTTTGACTTCCTCTAAAAGGCTCCACTACCAGCAAGTCGGTGATTTCGTAAATATCAGTATTCAACTTAGAAAAATCAGTATATTCGTAATTGTATGTATATTTTATGTTACTCTTATATGAACTTTGCATTTGATCTTTAACAGTATACTGAAACATTGTGCTAAGAAAGTAAATCATAAAAAAAAAAAAAATCAAATGATAGCGTAAAATGATATGAATAATAAAAAAAATAAAAAGATAAGGATTTATGTAGCAGATAAAATAGTGTATTAGTAGATTGTTAATGCATATATATTTTGATACTGTATACTTTATTGTATAATGCATTTATATTTTGATATCTTTGAAATTTTGCAAATGTTTACACTTGGCTTAATAATATTTTTACGGGTAAGAATTTCCATGCATTTTTAAAGTTAGATTTAGAATTCAGTATCTAAATAAATTTTAATTATCAGAAAGCTGAATGCCAAAAAAGAATCGTAGAAATCATAGAAATAGCTTGAACTCGAGTTTTTCTGGCGTATTAACGCGAGGGCATATAAAAAAGTTAAATAAAGAAAAGCAAATTGATTCGAGTAACACGATGGCAGATCCATCAGTGGACACAATAATTTCTCTAATCCCGAATTTCGATGGGAAAAAGTTAAGTGATTGCGAGTATTTTCTCAGACAATTTGAGGACTTAACTAAACAAATATTAAAAGACGATGCGAAGCTTACAATTTTGAAAGCAAAATTGTCGGGTACTGCGAGAGAGAAACTCTCACAAAATAAATCGCTTATAGAAGAGAAAAACTACAACGAATTCAAAAAGAAATTGTTAGATTTATTTAAAATCAAGAAATCATTTACGCAGGTACAGACTGAATTTTTTAATCTGAAACAGAAACCGGGACAAGACTTAACAAGTTTTATTAGCGAATTCAAAAACGCAGCGTCTCTTTATATAGAGAAAAGCCATACAGAAGTTGATCCGAACGGAAACGGGAAATTTTTGGACTTAGTAAGATTGACACGATTTTTGGATGCGATTAGACCGGATTTAAGTATGGATTTAAGAAAAACTTTTCCCGATAATTTTGAGGATGCTTGCAAAACAGCAATTAAATTAGAAGAGGCGTACAATAATATAGGGGCAGAACAGGTAAATACTATAACAGCTAACAATGAATCGCAACTTTTTGAGAAGTTATTGAAATTAAATGTAGAAACGGCGGAGCAGATTAATAATTTATCAAAAGAAATAAATAACATAAAATTGGGAACAATCGAAAAAAGAGAGGAAGTCGAAAAATTTTGTAATATCTGCAAGAAGGGGTCACACAATGAGGACAGTTGTTGGTATAATAAAGCTAATAAAAGCAACAACCAGAATTATAGGCATAGATTTGTAAACAATAGGGGTAATTACAGAGCAAATTACAAGAATTATAACCAGTATGAAAGACACGATTCTCACAATGCATTTCCGGAGGGTAATATTTACTATAATCATGTACCAAATGCTCAACCTTTTCCACCCCCACCACAACAACATTACAACACGCCGTATACTTATTATCAACCTGACTTTAATAATTATGATGCACAGGGGTATTACACTCAACACAGAGGAAATTATAGAGGTGCACAGAGGAATAACTATCGCAATAAATATACGGACTCTAGGGAAAACAGAGAAAATCATACGAACAGTAACAAGGATAGTAATCAAAGGGGTAAATTTCAGAGGGGCAATTATAAAAGATACAAGCAGAACAAAGATAAGGATGCGGAAAACTAAATACGAGACTTGTAAATACAGATAAAGAAGACCCGAGCAAGTCTCACGATAGCGGGCATACTTTAAGGGATAAAACTATTGCAAGTGTACAGAACGATACAAATGAACTTCCTCTAATTAAATTTAAAATTAAAGATATTGTAATTAACAGCCTTTGTGACTCAGGCGCACAGGTGAGCTTGATCTCACCGCTTTTGTTTGAAAATTTAAAACAAGCAAATATAAAATTTAAATATTTGGGAAATCAAATTAAGATTCAAACACTTACAAATTCACTGATTACATTCAAACAGTGCATTAGAATGTCATTTAAATTACAGGACACTTTTGTAAAAGGAACTTTTTATGTTACAAATAAAGATTTTGGCCGCAAATATCAATTATTACTAGGGTACGATTTCTTAAAAGAAAATCAAATGGTTCTAGATTTTGAAGAGAAGTATCTTAAATTCAAAGGAATAAAAATGGCATTAAACATCAAAGATTCGGAGGACACTGGGGAAGTAAATACATTAATTACAGAACAAAACACAAGGACTAAAAAATACAGAAAACCTACAAAGGGGAAAATGTTTGCAAAAACGGTAGGCCATAATATTATAAACCCAGGGGAGGAAAAATTTGTAAAATTAGAATGCCCCATAAAATTAAAGGAAAATCAAACATTTATCCTAGAACCAATACAGCACAAAAATAAAATTTTCTATGAAAGATCTATCCATGACACCCCAAATAACAGAAAAATAAATATTTTAATTAAAAATATTACTAATAACAAGATACATTTAGAAACAGGTATGAACATCGGGCAAATTTTCACTAATTTGGAATACAAACAAGATAAATCTATAGACAATATTGAGCAAGGGAGAATTTTTGAGGTCAATGCATTAAATTTGGAAGATGTACATAAATTAAGAGAGGCAGAGATAAATGAGGAAGATTTTGATCTTAATCATTTACCATCGGATGTACAGGATTCGTTCAAACAAATTCTTTTAAAGCATGTACACGCTTTTTCGAAATCCTATCAAACTTTAGGTCAATGCTCACTGGTGACACCAAAGTTTACACTTAACCACGACTATCCTATTCAAACAAAACCCTATAAAGTACCACAAGCAGTGAAGCAATATGCAAAGACAGAGATAAGAAAATTATTAGAAGCGAAAATCATCGAGGAATCGGACTCTAATTACGCATTTCCTGTCATTTTTGTAAGAAAAAAAGCTGATAGCAAAAACAATCCTAAATTTCGAATGGCGGTAGATTACCGGCTGCTAAATCAGATTTTAGAGCCATATTCCTATCCGATTCCAGATATTAAAGAAATTTTACAGAATATTAGTGGGAAGAAGTACTATATAGTATTGGACTTACACAGTGCTTTCTTCCAAATTAATTTACGACCTGAAGATAGCCAAAAACTATCGTTTATCACAGAAAATGGTAAATTTCGACCTCTGAGACTTGCGTTCGGAACTCGCAATTCGAGCGCCTATTTCGCTGAACTGATAAATAAGGTATTGGGTCATTTTAACAAGCATCAGGTAGCCTACTTTATTGATGATGTTTTAATAGGGGCTGACACTATATCAGAATTATTAAGAATTTTGGAAGAAGTGTTACAGGCGCTAATCCAACATAATCTAACAATTGAGCCATCCAAGATGCAAATATGTAAAGATAAAATAGAATTTCTTGGTTTTCAAATTCACAAGCACGGCTATTCACCATCCACAAGGAATATAGATAAAATTAAAAGTTTAGTAAGACCTAAAACAAAAAAAGGAGTAAGGTCACTCTTAGGTTTGGCTAACTACTTTAGAACACTTATTCCAAAATATGCGGAAATAGTAAACCCATTAGTTAATCTTACTAAAGATAAAATTAAATTTAAATGGGATGAAAATACTGAAATGGCCTTTAAGAAAATCCAAGATGAAATTATAAACAACCCAACATTACATCCTCCTGATTACACCAAACAATTTACTTTAATCACAGACGGCTCAAAAATTGCAATTTCAGCGGTACTGGCGCAGGAAATTGAAGGAAAATTACAACCTATTGAATTTTTTGGGAGAAAATTACGGGAACCGGAAAAGAATTACCCGAGCTTGAAATTCGAATTATTAGCGGTTCATGAAGCGGTGTTACACTTCAGAACTATGTTGGAAGGCAGACACTTCAAGATTCTCACCGATTCCAAGGCTCTCACGGAAAATTTACATCTAGAGAATCAGTCCGATTTGGTTAAAAGATGGGTGATAAATCTCAGCGATTTCTCTTATGAATTCGATCACATTAAAGGGGACACCAACCCAGCGGACTATATTTCGCGAAATATAAATAATATTATTACGGATACAAATTTACACAATAATTTATTTTCCGTTAATCCCGCATTATCTAATGAGAATATTAAATAACATCAATATTCAGACGAGAAATTAAGCAAAATAATTCAGAAAATAGAACAAGGTAAAGAAAACAGAAATACCAAAAGGTATACTTTAAATGAAGAGAAGATGCTAATTTTAAAACCGGGGAAACAGAAAACAGAACTAATTATAGCGCCGGATGCTTTAAAGATTGCTTTGATGGAAGAAGTGCACAAACCGCATTTTGGTTTTGACAAAACCTATGAAGCCATGAAAAGTAGAATATTTTGGCACGGGATGTATACAGATATTCGAACTTATTGTGCCAATTGTGTACCATGTAACACCGCAAAGCCACATAAAAAAATGAAAGTTCCTATTCAAAAAATGGTTAAGGACCATGAGATAGGGAGTGTATTACATGCGGATATCGTCGGAAAGCTTCCACTTACACTTCGCAAGAATAAATTTATTCTCACGATTATGGATTCTACTTCAAG
This sequence comes from Maratus michaelseni, assembly GCA_963931845.1. Classification (NCBI taxonomy): domain Eukaryota; kingdom Metazoa; phylum Arthropoda; class Arachnida; order Araneae; family Salticidae; genus Maratus; species Maratus michaelseni. The sequence continues at coordinate 300,941,639 of OZ007593.1, read as the reverse complement.
ATTCCTAGAAGCCATACCTATTCGCAATGTCGAGTCCCAGACTATTCTCAATGTCTTTAATAAATACTTCAGTTATTTTGGATTGCCAAAACAGTTAAAATTAGATAATGGGCCATATTTTAGGGGAGCGGTATTCAAAGAGTACATGCGTGCTCTAAACATTGAAATTCGCTTCAGTTCAGTTTACAGAGCCCAAGGAAATGGACTGATAGAAGTCGTGAATCGAATACTGAAAGGATCACTGACAGCCATGGCACAAAGTTCCTTACAATGGGACATTCGCCTAGAGTTTTTCAAACTCCAATACAATATGGCGAAGCACAGAGCGACGGGATTTTCACCCGCCTTCCTTTTTTTGGAAGAAATTTACGCACTCCTTTTACTGCACACATGCCAACAGAACAAATTCACACTCAGACATATGTCAAAAACCGAATGGACCACATGCAGGAGGTTAGACTGCAAGCGTTGGCACAGCAGGAGAAAATGATGGCTGAATATGTGACAGAGGAAGACCTTGATAAAATAAAAACACTTGAACTAGGACAACAAGTTTACCTTAAGTCCATTAACCCTACTGTTTTACAAAAAAATTTGAAGGCCCATTTAAGGTGGTTCGAAAAGTGCGAAATAACAATTACATTTTACAAGATGTAACGGAAGAAAGTAAAGGAACTATAAAAAGACACATTGACAGACTCTGGGCACCAAAGCATGCTGACAGGTGCAAAACAGAGGAGTCAAGCTCATCGGAGGAAGAATAGTGTGAATAAAATACCATTAAAAAGGGGTAGTAAGATGTTACGGTTACAGAAAGACTTATAGCTTAAACAGTTTATGTAAAAATTTTAGTTGCGGTTTGCAGAATTCTACTAACTGTCAAATTTAAATATTCTCAAAACAGCGATGGCATACTCAACTAGGGTTGAAAAAAAATAAATAAATAAATAAGTACAATAAAATAACATAAAATAAGATATCCCTGGCACATTTTTCAAATTTTGATAAGAAATAATTTCATAGTAAAAGCGACCCAAGGTATCACAAACAATAAAAAAAAAAAAAAAAAAAAAAAAAATCACATAATCAATTGAATAAATATTTGGATAAAGACATATAAGCAAGTAAAAAATAATAAATCCCTAGGCTAGGTTACGCAGGGCAATAAAATATCTGAGGCGGTGTGAAAGATTTTGGTGACGTACCAGGTAGGCGCGGAGTGGGGATTTGTTTATCAACAAACATCCCCAGTTGCCATGTCAACAAGCATTGCTGACAACTTCGCGGAAGGAAGGGTCAGTAAAGATAAAAATAAATAAATAAAAATAGATAAATGAGGGTATCACTTACTCTGATGATGTCTTCTTCGCGAGGGTGCACTCTTTGGGTGTGTGTCTATTCCTTGGGGGATAATCCAGGCGTCCCTGACACACACCAATTTTTTTCATATTACACCAAAATAAATAAATAAATAACTAGAATTCACAAACACACCGGGGGGGAGTTTTCCGTATGCGTCCCCCGGTCTTTTCCTGTTGACACTGATACATTTTTCCTCCAGGGGCGTGAAACGGTAGCAGTTGGTTCCTAGCTCGTCCGCTTGGTCAGGTTGGCAGGGGCCACATCATAAAAAGGAAAAAAAACGAAATCAGTAAACAGATAAACAAATATCGAACATTCGTTTTTCATGGTATCATTTTGTTTTAATTTCGTGTTTTTTTTTTTTGGAAAATTTAGATAACGATTTTAAACTCTTAGAGAACGATAAAATAATAATAATAATAATAATAATAATAATAAGAATAAGACGAAAGGAAATAATTCAGTTAATTAATTAAGTGATAATGATAATAATGACAGAATTTATTTTCTTGTTTCTATAAATTAAGGCTCACTTTTCAAAAGACTGCATGAAATTGGGAAATGAATCGGTCAAAAGATCATTTCATTCACATTTGCATGGTAAAGCCAAGCCGTTTGAAAAAAAAAAATTAATTAACTAATTAATTAATTAAGTTACATTATTTTTTTTTAGGTTAACTAAACAATTTGGATTTAACATTTAATTTCATTAACTAATTCGTTAAGCTGAGTTTAAAAAAAAAATAAAAATTATTAATAATGAATAAATAAATAATAATAATAGAAATAATAAAGTATATATACATATAATTCCAGCTGTGTAAAATTTTTTAATTACTAGGATGCTAATTGCATATTAAGTTCCAACACTAATTGGAAATTTTTGCGGGCAAAAGTTTCTTAACTGCAGTAATTGGTGGCGGGCAATTAATATGTAATTAAAAACAATAATAATAAATAAATAAATAAATAAAAGTTTTTTTTTTCCATTTAAGTTAGGTTAAATGTTCTAAGATGTTATTTATTAATAAGTAGATCGGTAGTAAAAAAAAAAAAAAAAAAAAAAAAAAAAAAAAAAAAAAAAAAAGGAAAGAAATAATACGAAAAAAAATAATAAGAATAATAATATTAATAATTATTATAATGATTAATAAATAAATAAATAAATTTTATCGGTTTTAACATATTTAAACATTTTTTTTAAAATAAGCATTTGGAGATAATCTTAAAAGTTGTCAATGATTCAGAGGCTTTTAAGTACTATGCATTTCAACGTGGGCTGCTCATCTAAAGGGGAAACGAAATTGATAAGATTCCCATATGCATATTTATGAAATTAATTCGATAACTGATTTTAGGAAATAAATGTATGGCATTCCGGTAGTGGACATATACCATTGAATAATCATTTAGCGTGGAGATGACTTAGTTCACACGATCTTGTAGGCTTGAAATCATTTTTTTTCCTCCTTCTCGCTAAGTGTTTGTAATTATAAGGCCGTGATTAGATGATAATAACCTTTAATGGAATATTTGTTTTATATAAAGATGGTAATTTGGTAACATATTTAACGGGAAATGGATTTTTGTCTTAATATTGAATTTCATAAAAGACCACGTGCATGTTATTTGGTGATCTCAATTTACGGGTCAAGACGAAGGGTTAGTTTAAACAATTGGCTTATAGTCAGTTTTAATAATTAAGCTTTTAATATATATCAAAAAATTATATATATAGATATCATTAAATAAATAAATAATGAAAATAATAACTCGTAAACTTACATCATAATTCACAGCCATACTCCATGTGACGGGGCAAATCAGGAAGGTAGATCTGAGATGAGTTGAGGTGTTATGCATACCGAAGGATCGCAAACGCTATTCACCTGCAGGGTTGAAAAAAAAAAGGGTGCGTTCAGGTGGCGTGTTAGAAACGCATTATCCCAGGTAAAGAAGCATTTAGGTGTTGAACCGGTTGTGGTATGGGATTAGGCCAGCATTTTCAGGTGTACGAGGAAGGAATGAATCACCTGTTCAGTAGGGCTACATGATTGACAGAAACGGGGTGAGTGTTTGACCTGAGGTCACGCAGCTTTCCGATTCTTATCATTGAGTAGAAGTTTTTTTTTTTTTCTTCTTTCTGTCGGGCAGAAAAAAATGAACAGTGACAGAACGGGGAGTTATTATTTTCAACATGTTAGAATTAACATGAGAATTTTTACGCTTAGGCGTTTAAAAAAAAAAAAAAGAAAAAGAAGAGGAAATAGAGAAATAAATAAAAAAAATAAAATAAAATAGGAAAGAAGGGAAAATTATTAAAGAAAAATTTCATTTTTTTTTTCTTTTTATTCATTCTTTGTTGTTTAATAATTCGAAAGAATTGTATGTATATAATAAAATTACAACAATCATATGAATGGACAATACAAATGGTAACTGAATTAATCCATAAAATTGGGTCAGGTAGTAGATGAATATCATAAAGTTACAACATCATGAATGTGTCATGTTTTCAGATTGCTAGGACTGTTTTTGTGTCCATCTAAAATATTTGTCTGTTTGCATTTATTACTTAGATATAGTGCTGAATTCATTCATTAATATGTGTAAATATTGTAAAGTTGAAGACATGCCATTTCATCGAACTCAGAAGAGTATTGCTATTATATATATATATATATATATATATATGTATATATATGTATGTATAGATATACATTCGTTCCTTTTGGTTTGTTTTGGCCTAATTTTGGTTTCAATTTTAGTAGCACTAGATATAATTAAATAATTTGAAAAAAAAAAAAAGAAAATCTGAGAATGTGGATGTACAGTTTTATATTGGATTAAACTCTTTGCTCTATATAAATATGTATATATATACATATTTTGAATGTATACTCATTATCATAATTTTTCTCTCAGGTATCTTACATATTCAGTTATGTATGTGTAATTGTAAGATTTTGCCTGAATTGGGTTTTATATATTGTATGATGCATGTATTGTGTTAAAAATAATTATCAAGAATCATTGTAAAGTTGAATACTGATCCTTTCATATCACAGTGTATTATATCTTTTTGTTTTGTATGGTCTGTTTGGCTATTTAGATATTTTGAATTTGGTGAGTGCTCTATCTTAGACACACCGGTTATATTTAACCACAAAATTTAAAATTTTTGTACTAATGATAATATTTTATCTCTAAATTGTTTGGGAATACTTAGGAAATGTGTACATATATGAACTGTTCTTTATTAAAGTCACACAAGTAATTTACAAATGAACATTTTCCTCTGCATGAACTTTAGTCTACAATATGATTCTGTATAGATGAACGTGGACTGATATCATCTATGTGATCTATAGATTATCTGCAATGGTGATGGACTTCTTGGGTATGCAATGCTAAAGAAAACTGGACGTTTTCTTTCTTTTAGTACGGGGGGAAAGATAATGTAAGGAAAGTACATTATCGGGACTTTCCCATAAGTCGCCTCAGTTGAAAGATGTAGGATGGCAAATTTATGACCAGAGACTCGCTGGCGACAATTTTAAGCCATAAAAGTCAAATAAGAAGAACTTTGATTTAAGTTGGTCTGGGAGATAATATCAAAGAACACACACGTCGTTCCGAGAAAAAAAACAACACGCTACAGCAACAACTGATGCATAGCCATTGGTTGGGGTTGGTAAGGAGGAGGTGAAACTGACCCTCTGTTATGCAAATTTCAGTTAAAACGGGAGATCAACTACCCAATGAAAAAAAAGAAGGATGGGCTTAAAGCACTGTCATGCAAATTTTGGGCAGAACAAAGTACGGCCCACCGTGGTCATGAAAAAGCAGTTGTGAAAAAGAATGAAAACAGAACACACATCGATATCAGAAGCGAAAGTGAGAGGTGAAATAAAATGACGCGATGAATTTTGTGCGGTCCGAAAGAGGAAAATAGAGTGAGTGGCAATTCTGATGGTAAAAAAGCAGCGAACCCGAACAACATATATGGAGAGTGGTGAAGTTGCGCTAAGTTTTGTGAAATGAACATTTTCAATAAGTGCAGCGCTATTTAGTTAGCGGAAAGTGTGCTCTGATACAAAGAGAAACCTTCTTCAATCAATGTGTATAGGTAAATATGACTCTGACCTAAGTAATTCCCCAGTTTATTTGATTTTATCAAAATATTATAAGAGAAGCTGGTAGTGTGACCTTAGTCACAAATGGAAGTCAGTATTTTAATTGTAAACAAATAATGTTGTCAAAGATCAATTTAAATATAAATACAAACAAATATAAGTATCCTTTGCAAGGATCAAAGTGTTAATGCCAATATTATAGGAGAAATTTTGTTAGGAAATTAAATCAGATGTGTTCTGATAAATCTTTTTTTTTCTTGAAATAACTGTAAATATTGTAAATAAATAATAGTGTTAATTATTTGGAGTCTTCTCATTTAAATTATCTAGTATGTGTTTGTTTATTTAGATTTCCATTTTAAAAGTCAGCTAAGGGCAAGAATGATCATTCTCAAAAAGGGTAATGGGCTACTTCGAAATTACACAATGCAATGGGGGGAACATATCCAAAATTTAATCTCTATGGATTCCTTTTATTATTATTTTCTGAATAAATTAATTTATTCTATTAGCCAACCCCAGAGAAACCTTTATGTATTTAATTCTAAGCTTTAATTCTGATCAACTTGTCCCAGCAAAAGGGTTATGTTGGAATGGGCAGCAATTAGAAGGGAAATTAAAGGATAAAATCTTAAATAAATATTATAACTGAGCCATGCATATTTCTCTTCAACACCAGGTATTTTTTTTCTCTGAATTTGAAGCACAATGTGGAACACAGCAATGAACCATTTTCAACAAAAGAAAAATAAGAACACGCAATTTCATTTACGTTATATCTAAGAAAATACAAGAGTGAAAGGCGAGAAAAGGAAATTCTCCATTAGCCATGGTAAGTAATAGCGCCAACTACTTTCTCCGGGGAGAAAATGTTATTCCTTTTGAACAAAGGGAAAATGACTTTTTGTTACGGCCGTATAAGAGGAAGGAGAATGATCGAGTTAGGCCGTGCCCCTACATAAAGTTTAGAACAGAAGCAGTATCTTATTAGTTATTCGAGCTTTTTATTAATCTTTCAATCAAGCGGTCTTGGAAACCAAAACCACTCACAGTATGTATGCAACAGTTTTTGTGACAGCAATTAAGGGTTAAACTGCATAAAGTAATAAAGGAACAGCTTTGTGATTAACCTGCTGTGTGCCATCTTGTTTTTTAAATCAAGACATATTTGTTTTGTTTCTCATTTCCTTTCATCCATATTTACTTATTATAAACACATTATTTAATTTTATTGGCTAATTTATTTATATTTAATAATATAAGTTAAAATGTTTTGATTTAAAAAATGAGATTTCTGACCTTGAGCGATAAATCAAAACATTTGTTTAGTTTCTGACATAATCAATAGGGTGGGTCGAAATCATTTCTATTACCCCTGCAGAGGCAGTCAAAATTTTGAAAAAAACGGCAAAAATTTCAATTTTTCGTTTTTTCTAGAGTTTTTAACTTTTATTATATGTCTAGAATTAAATAAATTTACATTATAGCTTGTAATAACTTATAAATGTGTAGTAATTTTGATCATGAGCATTGCGAACCAGGGGCGAGAGAGGCCCGTCCCCCCCCCCCCTAAATTTGAGAGAAAGGGGTTTTTTGAAGTGATTTTCCGGAACGTTTTAGAGATTTTTTGTTGGGAGGGGGGAGAAAAAGTGAAAATTGAGGGGGAATTTATGTAAGATTTCTTCCTACTAAAAAAATCCTTAAATTTACCATAAAATCGCAAAAATTTCTTCAAAAACCCCTTTTTTCCAAAATTTAAGAGGGGCGGGCCCCTCTTGCCCTTGGTTGGCAATCCCCATCATCAAAATTACTAGACATTTATTAGTTATTACTAGACATAATGTAAATTTTTTTAATAGTAGACATATAATATGAATTTGAAAAAAAGTAAAAAACGGAAAATTGAAATTTTTGCCGTTTTTTTTCAAAATTTTGGCTGCCTCTGTGGCGGTAATAGAAATAATTTCACCATAATGCCATTTTATTGGAACATTACTAACATCTTGATGTAGCTTTTGCATTCTATTAGAAATTGTATTGGTATGGTTGGATAATTTAATTAAAAAAAAAAAAAAAAAAAAAAAAAAAAAAAAAAAAAGCGATTTTTTTAAATTTTGCCCTCTTTGCGGCGGTAAAAGATATTTAAAAGATATTAACCATTTGGTGTAATATTTTGTGAATTTATTCCTTATTACCAATGGCAACTTTTCCGCACTATTACGTTTCGATTATATAAATTTCGGTTTTTTCGACCCACCCTAATAACCAAGTTAAATCAAAACATTTTAACTTCTATTATTAAATATAAATAAATGATTCAATAAAATTAAATAATGTGTTTATAATAAGTAAATGTGGATGAATATTATTTTGGAATTATTAATTGAAAGTAAACTAAAAAATTATTTAAAATATATAAAATATGCTTTGATTTTGTTTGTCAAAATTTGTTGGGGGGGGGAGGAACTCTACTGCAGGAACACTCATTCAATTCCAAAACTAGCTGTTTTTTTTTGGTTCACAAGAGGTAAACATACTTTTTGAAGCCCCCCCCCCTTAATTTTATTGACTAATTTATTTATATTTAATAATGAAAGTAAAAATATTTTGATTTAAAAAATGAGATTTCTGACATTGAGTGATAAATCAAAACATTTGTTTAGTTTCTGACATAATCAATCGGGTCGAAATCATTTCTATTACCGCTGCAGGGGCAGTCAAAATTTTGAAAAAAAACCGGCAAAAATTTCAATTTTTCGTTTTTAAAGTTTTTAATTTTTATTATATGTCTAGAATTAAATAAATTTACATTATAGCTTGTAATAACTTATAAATGTGTAGTAATTTTGATCATGAGCATTGCGAACCAGGGGCGAGAGAGGCCCGTCCCCCGTCCCCCCCCCCCCCTAAATTTGAGAGAAAGGGGTTTTTTGAAGTGATTTTCCGGAACGTTTTAGAGATTTTTTGTTGGGAGGGGGGAGAAAAAGTGAAAATTGAGGGGGAATTTATGTAAGAGGTCGCCCCTACTAAAAAAATCCTTAAATTTACCTTAAAATCGCAAAAATTTCTTCAAAAAGCCCTTTTTTCCAAAGTTTAAGAGGGGCGGGCCCCTCTCGCCCTTGGTTGGCAATCCCGATCATCAAAATTACTAGACATTTATTAGGTATTACTAGATATAATGTAAAATTTTTTTAATAGTAGACATATAATATGAATTTGAAAAAAAGTAAAAAACGGAAAATTGAAATTTTTGCCGTTTTTAAAAAAAATTTTGGCTGCCCCTGCGGCGGTAATAGAAATAATTTCACCATAATGACATTTTATTGGAACATTACTAACATCTTGATGTAGCTTTTGCATTCTATTAGAAATTGTATTGGTATAGTTGGATAATTTAATTTTAAAAAAAAAAGTGTTTTTTTTTAAACTTTGCCCTCTTTGCAGCGGTAAAAGATATTTAAAAGATATTAACCATTTGGTGTAATATTTTGTGAATTTATTCCTTATTACAAATGGCAACTTTTCGCACTATTACGTTTCGATTATATAAATTTCGGTTTTTTCGACCCACCCTAATAACCAAGTTAAATCAAAACATTTTAACTTCTATTATTAAATATAAATAAATTATTCAGTAAAATTAAATAATGTGTTTATAATAAGTAAATGTGGATGAATATTATTTTGGAGTTATTAATTGAAAGTAAACTAAAAAATTATTTAAAATATATAAAATTATGCTTTGATTTTGTTTGTCAAAATTTGTTGGGGGGGGGGGGGGGAACTCCACTGCAGGAACCCTCATTCAAGGCCAAAATGCTGTTTTTGTTCACAGGAGGTAAACATAGTTTTTGATCCCCTTCCCCTCTTCCTCCTCCACAAAGTAAATAATAGCCAACTTATTTTAATCATAAAGTACATAATATTTAACTATGTAATCAACTTTGTCAAGTATTTATTTGATAAAATCTCTGAAACCGGAATCTAAAGGAATATTAAAAAATATCGCAGTATATGGATTTCCTTCTTGGGATGTATAATTGTTGATACATATGTTTTAGCATATTAGTTAGTAATCTGTAACTTTTAAAATGTAATTACGAAAATTTTAAAAGCTTATAAAGTAAATTTAAATTACTATAAACTAAGGATGCACTGAATAGCGATTTTGGCCGAATACTGAATATTCAGCCCACAAGTATACCGAATATTCGGCTGGCTTAATATTTTTATATTTCAGACTAAAGTATTAAAAGTTAAATTATAAAACAATTTTACATAATATTTAACACAGATACTGCCATTTTATGAACCAGACCTTTTTACAAGAAGCCTTTACAGAAAAAAAACAAACTGTGCTTTAGCTTTGAGTTATAACTTAAAAAGAGTATAGTCTTAAAACTTTTTTAATTAATTTAGTTAAACTTTGATTAATTAAACTTTGTAGATTCTTCTGTGAATTAAAATAAATTTATAAAATGTTCTTATATTCAGTTATAAGCCATTTTGTATTGGGTTGTTATTGATTTTCTTCTCTTCCAGAGTGGAAGCTTAGCTGCTAGTAAAATGTGGTTGAACAGAGACTTGTTGATACATCTCATGTAAGTATTATTTTATAATTTAATAAATCTTATTACATTATATTTTATTACAGTGTCCAGTTTAATTACGCTGTTTAGGAATTTTGTTATCTTCTTGTTATCTTGCGGCCCTCACAATTACGATTATGCCAAGGTTGCAGCTATGTAGATATGCCATTAATGGACACCTCCTTCCCAATGTTTTTGGTTTAAAAAAATAACCAATTAATATTTTGCTTTTTTTTTTCATCTCATAACTCCCCATTGCATGTTTTACAATCTGGAGTATTGTTGACACTCTAAAAAATCCTGAATTTCGTCAATCGACCGCGTAAAAATCCTGAATTTCGTCTATCGACCGCGTAAAAATCCTGAATTTCGTCGATCGACCGCGTAAAAATCCTTAATTTCGTAGATCGAACGCGTAAAAATCCTTAATTTCGTAGATCGAACGCGTAAAAATCCTTAATTTCGTAGATCGAACGCGTAAAAATCCTTAATTTTGTAGATTGAACTTGTAAAAATCATGAATTTCATTGATCGAACGCGTAAAAATAATGAAATTCCTTGACCGGGCATGTAAAAATAATCAATTTTATTAACCGAGCATGTAAAAATCATGTATTTTATCGACCGAACGAGTAAAAATAATGAAATTCGTTGACCGGGCGTGTAAAAATAATTAATTTTATCAACCGAGCATGTAAAAATCATGTATTTTATCGACCGAACGAGTAAAAATAATGAAATTCGTTGACCGGGCGTGTAAAAATAATTAATTTTATCGACTGAGCGTGAAAAAATCATGAATTTTATCGACCGAGTGTGAAAAAATCATGAATTTTATCGACCGAGTGTTAAAAAAATCATGAATTTTATCGACCAAGCGTGTAAAAATCATGAATTTTATCGACCGAGCATGTAAAAATAAGGAATTTTTATTGACCAAGCATGTAAAAATAATGAAATTCGTTGACCGGGCATGTAAAAATAATTAATTTTATCGACCGAGTGTGAAAAAATCATGAATTTTATCGACTGAGTGTGAAAAAATCATGAATTTTATCGACCGAGTGTGAAAAAAATCATGAATTTTATCGACCGAGCGTGAAAAAATCATGATTTTTATCGGCCGAGCATGTAAAAATTATGAATTTTATCGACCGAGCATGTAAAAATCAGGAATTTTTATTGACCAAGCATGTAAAAATAATGAAATTCATTGACCGGGCGTGTAAAAATAATTAATTTTATCAACCGAGCGTGTAAAAATCATGTATTTTATCGACCGAACGCATAAAAATAATGAAATTTGTTGACCAGGCGTGTAAAAAAAATTAATTTTATCAACTGAGCATGTAAAAATCATGTATTTTATCGATCGAACGTCTAAAAATCATGAATTTCATCGATCGAATGTCTAAAAATCATGAATTTCATCGATTGCTGTGTAAAAAATCATGAATTTTGTTGATTATGCACAGAAAATCGTAAATTTCTTGGAACGGGCACATAAAAGCCATGAATTTCTTCGAACGGGTACATAAAAATTACGAATTTCGTCGAATGGATGCTGAAAAATCGTAAAATTTAGGGAAAAAGGGCAATCAGGAAATCCTGCATTTGGCCAGTTTTTAAAGTTTAATCGATGAATGGCGACTGGCGAGTGCTTATTTTCACCTTTACCCTGAAAGCTGCACATTATCTTCCATTATGTTTGTTTAGAAACACTCAGTTTTGAAAAAGAAAACAATGTTCACGATCTTACATTTATGCATTATTAGTTCTTATGAATGTCATCATTAACAGTTAATTTTCTTAGTTGTTACTTTTCAAACAGGAAATACATAAATGTACAAGTAATCTCTCTTATTTGAATATAATTCTACTTCTTAATTTTCCGGGATATCTTTATTTATTAACAGTTAAAAATAAAATTTAACTAAATTTTTTGAAAATATTTTTAAAAGCCTGTTTGGTTCAGGGTTGGCTTGATTTTTCCCAACCCGAAAAAACCCACTTGAAAAAACCCTTGAAAAAAACCCAAGTTGGTTTTATCAAAATCTTTATTTAAAATTCCACTTATCTAACTAATAAACTAATCTAACTAATAATCTAACTAATAATCTAACTAATAATATCTAACTAATAATTGATAAATATATCAATTTAAACCAAACATAATATACATTTTATGTGTCACAGATATAGTTTTCAGAAAATTCTAAATGGGCATAATTGCTGTATCTGAAACAAACTTGGAAAATTCACAGAGAAAATAATTATCTTAAAAAAAATACATGTAAAATTATATAAACAATTAAAAATCAGGATTATTTGTCAATATGACGAAAACAGTGGGAGGGGTTCAATCAATTCTTAAAAATTAGAGGCACGGGTATTTTAGTATGATTCAAAATATATTAAGCATAAAACTAAATTAAGTTGAACAAAACATAAAGGGTAGATCATTGATTCATTTCACTTTCTTTAGTGAAATAGTATTATAGTGCAGCACAACCCACCATAATAATGAATCTCTTCTGCATAGCTAAGAACATTCATTATCAGATGCAAGATTAAGATAGTGATAGTAGTTTTTTTTGTTTTTTTTTTTTTTGGGGGGGGGGGATTTTAATTTTCTGAAAACTTATTGTATTTTAATAGAAATTTGGTAAGCTGCCTAATTTATTATTATTTGAATTTGCTGAAAATTTAAACACAATCGGATAGTTAAAAGTTTTATTTTTTTTTTTAAATAAGTAAGGAAAAGAAAAAAGTATCGTTTAGTTCTTGGTTTAATTATTATTATTTCTATTTGCAGTTTAAAACTTTAATTAAATCTCAGTCATCAGCAGCCAGCTGGGGAAAAGAAAATTGACCTGATAAAAATCCATCAATAAAACAAAAGAAAGATACACTGGAGTGTATTTTTTTCATTTTCCAATTAAAGTATTGATGATCCAAACAAATTCAATTATAAAATATTCTTACGTAAATATAGTATTTAAAATATAATGTAATATAAAGTTCTTTGTTAAATAATTCTTTAAAAATAATGATTTCTTATTCTTGAGATAGTTCTATTGTTTATACCTCCCCCCCCCCCTCCTTATCTAATTTCGCCAAAAGCAGAAGGATGGGCGATCGCAGACTATGACACAACATGCAGCTATTCTGTGCTATTGAGATGCAACCCCCCCTTTCCCCCCTCCCATACATCAAGATCTCTGGAAGATTTAGGAATTTAAGCTTACAATTTAGATGGTTTAAAAGTGAATTCATCCCCCCCCCCACCCTAGTAGGACAATAATTCCAAACATTTGATAAAATTCTACTACATAAGAAAATTTTAATAAAACAAAAGTAAATGATTCACTGTTTAAATCTAATTTTTATGTATAAAAGAGAAATAAACAAAATTTTAGACTATTAATTTAATTATTTTGACTTTAAAAAATTTCTTTCAATTCAGTCATAAAATGTCTTTAAAATCATTACAAATTTTTAAACTATTTTTAATATTGAATAAAAATTCTAAATAATTATAATTAAATAATATATTAAATAAAAATTCTAAATAATTATAATTAAATAATATATTAAATAAAAATTATTAAAGTATTAACATTTATTTTTTAAAACTTCATCCCATTAATTATATAGTTGTTACAAAACAAACAAACAAAGAACGGCAAGAAGAAAAATCCTCAAAACCCTGAAAAAACCCTCAAAAACCCTGAAAAACTCCCGAAAACCCGAAAAACTCCTGAAAAAACCCCAAAAACCCACTGGGTTGGGTTTTTTCTGAAAAAACCCGGGTTTTTTCCAACCCTGGTGGTTGGGCCTTATATAAAGATATTCAGCAAAACTGAATAGTTTGATATTTGGTTAGGCCGAGTGCGACCTATTTTCAGCCTAATTAAATATTTGTAGTATGGGCAAATACATACCAAATATTCTGTGCATCACTAGTTGTAATTTTCCAACTGGACAAAAAATGTCCGGGCCAAGAATTTGAATAATTGTGTTAAAATTAATCTAGAGTAAATTTCTAGTTTGAGATTTGGAAAATGTTGTTCAAAATGTTTTTGAAAATGACCCGGAGTGAGTCAAAACATGTCGAACAACCTAATAAAAGTTATATTTGTATTATGTTGTTAATTTACATCTTAGCATTTAAAAGAAATACAATATGCAGTTGTTGCATCTGTTTTTTTTTATGGGGGGGGGGAGGTATGAGAGGAAAAAGCCAAATATTAAAAAATATGTAGAAGATACAAAAAGAAGCTACTGGGGGAAAACGAGCCGGGCGCTTTTACAATATCATTATCTAAAACGGACAGGGTGCATCGGCAGGTTTAAAGGAAAAGGGCAGGTGCAGCACCCTTTGAAAAACATCAAATGAGAACACTATGTAAAAATGATCTTTTATTTAAAAATTAATTGAAAATCAAATTTTTCGTTCACATTCACACACAAACATTTTTTTTAAAAATACTGTTCAAGCTTCCTAAATTTTATATATTTCTTCTGACAACTACTTCTTCCCTTCCCCCCTTTCCTCTAGCGACTCTGAATATAAATTGGCTGAGCAAAAATCACAAAACATAAACAAAATTCACATCACATAAAAAAAAATCTAATTAAAATTTTGGATTTTTTTTTTATGGTCCTTCCTATTATGCAACTTTATTAAAAATCTCTCAGCTCTGCACCCAACAGTCTGAGCCTTTGAGGATAATATAGATACATAGTTACACACATGCATTTTTAATAGTATAGATAGTAAATTTCAAGTTTGAGATTTGAGAAATTGTTTATATGAACAACATTTTCCAGTTTGTCCATATATTACACATGAAAATAAGTGAATTTTAACTATAATTTTTTCCTGTAGAAAAACAAATTACTTAATAAAATCTAATATTGAATTCTTATATTTATGTAATGTCTGTAAAGTAGTTTATTATTATATTTATCATATTTTTGCATGATTTATTTATTTATTTATTTATTTATTTTTTTACACAGGAAACAAACAGGATACAGCTTGAAATTGGTGTGATAAAAGTAAATCATCCAAAGATACACCTCCACAATGTGACTGTCAGACTGTCAGAATTCATTTTGTTTAAATCTAAAAGCAAGAAAATTTAAGTCCGGAACATTTACTGTATACATTACATTACCGGAACAGAGTACCATTAGTTTATTATTTATGTTGTGATTTCAAATAAATGCAGCAGCTGTACTGCAATGGTCATTTTTTTGTGTGTGCTGTGGTTTCTTTCACATTTTCCTAACAGCAGCTAGATTTTAGCAGTCGTCTATCAAAGCTCTTTGCAATCAGAAAAATGATTGCATCCAGTTGCAACAATCAAAATTTTCAATGACTGGATTGGAAGTGAAATGATGAGAAAAAGCTGATCGCACTTGTGTAAATAAACAAAAATAAGTAAAGTTGATTTTTTTTAATGCCTTTTTCTAAGTTCAAATACATTAGTTAAAACATTTTCAACTAATAACTAGAATTTAGTGCAGCTCTTTTCAAGTAAGTGTAATAATTTTCTCTTATTGGGTTTTAACAATATTGGACATGTTTTTTACTGTATGCAGTGTTATATTTAATTATAAAATTTATATATTTAAATTTAAGCTTATTATCTTTTTCCGCATGTTGGTGAACTTGTACCATGTCTGATAAAATTATTGTTCATTATCCTATGTATAATTATGCATCTTTCCAAAACTGAGTTTATTATACATTGATAGCTGTAAATTTCATAGTAAGCTGAATCTTGATTTAAATATATGCTTAAAATGTTCGGTATGCAAAAAATCTACTTGAAGAAATGCACAAAATCTGAGGTGCCATATACGCTCAGATTTTGTGCACTTTATATTTTACACATTTTTTGCATGCCAAAAATATCCTAAATTGTGCATTTTTTATGCATAATCAGAGTCTCTGATTATGCATAGAAAATGCACAATTTAGGAATTATTTCGTATGCAAAAAATGTGTAAAATAAAAAGTGCACAAAATCTGAGCGTATTTGGCACCTCTGATTGTGCATAAAAACTGCAAAATTCAGGGATTATTTCGTATGCAGAAAAAGTGCAAAAAAAAAGTGCACAAAATCTGAGCGTATTTGGCACCTCTGATTGTGCATAAAAACTGCAAAATTTAGGGATTATTTCGTATGCAGAAAAAGTGCAAAAAAAAAAGTGCACAAAATCTGAGCGTATTTGGCACCTCTGATTATGCACTTTTTGTGCAGAATTCAGTTTGCACTTTTTTGCAGAATTCAGTTTGCACTTTTTATACACAAGTAGAGGTGCCAAATACGCTCGGATTTTGTGCACTTTTTTTTTTTGCACTTTTTTTGCAAACTTTTTCTAGCTGGGAATAGACGGAAATGACCTCTAAATCTTTTGTACAGCCCTAAATACCATGTACAGAATTTTGTACATGCCACGTATTAAGCAAAATTTTATTTCAGGTAAAAAATACATACTACTACTACTACAAAAACAGTTTTGTGAATTTACCATCCATAGTCGGTAATGCTTCCAGTACTTTGTGTAGCACTGTATATGAAATTATTTCTGTTGTCTTATTTCTAATCCAGAAAGAAACTTAGTATACTAAAAATACTTCTGCAAGAAAATGTATAATAAATTTGAAAACCATTCTTTAGCAAGTCACGTCTAAAAAACAGTATTACTGGCGAATTCTTTTGTGCAGCTCTATATATGTCGCAGGCTAATTGAGAAATCTGGCTATTTGCAAAGATCTTACTCTGCTTACAAAGTTGGTTGGATGATTTATGACGGCCGATTATCTACTCGAGGGATATAGGACCTGAGGGAAGTGCCCTCCGTGGGGGTCTTTCTAAGATCCCCTAAACCATATTTACGGTAAGGTTCAAAGAAAACCACGGAAAACTCCAAACAGTTAAGTCGACGAGCGCGACAGGGGTTTCAACCCAGCACATCCCGTCTACCAGCTTTGAGGGCAGAACCTCTCAGCCACTGGTGGGGCATCTGCACCCAAAAAACCAGGCTAAATGGAGAATCATAACCCCCCCCCCCCCTCAACTACAACCTCATAATTTTCACGCTTATTGCAAAGTGCCTATGCAGATTTAGACTTATTGGGCTATGACCATTTGTTCCTCCATCAGATTGATATTTTAAGGATTATTGGAAAGCGCCTATGATATTTGAGGCCTATTAGAAAATGGCAGGCTTTGTCTAAATAGTTTTATGCAGGTTTATTGCAATGAGACCATAATAGTGATTATTTATACAAAATTTTAGTATACAAATAGGAGCAGAAACTTAAAATTCTTTAACAAATGTTACTAAAAAATGTCTCATTGACAGGCATGATTAACGCGTCTAAGATTAGTGAATACATCCTATATATTAAAAGGAAATGGGATTTTCGTCAAATTCTAGTTTTTACACGAAAATAACCCATTTTCGCGTGCATAAAATTAAATCTAGAACCTAACCAGTTTTAGAGTACACTCGAACGAGAAAATAGCAGCCGAGTGCTTTAAGGTGCGGTGTTTCTCTGTTCCGATCATCCTGGCTGTTCGAAACCCACTCCGGACAGACTGACTTTTCTTATTTTATTAGTAATAATTCATTTTAATAATGCCATATTTAATTCAGGAAGAAAAGCTATATAATTTGTATTTTTTTTAATACTTTATAATTAAGTAAAAATTAACACCCAAGAATATTTTGTTTAATTTACTAAATTTATATTAAAAGTATTTAAATTAAAATATCGTGCATGTAATTATCGATTAAATAAATTGAACTGGTCTACAATTTGTATTATATTTGGTATGACCATTATCAAGATGTCATATTTATAATAAGATAAGTATGTTCATACAGGAGCTTTAAATTATCTTGATATCATATATTCTGATACGAGAAAATCTTGTGTGTGGTTATGCAAATTTTATTTTAAAAATGGCTCTAACAATTTTGACGAAATTTTGTATCCTACCGTTTTCGGGCACCAGAAAACCATTGGTCTAGGTCACGTGTTCGAGAAAATTCGATTAGTGGGTCATGAAGGGTCATCAAGGGTCAAGGTCAAGCTAATTCTATCTAAAAAACGGTTCAAACGATTTTGACGAAATTTTGAACCTTAGCATTTTCGGCCACGAGAAGACTATTGGGCTGGGTCACATGTTCGAGAGCTTTTGATTAGTGGGTCATTTTTGGGTCAACGCGGGTCAAATTAAATTTATCTAAAAAACGGCTTTAACGATTTTGATTAAATTTTGTATCTTACGAGTTTCGGGCACGAGAAAATCATTGGGCTAGTTCACATGTCTTAGAAAATTCGATTAGTGGGTCATTTCTGGGTCATTGTGGGTCAAGCTATTTTATCTTAAAAACGGTTCAGAATATTTACACTAAATTTTGCATCCTATAGTTTTCGGGCACGAGAAGACTGTTGGGCTAGGTCACTTGTTCGAGAAAATTCAATTAGTGGGTCATTTTGGTCATGGGTCATTATGGGTCAAGCTATTTTATTTTAAAAACGGCTCAGACTATTTACACTAAATTTTGCATCGTATGGTTTTCGGGCACGAGAAGACTATTAGGCTAGGTCAGATGTTCAAGAAATTTCGAATAGTGGGTCATTTTGGTCATGGGTCATTATGGGTCAAGCTATTTTATCTTGAAAACGGTTCAGACTATTTACACTAAATTTTGCATCCTATGGTATTCGGGCACGAGAAGACTGTTGGGATAAGTCACATGTTCGAGAAAATTCAATTTGTGGGTCATTTTGGTCATGGGTCATTATGGGTCAAGCTATTTTATCTTAAAAACGGCTCAGACGATTTGATCTAAATTTTGTATCCTACGGTTTTTGGGCACGAGAAATTTATTGGTTAGGTCACATACTCAAGAAAATCCAATTAGTGGGTCCTTTTGGTCATGGGTCATTAATGGTCAAGGTATTTTATCTTAAAAACGGCTCAGGCTATTTACACTAAATTTTGCATCCTATGGTTTTCATGCACGAGAAGACTGTTGGGCTAGGTGACGTGTTCGAGATAATTCGATTAGTGGGTCATTTTGATCATGGTCATTATGGGTCAAACTATTTTATCTTAAAAACGGCTCAGGCTATTTACACTAAATTTTGCATCCTATGGGTTTCGGGCACGAGAAGGATGTTGGGCTAGGTCACATGTTCGTGAAAATTCAATTAGTGGGTCATTTTGATCATGGGACATTATGGGTCAAGCTATCTTATCTTAAAAACGGCTCAGATGATTTGAACTAAATTTAGTGTCCTACAATTTAAGGGAACGAGAAGACAATTGGGCTTGGTCACATGTTCGAGAAAATTCGATTAGCGAGTCATTTTGGTAATGGGTCTTTCTGGGTCAAGCTCTTTTTATCTTAAAAAGGGTTGGCGACATTGGCGGGATTTGGCAGGAAAATTGACTTTTAAGATTACCAATGCCAAAACACTTGCTTGGCGCCAAATAAAAAATATCGCAAAATTTGGCGATAAAATTAGCTTTTATAAGCTGAAGGAATTTTCTAGAAATTCCCAATAGGAGCGGATATACATAATTCAACTAATCAGAGTCCATGGAATGTTCCCGAAAAAAAGATTTGAACCAATCAGGGTACATAGAACTTTCTCAACGCATGCTTGGTGCTAAATGAAAGAATGTCGCTAAACTTTGCGACATTTGGCGAAAATGTTGGCTTTTAGAATCTGTAATAATTTTCTAGAAATTTCCAATATTAGCAGACATAGAGGATTTAACTACCAATTTGAACACAAAGCAAATGTTACCGAGCATTGCTCCGTCGTACCCGCGGGTCCATGATAAAAAATAAATAAATAAATAAATAAATAAATAAATAAAAACAAAAATAATAATAAATATTGGGATTGTGGTAAATAAAAATTAACAACAGACAATATTTTTTAATTACTTATTTTATATTATAAATATTTAAATTAAAATATTTTGCATGTAGTTATCGATTAAATAAAGTGATCTAAACTTTTATCTATATTTTGTATGGCCATTATGAATAAGATATATTTTTATAACTGAGAAAAGTATATAATTATTCTCCTTAAAAATAAAGAAAAGAAAAGAAAAGAAAAAAGAAAGAATCAAAATTATCCATTTAAGAATTATAAAAAATATCACCTTAATATCCATGGTTTATCTGTGTTTTAGAGTCAGATCAGGTTAGAAAAAAAAAATAGAAAATACTAAATATAAGGTAGCCTTAGGAACATGTGTATTGTTGTCATTTGCACGACGTAAAAGTATTAATCTGATACATTTCTTAGAATAGAAGTATATGTAATTAAAGAGAAAAAATAAGCTTTCAGGAAACGTATCATAGCTCAAAATTCTAAGAATTTAAACGCATCTTCTTACCGTGAAATTAGACTACTATTCAAAAGTAAAATGCCGAGGATTAAGGTGATCTCTTTAAATTCAGCCACGTGCACTGCAGATACATGATTGACAATGCACCATTGCATGATAAAAAATTTAATTAATTCTACTTTTGACGGGTGGGCTACCATAGGAACACTGGCCATCTTTGGTACACACACCTTACATTTTAGAAATATTTTGACAATTTAAAAAAATGACATACCAGACAGTTTAAGAAGAATACAAAGAAAAAATATATCAAAAATATTAATTGCCTTAGTAGATATTTTAAAAATACGAATGCATATCACACACATAGGTTTAGCATTAGGGAGAGAATTTGTCTGACCAACCCCTTTAATATACATAACATGCATACAGATTAAATTTTATATGGAAAACATATATTTTAAATACGTAAAGGAAGAATACTGAGACCAGTAATATTATTCGAAAGTAGCTTTGAGAAGTATTTAAAAAATATATAGCTTATATTTGTTTACTGTTCTTTGATTGCTCATTATTCAAAAGAAGGTGATTTGCATTAAATAAATAAAATACGGTACTTTTTATTTTAATAAAGATATTATAAATACTTTTTAAAATGGAACACAGAACTCTACATCTTTTCAAATGTTAACTAAACCGACAAACATGTATTCTTAACAAAAGTGCTTCAAACATGGCTAGGATTTATTATATAATGGATTCAAAACTCATTAATCGTAAATGTCAAACGTCGAGCAATTTTTCCATTGAGGAAATGGAAATTTCCAAATGCTTAGATGATAAAATTTCTGTGGTTTGTAAACATTAATATTCAGAGAAATGATGATTTTAGTTTACAAAGATGGAATTTAAAAAGTTAAATAGATTTAAGTCATATTCTTGAAGTTTTTGGTTTTCGATATAAATTTAAGATATGACCATATTCGAACTTTTATGAAGAATATTGTTTCTCGCAGTAAAATAGAAACGAATTTTATTATACAACGTTTAATTGAATTCAGAGTTGCACTAGATAAATTTACATTAATATTATTGCTTGATTTTTTAATTAATCATTTAAAGGATCCAACCCAAACTTCACAGAAATGTGTATTCGCATTATTATTTTTTTTAAATTTCATTAAAATAAATCAAAAATATTTCAAAGTTAGAAAATATTTGAAGCATTTTAAAGATGAAACATCAAATGTTTAAAACACGCTTAGAAGAAATTATTTTTCACTAAGTAAAAGGTTTAGATTTTTTAAAAAATTGGACCACATCAATATATATTTCGTTTGTTTTTTGTAATGCATATTATTTACTCAAATTAAAATATTTTTGTGCAAGAGAATTTGTTTTCTAAACATTAATTTGATAATAGCTCTTATAATTTTATCAAATATAACAGAAGAATAAATATAATATTCTCAGTAGTATTCAATAAAATTCTATAATTAATTTGTGATACTCAAGCAAATGTATTTTTTAAAACCTAAAATCAGGTTATATAGGAAAAACAGTTTTAATCGTATAAAAACTATGCAAAATATATGAAATTATATACGTCTTTGTTCTTGAACGAATTTTTGGAATATAATAATAAGGATAATAAGAAATGTATAATATATAAAATATAATTATTGTAATGTTGCGAGGAAAACTGTATAATTTACTAACCCCATAAACGTACCCAAAGAGGTGAGCCAAAATGGCTCGATATGTGAAAGTACCAATTGTAGTACAAAATAAAATGTTAGCCATCTCGGCGTTCTGAAACAGGACATCTAACAATGGCTAACAAAACACATTCAGATAAAAGTATAAATTTTCCGAAAAAATATTTGTTCCCGAAAAAAAAAAACACTCATTTTTAAATAAAAACACTTTAAAATTCATAACAAAGATTTATTCCCTAAAAATAAAAATAAATCTTAACCATTTAAAAATGAAAAATTTATTCATTTCAAGATCTCAGCAAAATGTAGAGACAATTGAATGACATCTATATATTTAAAACGCTAAGCGATTTCTTTCGACAATCCGTGAGAACAAACTACTGCATCAAATTACATCATTCTTTTTTTAAATGAAAGATATTTGGACACAGATTTGTTATCGTACATTCGTTTGTTCGAAAATTTAATTAATTAGCCATAATTTTCAATTAAACTTTTCATCTGCTAATGACGTCATAAAGTCAGCAATCGGATTAACGGCCACTGTTGCGAGGCACATAGTTTATTCTCTGAACTCTGTGGTTGCGAGAATAAAAGAGAAATAATATTAAAAGCAAGTGGCTTTTAGACCGAATTTTTTAATTTGCAAGTTAAATTCCGGTGAAAATATTTATCAGCGTGTTTTATAAGCGAATAAAAATTCATATTTATTGTGACGTCACGGGAATATTGTTCATTGGGTTTTATTATTATTATGCATTATAACTTTGTTGATGCCATTTTTCATTACAATTAAATGCAAATATATTTTTATTTGTATACATAGTATTTACGCATAAATATAACATATACAAAGCAAGTGTGAAAAGTTTGCGCCAGTAAAAATGACGTTATGCTTAGCTTGAAATGCATTGTAACATTGATAAAACTAAAAAGAAAAATTTATATGATTGTGTCAACATGACCTAATTTTATTTGATTTTTCAATTTTTAATTTTAAAGATTAGAACTGGGGCATTTATTGGTTGCTTCATCTTGCTTGCATTCCTTAATTACATGTTACCGATTACTTTTTTTTTTAATTACAGATTAGAAGATTTCATTTTTTAAGAAAAAAATTCACAAAAGTAAAGGATTTCAGGAAAATTAAAATTATTAAAAATAATGTTATGGTTAAAAAAAATAAGTAAATAAAAAATTACCATACTTTTGCTTTATTATTCACAATTATGATTACGCCAAGGTTGTAGTTAAGATTTTGCCAAGACCATCGCAAAGCTTATATATGCATTCTATATACGCATATATATATATATTCCAAACACTCCTATATGTGCCATATACGTCATTATACACATATTATTTACGTCTTATATGTCGTATATACATCATATACACATGTCATATATATACATCATATATGCATCCTATAGGACTATAACTTGGCCACATACGTCAAGAAATGTTAGATATATATATCATATATTAGTGTAATGTTATACATGCTTTATAATTTGGCGATAAATCTTGGTAGCTTGGCGATTCATCCTTGGGTGTCACTATAATACGAAAGTACCAAATTTACAATATATTAATGAAAACAGAAACAAAAATATTTCATCCTTGGGGACCGCTATAACACGAAAGTACCAAATTTCTACTTTATTTTTCATATATGATAATTTGCATCGATTCTTTTTGTAACTTTAACATTTTTGTAACGCTTTTATGCATTTCTATTGCCTATTCAAAGGTAAATTCTTCTAAATTACAGAATTTCGTTAAAAACGGTTAAAATAGTAAAATGCGAACCTCATTTGGTGCATTCTCGACCGAAAGCAACAACCATTTCCCAATGGTTTAAAAAAAAACCAGAATTAATTATTGTATTTTTAGCTAGAATAAACAATATAAGGCTAATATTCTATAGGAATTATTTTGGTAGGTTTGTTATAAGTTCATTTAACAGTTCCTTATTAGCGGGAAAGTCCTATTTCGCTTCTCTTTCGATGTCAAAAAATGGTAGTCTACTTTTGAACGCCAGCCAAAACACAGTGGCAATTTTTAGAAATGTATAACGGTTGTGACAACAAACGGCCCTATCGCTTTAGATTTCATCGAGCTTACATCACTTCTAAATACTACAAATCTCAATTTTTGACTACATTTTAGAATTTTAATTCTTACATCATTAATTAGAAAGAGAAATTAGATTTCCATTGAAATTTATTGGAAAACTGCCGCTTAATTTAACGACTTTTTAAATAATTTTCAAGCATGAAATATTTTTTAATTCTATCTCAACAATGACCATCAGTTTGATTTAATAATTTTAGCTCCTGGGAAAGTTGCCACAACTTAAAATAAATTTCCCTAACCATCATGAAAAGTGAAAAAAATATTAATACAAAAATCTGATAAATCGTAAGATCAGATTATCCATAAGATAGACCATTTTGGCGCACAACTAAAATCTGTCAAATATATATATATATATATATATATGTATATTCAGTTTATGATTAACATAAATCTGATATGTTGAATTTGTTGATGTATATACTTCATCAGATTATGCTAGGAACTGTATTTTATTATTTTTTTAAAGATCCATTGGATATTTAATTGTATAAGAGGAAAAAGATCCACGACTGTGATGGAAAAGGAATAATCATCCTGATTATGTAAAGGAACCGAAGAAACCATGCAAATAAATTACACTTGAAAACATTAAAAATCTCCGTCATCTGCAGATTGATTTATTATTGTAAAAAAAGTCTTCATCTTTACATAAAAATTAATTAGCTTAAAACAATGGATGCGTTTTAGAAGATATGGATTTAAAATGAACAATGATTAAAGAGGACATTTTAAAACTTTTAATTTAAACATTTTAAAACATTTTTTAACATCGAATTTCAACGGAGTCTTTGGGCAGATGCAATGCATATGAGCATAGGAGCTCATTCGGTTAAATTATCACAGGGGGAGGGGGGATGTGTGCTTTATTTACTATGTTCTTTTATTTACTGAATATGAGATGAAAGCAGGGATATACTATTTGTATGATACTTCATAATTTCATGAAATTTACTTTCTTGCCGTGGGGAATATGGCAGTATAATGTCAAACTGATTTGCTTTACACAGTTGTTTATAGATTGTTTGTTTGGAGTTTGCATCGGAAATAGTACTGTATTTCACTGGGGGAAAAACTTCTAAAATAAAATATTTGAAAGACTGTTTCATACGCATCCCTTCTTTTGTTATAAAGAAGCTTTTTTTACTGATATTGTTATAGTAATTTTTTTCCGTCAAGTTTTGACGGGTTTCACCTAGTTTTAAATAAAATTTATTTATAATATTAATATACTGTTAATAAAAATATTCTGTCAAAATGATAGTAAAAGGAAAATTGTACAACAATATATTATTTACAACAAACAAAAATACAAAACTATATTATCAAAATTCGTGAAAAAGAGTTTTGGGAAAAAAGTGGTAAAATATTGTCTATTTTTTTTAATGAAATTCTCTTATAAATATTATTTATCACAATACAATTTTATATATCATATTTATATTATGAATTGCTCTGACAAAAAAATTTATACAAAAAATAAATAAACACTGGAATAAAAAAATACGGCCACCTGAGACGAATATGTTAAAATGTATAATTACTAATTAATATAAAAAAAAAGGAATGAAGGAAGGTTTCATCATACTTCGACTGTTAAAAACTTAGTGTTTTACAAGGAGCTCTCTTTTGTGTAACTAGGATCCTTCGTCCTAGGAGCAGCTTCTCGGTTGATGCAGTTAGATATATCCGCAGCTATAGGATGTCCGGATTTCGTATTATTTGCATTAATTTTCGGTCACATTCTAAGACCAGGAATCAAAATGTAAATGAAAGACAAAATGTGAGAGCGAAAAAAGATGATCTACACGGAGAAGCTTATAAAGCAACTACCTTTTATTTTTCTTGATTGGCGCTAGGTGACATCATCTTCCAAGATCTAATATATATCTCCCGTAATTGGTCACCCCATTAAGTGACAGTGAGCAATCAAAAACATGTGTGGTCTCAAGATCACTCAACAGGAGATAGAGAAAGCGGTGACCTCCTACAGTAAATATTGTCTGGAAGGTACTGTTTGATGACATGGAAATTACGACAGAGAAACGACTAGAAGATGGTCGGCCAATGTAATTAAAATGTGGGTCCTGTAACAATTAAATAAAAGAAATATGAATTTTGAAAACTACATTACAAAAATAACTAATATTGCATTATTTTTTTAGAAATGAAAAAGTAAACATATTAAATAAATTATCTCATAAAATTGTTATGTTTTTATTATTAAATACTAAAAAAGAATAATTAATAATTATTAGTAAAATAAAAAGGAGACAGTTTTTTGTAATTTTTGCAAAAATTAATATATTGAAGGAATTCTTAGACGGATTAAGAAATAATGAAACTTTTTTGAAATTATCGTAATTTCCAGCCATGTTTGTTCTGCAGAAAGCAACGTATTCTGGATTATGCTAGATTAATTTTTTTTTTCATTAACAAAGTATTTAAAAATTTTAAAACATCTGATAAATTACATCTTATTGCCAATAGAACAAAAACTTATTTCATAAAACAATTTAAACTCATTATTTACATTTTATTATTTCTCGAAATTTATTAATAATTAGGATCTGAAGAAATATTTTTAACAGTTAGGAAATATTGTTACTTCATAAAGTAATAGCATTAAAAAAAATGCATTTTTTATTTTTTTAAAAAATCTTATAACACTTATACTTTATCATTCATTAAAAAATGTGTTCAGTAATATGATGCAACAATTCAGCAATATAAATAAGTTTGAAAGGCCCAAAAAATACACTATAACAATTCAGTTTATTGTGTTTTTTTAACTCATTCATACTGATTGGTTAAGATATCAATTGACATTGTTAAAACTGAGTGAAAAGTGTCCACACACGAAGAGTTAAAAAAAGTCCTTCCGGCCTGTACCAGAAGAAAAAGGTAGCTTTCATAGTCCATGTTTTTAAAAAAAATCAACTCATTTTTCTCAAACACCCTAAGCTAAATTACTTGGAACTCGATTGTAAAAAATTCCCTCCCGGTTTTCGTTAATATTGAATTTAAATGCGAATTTCAGAATGAGAATTACAGCATAACAAAAA
Organism: Maratus michaelseni; assembly: GCA_963931845.1. Lineage (NCBI taxonomy): Eukaryota > Metazoa > Arthropoda > Arachnida > Araneae > Salticidae > Maratus > Maratus michaelseni. Next base: position 300,914,227 of record OZ007593.1, on the reverse strand, counting down.
TGTCCGCCACCCTAAAATTTCAAACTACCATATCTCTGCAATTTTTTAAGATAAAGCCAAAACAAAAAATGTTACGGAGAACTTCTATCACGATCTAACACTTAAAGGAAACAACTTTTCCAATGTATATTGTTTTATACATCTTCTTGAATAAAAAAAAAGTAAATAACTTGCCACCATTTTCAAACAAGATGGCGCATGAAGCTACAAACGAACTCGGTCGAGACCTTGGTATGTTCTGTACACATGATCAGTCACATTCATATCGGTTCATAAATACGAGAATTACATCATAACAAATATCAGATTTTTTCAAATCTCAGCCACCCTAGAATTTCAAACTGCCATATTCATTTGCTCAGTCATTTTTTACGATATAGCAAAAAAAAAAAAAATAAAAATCCGGAATCCTTGTATCACGTCCTAATACTTAACATTTTTTTTTTTCAATTTACAATTTTTTTGTAATTTTTTTTTATTTTATAAATTAAATTTTTTTTAACTGACCACTATTTTGAAACAAGATCGCGGATGAAGCTGGCCAACGAACTCGCGCGAGACCTTGGTATGTCCTATACACATACTCAGTCACATCCAAATCGATTCATAAATAAGAGAGTTACAGCATGTCATATATATATATATATATATATATATATATATATATATATATATATATATATATATATATATATATAAATCCATATTTGAACGGAGGTTGGTTTGGGGGTCTGGGGGTGGGTCATGATCTATGAAAATGACCCAATTTTTTTTTGGAATTGCTTTCCTCTGAACGGCTGCATTAGGTAGCTTTTTGTAATAAAGCAACCTAAACAGTATATCTATGTATCCATCGTTTAATAGAATTCCACTGAATGCGGTATATTCTGTTGAGCGGTATGCATTGTAGACCAAATGTAATGGCCAATGAGGTTCTTTGAGTGAATTGTGTCGTCCGTATGTCGGTTCAGGTAGCTCAATATCTAAAGCGATGGCGACTGAATGGCTCAAAGGTCTTGGGTTCATCAAAGACGCTTTTTCACTTACAAGGGAACCACTTTTGGCTCAGCTTGCACCTAGTATTGAGATTTGGTGCATTTTAAAGCCCTATGTTTCGAAGTTTGAGTTTACAGCAGCATATCTTTTTGAAAATACAATTTTCGAGACCACTTATCGGAATATTATGATAGATTTTTTTTAAGCAGTTAAAATACAAATTAGTCAATAATAAGTATAAAATTCTGAAAAAAGTTTAAAAATTCCTTCAAGAACCTACGCATTTGATTTTTAAAAAATACAACATTATAATTGCGTTTTTGGTGGCACGAAATTGGCTTATTTTTTACCGTATAATTTTTTTCGCCAACCCTGGAAAAATTTCATAGTTGTCTGCTGTGTGTGAGTAGTAAATTGGATTCATGGCACTATATTTGGCTGCTTAACTCGCTTTTGGCGTAAAATGAACAATTAAAAATACAATAATAGAAAATTTAAGTATAAAAAAGTATATAAAATATGATTATCGGTTCTGTAACTTTTATGTATAGGTCTACAAAATGCACCGGGTCTCGATGCTAGGTGCGAGCTGCACCGAAAGTGATTCCCTTGTTAGTAGGTAAAATGTAAATTCGCATGCCATAAGAATAATTGAATAGCTATTTAATAATGCTTATACTTTTTCCTATATGTGGAATGATAATGATTAGCTTTGCAGTTTTAATTATTATCTTTGACGTTTTAATGATTAACTTTGAAGTTTTAAATACTTTTCTTATGATGGTTTTCTAGTTAGGCGGAACGTAAAATTAAGTACTGCAGCAGTGCAAAGTCATAGCTTTTTATTACTTACCAGCGGGTTTTTCCGGTAATTGCTCCGTGGTCCTGCTAGGATTGTGCTGAAATGTCGGCGTGAAAAATACAGAACGATGTGTGAATAGGGAAGTAATATCACATATTTAGATCTTAAAAATATATAACAAATAGTATGAAAATAAATAATTATTTACCTTTAAAATGGTGTGCAAACAAACATTTACAAATGTGGAAATATTTAAAATTCGATGAAAAGCATGTCACGCGAGACAAATTATACTTACAAAACTCACTTTTCAGCTAAAACGTGACTTCACAGGAAAATCTCTGACGGTTTAGTGAATGAAATAATGATAACAACTTAAATAAAAATAGCATATTAACTGTGTATTTACAAATAGCAACTATAAATGTTAACTATAAGATATTTTTCAGATAAAGTGATGATAAAATCATATTCGAACGTTTTTAGTGACGAAAGATTCTCTCTGGAATTTTTAACAGAATTCTGTTACAGTTAGATATAAAACTTTAATGCACGAATAACAGATATACACGGGAAATGTATTTAAGTATTGCATATTAACTTATATTTTGAGTAATTATAATTTTTCACTTTATAGATTTTCTATTTAGAAAAGAGTTCTATTGGTATATTAATATTATAGATTCAATAAAGAGTGCGTAATTTCCTTAATGAATGTTTTGAGATGCAAAATGAAAATTGACATGTTATGTCATTTACCAAAAAATGATCTTTAAATAGTTATTTAACAGATGTAGATATCAATGACACAATTTAGATTTTTTTTTTTTTATAAAAACTATTTTTTCTAGGTTTTCTTTTCATTAAAAAAATGTGATATGAAAATAATTTTTCTACTAAGTTAGCATATATTTACAGCGCTCCAAAGAAACGGCCATGCTTTATTTTTGTTTTCTAAATAATATATTATAGATTTTCATTATGTATAAAGAAAACTTTTTACTTGATACAATGTATTTATATAATAAAGACTCATAAAATATAAAATTGTTAATTTTATGTAAGGACGATCTTAATTTTGGTTTTAGAATATAATAAAACAGTGCAATAATGTATTTTATAATTAATATTTTTCCAATGACTGAATAAACTTTCATCTCACACTTTTAATTTTTTTAATAGTTTTTAATGAACTGTAAAGGAAATTGTTCGATATCTGGCATAAAATTAATACGACCAAGTGTCCTTAAAGGACTTCGGAGATTCCAGTAATTTCTAATTTTAATATTAATTTCTTAATGAATATTACAATTTTGACCTATATTTACGTTAATAGTTTATCAAATATTAAAATAAAAGAAAATGTTTTTTAAACAGCAAATAATTTGAATGCCATCGTAAATTCATTTACAGAAAATAGCTCCTTATTAAATTAAAAGAAGGACAATTAATCATGCAGCAGACATGGATTCTGAAGCTCTTGTGAAAACTAACAAGATATTATTATGAAATTTCATTTGTTCATACAATGAAAGATATTTAAATAATCAATTAAAAAAACATACGCAGAGAAAAATATCTGCTACTGGAATCTAGAAACTAAATTGTGACTATAGAAAAAATAGTTCCATGTCACCCTTATAAATTCTAGTCCCCTTTGCTGGAGAATTCTAGTCTCCCCTATTAAAATTCAAGACCGTTTTTCTGTATTATCATGATCAAACCCATTTAAAAATCTCTACAAATAAATATGAACACAAGAGGTTAGTTTTAGTCACAATAATTCTTGTTTATGAATTTATTCTAGGAATCAAGTGATAATTTCTCGCATTTCAAATGATTCATCATATATTGTATCGTTTCATCACCTTTCTCAACCATTTCGTCTATTCATTTTATTTGCTTACCTTATTCGCATAACTCGGAAATCTATATTTCTAGTTTAGGGATTTAGAAAATTACTACTTATTCGTTCTAGATGAAGGCGGTATAAGTTTTCTTTCAGTGTAAATCAATAAAAATCTATTTTCAGCATTTGGTGTCCATATCAGGTAATGCGTGTGAATTATTTGTGTGATACCCACTATGAAGTTAGATAAGTTTTAAAATGCATATCACAGTGGAATAAGCGTTTCATACGCACTTCCAGCAGTTATCGATCATAATCAGTTCTTTAACTGAATTCATTTGTATTTAAGTAAATGAACGACGATAAATGCTAAGCACAAAATATTCTATAGAAAATGTGTTGTAGTGTGCCTCAATGAACCCTTTAAGTTTTATTATATTTGAAAGATCATAATATTAAAATGCACCGCAAGCTATTCCCCTCCCCCATACATCATAATGTATGAGGGGGAAAATTCAGTTCTTGTTCTTGCATTTAACCTTCCTAGGGTGTTCGGACCCATATCAATTTTATTTCTTCTAGATCTATTATATTTCTTGAAAATTTTAAAAAATATTTTGCGATTTTGTTTTCAAGGTCATAGCACATATTCAGTTATGTGTAACTTTTTATTTCAAATGATAGTTTTTTCACAGTAAAAATTGTAACACAAAAGTAGTTCAGGTCATTTTTGACCCGTGTGGAATTTTCAGTACATAAGATATACACTGTAAAAAAATGGGTTGATCTACTAAAAAAATGTAGTTTTTCTCACTGATCTTTGCAATTACTATTTTTTTTATTCTTACTCATTTTCAAGAAAATCTGTAAGAGTTACTGGAAAACAGCTAGGAACATTACTAGAAAACAGCTAGGAATATTACTAGAAAACAGCTAGCAACGATTTCGGTTTATATTACCAGTTAGTAAAAAAAATCTGTGGAATACAAATATACTAAAAAAAAATTTAGTAACCTCAGGATATTTTTACAGTGTATGAGTACTATAATTTTCAATATATTATTCGATTATTATTGCTGTGACAACACATTCATGCTCTTATTCCTTTCAGTATATATTTTTCCCTATTGATTACAAATATGCACAATAGGCGGCACTACAAGTCTTGAGCTTCCCTCATGATTCACCCATTTCCTTAGTGCATAAAGGAACGTTGCTTTTGTCAGTTGATTTGTTTTTAACGTGTTTCGTTATAAAATTTCCAAAGTTTACGTACGATATGTCTTGTCTAGGCATGATCTTACTAGTGAAGAAATCGAGGAATTGATGCATGCATCGTCGGACGAAGAAGCCGTTGTTTCTGAAATCGATGATCACGTTTCTGAAAATGAAATATCATCCGATGAGGAATAAAATGAGGAACCGGTCGATAAGACCGGTCGATATTTGCGTTTCTACCTAGCAAAGACGGTACAATTAAGTTGAAATCTGAACCACAAGCCTCATATGGTAGGCGTAAGTCGGAAAATGTTATGAAAATGACTCCAGGGCCAATGAGATGCGCCGCATCTAGAATTGAAGACAAATATTCTGCATTTATGTTGTGTTTTCCTCATGCAATAGAGAACATTATACTAAAAATAGTAACATAAAAGAAAAAGAGGTGTTTGGTGACAGTTAGAAGAATTTGAATAATGTTGGCTTGGAAGCATTTATTGGCTTGATACTGCTGTCTGAGATATATAAACCTCGTAACGAGTCGACAGAGAATATTTGGCATGCTGCAACAAGACGGAATATTTTCAGAGCAACTATGGCCTTAGAGAAATTAAAAATGATATCGAGGGTTCTTTGATTTGATATCTGAAAGACACGATCAATAAGACGAGAAACTGACAAATTTGTGGCCATTCTCTTATGGCCACAAACTTGTCAGATTGTGGAATTTTTTCCGATGTTGTATAATCCTGAAATGTACGTTCCACAAGTATATGCCCAGTAAATCAGGCAAGCGCAGCATAAAAGTTTGGGTATTTTGTGACAAAGTCACAAGTTATGCCTGGAATCTTGGTAGCTGTATCTTGGCAGCCTGGATTCTACAGTGGAACGAAACGAGTCTCAGGATTGTCATTAATCTCGTCCAAGACGTGAAAGGGTGTAATGTAACATGTGATAACGTTTTGCGTGGTATAACCTTGGACAGATTCTTCTGAAACAATAAATGACAACGATTGGAACAATCAGAAAAAAACAAACCAACAATTCCTCTGCAGTTGCCTGCAAAAGAGCCCCAAAGTGTGCATCGACGTTTGTATTCACAAAGGATACGACGCTTCTATAGTATATTCCAAAGAGAGGGGAGTGCGTAGTCCTGCATAGAACTCTTCACCATGATAGACAAATAGCCGAGATAGACCCCAAAAAACCCTCAAGTAATTCTGGATTATTACAACAGCTCCAAATGAGGAGTAGACACACTAGATAAAGCTGTCCTGACACGATACCTTTGGAGAAAGCCAAACAGATGTACTATTGTAGTTTTTTATAATAGCCTAGATATTTCTGTGTGTAACGCATTTGTATTATTCCTAAAGATCAATCAATCCAGCATTGAATATGAACTCATTTCACAAAAGGAGTATCTTCATTGAAAAACTTGGCATGACTTTGGTTTCCCACCATTTTGAAGGGGAAAAAATCTGCCAAGAGCAACAGCTGCCTGAGAATTGGCATTGAATATTTGAAACTCAGGACAACCTGAATCCTGACCTGAAACATCGGAAAGTGTAGCAAGCACATGCAAGCAGGGAAGATGTGCGACCAGATTGATAACAGAAGTTCTGTAAAGTGTTGCAAATGTAATAAGTTTACTTGTAAAACACATTTCATTCCAGTGTGTAATGATTGTACTTAATTGAATGTTTTCTATAATTGTTGTCCTACCACTCGAACGTAAAAATAGAAATATGTAATAAATACTGGAAAGATACATCTTATATTGTATTGCTTGAAAGTTTACAGGGATTTTTGGCGGTGAACGATGGAATTATAGCATTTTTATTCCATAAATACAGGGAGTTTCTTTAAATTCATATTCCCTTATGATAATGAAAAATTACCTGCAAGGCAATATTAAATAATAAACAGATGTAAAACAAAGGAAAAACATAATAACTGAATCAATAAATTAATTACTAAAATCAATTAAAATGTGAATATAACTCCATAACATTAAATATAACACCATGGGTCATTTTTGATCCAAACATCTTAGTTGTATGCTACATTGCAACAACATAGGAAGGTTAATATCCTATAACCAACACACAGGCGAGGTTCTTTTCCTGCAATCTTAGGCAAAATCACAGGCAAAGTGTAATCTGATTAGCCAACTTCTACAACCCCAGATGTAACAGTCTCATTTTCTCTTTACGCAGTATTTCCATTTTTATCGGTGACAAACGATAAGCTTTCGATATAACCGATATAGCGTCCGTTAAAACAATGTCCATCTCAACTAACGAAGTACTCAAAGGATCCTTAGAAAAATGTTCCGGTACGCTCAATCATAGTTCGGAAATCTCCTATCTGCTCTGTTGACACACTTTTTTCAACTAACTCTCTTTTACCAATTCCCAAAAATCTAATTTAGTGGGATCCTAAATTGGAGAAGGTATCACCGTCTCTTCTTCTATCACCTCACGCTCGTCATCAATCAGTAAATTTACAAATTCAGGTCTGCTATTGCACGGTTTAAGTAAATTCCCATGATTTCTTATTGACTTATTTCTTTTCTCTGGAATATCGATAGTATAATTTGTATGAGATATTATTCCAGTAATAGTTCCCGGTGCTATCCAATTAACCGTCATGTTATTTGGTTTTGACTTAGCCAAAACTAGTACTTTATCTCTAACACTGAAATTTCTATACACCGCAATCCTATCATAACACTGTTTTTGCTTTTCCTGATATTCTTTCTTTTTTTACATGCCAATCCTTGACAATATTTTAATATATTACTTAAATTTAAAATGTAATCTACAACATTTTGATCTAAATTTTCTTTTTCCATTAAATTTTCATTTACAAGAGTATGTCGTATACGTAAATTTTTCCCATGAATTAACACGACAGGGCTAAAACCTGTCCTCCTAAAAGTCACAGTCCGCAAAGAAAACAACGCCATCGACAAGCACGTTTCCCAATCATTTCGTTACACCAAGCTCGAAGTACTTAACTTATTTTTTAAGGTGCCGTGTATACTCTCGACGCTATTCGATTCTGGGTGATAAACTGGGATATGTATAACTTTTATACCGAATCTATCAATAAATTCCGATGTCAGTTCACTTGTAAAATATCTTCTCAGATCGCATTGCACTTTTTTGGATAACCCGATCTGAAAAATATTTGTAATAGCCTCTCAATTACTGACGAAGAACATAAATTTCCTACAGATATTGCATCCAGATTTTTAGACGCAACACAAATCGATGTAATCAAATATCTATTATTTTTCTCATTTAAACTTAATGAAATTACACCGTCAATATTTACTCTTCAGAAAACTTCCAAAATTATTGACACACGGTTTAAAGGTGTTTTTTTTATTATCTCTGTTCTTCCCGACCTTTTGAAAAGGATCACACGCCCTTATAAAGTTCAATTTCATTGTAACAATTTAGCCAAACATAGCATTGAAATACCCTATATTTCGTTTTAGTAGCCGCTAAATGTTCTGCAACTTCCTTATAACACATCATTATTTTATTTCTAAATTCTAAAGTTACATACAATTTTAAATTCTCATCCGCGCTATTCGATCACAAAACTCTCACTAGTTTATCTCCCATTGCTTCAAATTCTCCTTCTCTCAAATTATCTGCCTTTTCCCATAACGTTTTTAAAGTCGAACAATTTTTCTAAACTGAAATCTTTTGCCGTAATTTTATACAATGCTACATGGTGTTCCATATGCCTTTGCGGTAATACTTCAAAATCTCTTCATTTTGAGTTACGTCTTTCATATTTTCTACGGTCGCTCTAATTGTTTTGCTTCCTGCAAGCACTCAGAAACCGAAACTTATTTTTCTCCGTCCTGTTTTTCACCATTTTTCTCAAAGCCTCATTCCTTAATTACCATATGTATCGGGACCGTATTTTCACGATTTTTATCAACAAGCTCAGTTGTCTTATTACCTAAAAATAATAACCTTGCTCTAACTCAGCTGGTCTAACTACCGCTTTAGATGTGATGGACCCAATGTCTCCTTCTATTGTCACCCAATCTAATGGCAAACACTTACACTCATTATTCAAGGGTTGCTATATCCAAGTAGATTCCCGAACTAGATATTCTGTTTTCATCAAATTCCTACCATATAAATCGATTTCTGCACACGTATGTGTAAAGTAATTTATCTCTAGACCATTCATTAAAGCTTTTTTAAGATATGATTTAAAACAATCTGCTGAATAAATATCTTAGACTTATAATTAATTACAATAATCTGGATTGTCTTTTTTTAATCGATAAGCAGAGTTCGGTTTTATGTGACCGGGCTGAAGAGAAAAATAATAATGAATTTGTCTCTTTTTCTCGAAAACGTGTTTTTTCATAAATTGATCATTTTCTTAAATTCTCCTTTTTATTATTAAACTCCAATTTAAATGTTTTTTCGTTCATTGTTTTAAGATTTAAATAACCTTTCCGATTTTCATGAAAAGGTTGTCTGTCACACGGTTTTTTTTCCGACTTTCTACAAATACTTCGAATGTTATCATACATATCTCATTTATCCGCGAAATTTTAATCTATGTTCAATTCAACTCACTCATACATAAATTTCCCTTTTATCTTAAAATAAACACTTTTTTAGTTGCTCCGTGCGCATACGTTTTTCTAAAGACTCTAAATCCCTAATTTCTATTGAATCCAAACAATTGTCAAGATAACCTATTAATTAATATACTAAATCTCCTCATAATACTCCAGGTTATATTTGATGATTTTCTACTTTTTGCTTTAACGCACCAGTTTCCATCTTAAAACGATCTAACAGTATTTTTATATGCTGAAAATCCTTGCACTTTATCTGCTGGTTGCTTTATAATGATTTCCACATTATCTTATGGCAATAACAGAATTAAGTGGCTAATCAAATCATCTTGAGAAATTTTAGATTTTCCGGCTTGTCTCTCAAAAATCATAAAAAAGTAACATCAATTAATTTTCAATTAAAACGTGGAACTAAGTCTTTTAAATTTAATTTCTGATTACTGTGAAATTCTGAATTCGTTTCATTAGACGAGAAACTAACTGTATTCGCATAATTTTAAATCCGCAATTTTTCTAATTTAAACTGCTGTTGTTTACCAGTTTATCTAATTTAAACTGCCTAAGCTTCTGCTCTTTTTCTAGTTCTATGCGATCTCATTCTAATTGTCTTGCTTTTTCTATATGATGTAAATCAATTTGCCTTTCTTTCTCTTTGCCATCTCATTCTAGTTGCCTTTCTATTTGCTTTACCTGGACTTTTCGTTAAGCCCCCCTCTTTAAAAATACCTTACACACGTGTTTAGCAAGCTCATCATAATGCGATGCTTCTACAATATCCTGAATTTTTTTTGTCTGCTTTCGACATGCTGGTCTCAAATTCCTCTGCTAATAAAAGCAAGATGTTTTTCGTATATTTCCCCTAGAAAGTCAGCCATATTTGCCCACAAAATATACCAAGCTCCAAAAAAATAAATAACACACAATTTTAAATAATACAATAAATAAAGGAATATAATTGTAACCTCTAAATATATAACAACAAATTCAAATATAAAACAATTTTACTAACACGAATTCCCATGCAAGTGATATATACTTTAAACTGAGTATATCTTCAAAATAATTTTTTATACCCAACTGTACAATATAAATTAAAATTTATATTTAAGCATTAATCATAATTTTTCCACAGCATATCCATAGAATTATACAATAAATTTATTACTGTAATATGAAAAAACTGTATATCTCCCAAATTTAATTCCAAAAGTTCTATAAAATATAATGATTAAAATTCACGATTAATAACTTTTATTAATCAACAACAATTTGCTATATACTAAGTAAATTTCAAAATAAATATTTAATTCTCAAAATCCAGTGATATACTATATAAACACTAGAAAAAAATAAACCTAAAACTTCTATGAAAATTTTTCAATACCAAATTAAAAGCTTTTTTTAGAAATTTTACTTTCTTACAAGATTTTATCCCCAAAAGGAAAAATATACAACATTAAATTCTAAACACACCTATCTAGAAATTTCTATTAAAAAACTTACCTTCGATTACAAATGTATTCTCCACACTGGTACAATGCTTTCATGTTCTCTTAATTCACTAATACTCTGTTGTAGACTCGAATTTAATAATTTCTTGTCAAGGCACTTCCGTTCAGCTGTCACCGTACTTCGACTCCCAATACGATGCACCTCTATTTCCCCATGCACTGCACCAGATATTCACCAAAGAATCTCTCTAGTTGACGTCGTATCTCGTTTAGTCTTCGTTGCACTCAACTTCCTTAGGCGATTGTCACAGATCCTTTTTCACCGGAAAACCGAGAAAATCCTATTTGTTGCCGTCCAATTTAATTTCTATATTTTATTCACTGGATTTTTTGTCTGCATGTAAAGTTACGTAAGTTATGTCTAATTTGTTCTAAGCATCATCATCCCACCGCTGCCACCATAGATGACTTGGCAAAAGTTCTAGAAATGTTCAGTTATATATATATATATATATATATATATATATATAACACAATCTAAAATCGTTCAGCTTTTGTATTTTGAAGTTCTTTATTAGAATGATTATATTTAATTATAATCAATAGAATACAGTTACAAAAGAAGCATGAATCATCTCATGCATTCAAAACACACTTCGTATCTATTACCACACAGATCTCATCATATTTTACTCAGAGTTCATAAGACGGTCATTTTGTCTCCTCTCGATCTTGCTGCAATACCTTACTCTCTGTGTCCGTGTTTCTAGTCAAACACCTTCTTCTCCAGAAAGTATTAAGAGATAATTCCATCCTGATTTATTCTTTATGACCTCATTGAATTAGGATAAAAGTGCAACCTAGTTCCGTAGATTTCAACTATTGCCACATGTTGCAATAGTTGATAGCAATTGCCCCATGTTGCAATAGTACCTATTTCAGAAGTACAGTTTAACATCATGGTGAAACACATACAACTTAAATATGATTATCCTCTGGATTTCACCCAGCGCTTGTACAAGAAACTATCTATTGTTTGTGTCCAAAGATGACAATTCAACTCGGGTTACCACAATGAACTATAAATGCTACACACTTAATTTTCACTATACAGAACTTTCAATAGTAAACCTCAGTAAGATAAAAAAAAGTTACATGGAAATCCGTGTGTATTTACGAGAGATGGATTATGGAAAGGCAAACGGAACACATAAACCCTTTTTAACTATTTATAAAGTTTTAAAATATGGAATGTTTAATCATTCATATATAAATATATATTATACCAACGTTTGCTTCATTATCTAAAAATATATCTCTTTACTTCGCAGGTAACGGAGTTCACAGTAATGTAAGCGGTTGATATGTGATAACGTATTTAAATGTTAATATTCCATTAAATCTCCGAAACGCATTCTAGTTACAGATGCAGATAGCAAATTAAAGTATCTTTGTGAATTTACCGATAGAGATACATTGCTCATAAACAGCATTTGTACATGTGAAGTGCCAACGTAAACGATGCTGAAAATTAAATTAGACAGATAATTTATACGCAGATAATTATAAAAGGGAAATGGAAACTGTTTCTAAATCCCTATTGTCTTAATTCATATAATAAAGCTGTTTAGTACAAATACAGAATTTAAATTTATTTTGAAATCTATTATTAATTGCTTGTAAATGAGATGATTCCACAATACCTTTTCCGCTTTGAAAATCGTGTTTAAATCGTGTACTTGTATTGTGTTTATTTGTGTGCGTGTGTATTTAGAAATTGAGTGCAAAGTGAATGTATTGAAAGCTAAGCGCTTTCGCAGTAGTTTTCAAGATTAAATTAAAAAGTAGTGGTTAAAAAGGTTAATACATACAAGAAATTTTAAATAACTTAATTATATTGCTTAATTAAAAGTTTTTCACTTATTACTTTATCAGCGATTCAACGTATATTATTCAATATTGTACTTTATTCATTTTAAAATTTATCGCTCATCCGAAATTGAAGCACATAAAAACAATTTATAATAAAGCAAAGAATTGTCGAACTATAATGTGCTCCTAAATTCAGTTTATATCTACAGAAGCTTCATTGTTTCAAGATATATCTAAGTATTTCTGAAATAATGGCGGTTATAATAAACTATGTGTGTATTACAAGATATCCCATATAAATGTTAATATCTCAATAATGCTCCTAAATTTATTCTAGTAACGGACGCAGATAACAATTATAGCATCGTTGTGGATTTGCATGTAATATCACTACTCTAAACAGTATTTGTGCACCTAATGTGCGAATGTTATTAAAGTTGAACGTTAAGTCATTCAAATAAGAGAGTGAGAAACTACAATCTACTGTTATTTTAATAGTTATAATTATGTTGAAAGAAATTATGGGGTTAAAGTGCATTTCAAAATAGGTTCGTAAATGCATGCGAATGAAATTATTTCACAAAATCTTCCTTATTGTTTACTGTTAGCGAATAAAATGTTCATCGCACATTAATATTTTTCTGAAATTGCGAGTAACATAGATGCATTCAAATAAAATAACTTACACATTTTTCTCTTTACAAAAAAAAAAAAAAAAAAAAAAAAAAAAAAAAAAAAAAAGTAAAATTTAGACAAAGAAGTATCCCTTAAATGATTAAACTGTATTGCATTTTTCAAATGTTTCCATCATTATTTTAAATACTTTCTTTGGTAGCTTGTATGCATTCATATTCATTACAAAAATCTATATTCATATTATATAACTGTTTAAAAAATAAATTCTCTTGATTTTCTTCCTACGAACTACGCTCGTAAACTCACGTAGAGCTTCTATCAGTTTTAAAAAGATGGAAATGTAGAAACTCAATAGCCATTGCAGTTAAATATTTTAAAACTCAGTGGGTGAAATAACATAAGAGATTTTAATTCGATAAAATATCCGAACTTCGATTTAAAAACCGTTTCTCCGGCCAAATGTATCATGCATTTCTCCGTACAAAACGAAGTTTTTATGTTTTAAAATGCAATATAAGCTGATAACGTGAAAAAGATACGAACGATTCAAAAACAGCCGTTACAGTGGCTGCGTTAATATATATATATATATATATATATATATATATATATATATAATGCAGAGATGTTGTGGGAGCCATAAAGCCATACACTTCAAAGGGGCCTGTTTCACTCAGACTGACACTCACATTGACTTTAATTTCAATTATAATTTTGAATTGGCATCCACATTTGTGCCTTGTGTAGTTGCAACATTTTTCTGAATTTTTACTAAATAATTTTAAAATCAGTAGAATTTGATTTACTGAAAATATCTTTTTATAAAATCAAAGAAATACTGACATTTATTTCTACGCTATATGTCATTGCAAAATGATTCCAATTTTTACCAAAAAAAAAAAAAAAAAAAAAAAAAAAAATTCGAAGTTGATGCACAAAAAAACATTCATTATAAAATCAAAGAATATGGAATTATAAATTCACGTAAACTGATGCTGAACATTAAATTATGCCAATAATAAAGGGTAGGAAGTACGAAATGCTTCTGAATGTATGTTGCTTTAATACGTAAAAATATTTTGTTGAGTACAAATAAATGCTTAAAATACACAGGGTGATTCCTAAATAACTATAAAACTTCCATGTGTCGTAAAACAGGAACCATTTCATGCATGTTGCCGAAATGCAAGTAGACCGGGAGGCGGCAGCACAGACAATCACCTCATCGAGTTCACGGCTGAAATTCCAGAAATAATTAAAACTTGATTCGCATATTAAAACGCAATCGGTCTGCCAAGTCATATCTTGGTGGAAAACACCCAAAAACCCGATTTTAGCTGTTGGCTCGTAGGTTTACCATTGTGTGTTCCTGCTCCCAATCCTCCATGTTTTCATACCTTTGGGTGTAGGAAAACACAATGGTAAACCTACGAGTCAACCGCTAAAATCGAGTTTTAAGGTGTTTTCCACCAAGATATGACTTGGCAGACCGATTCCTTTTTAATATGCGAATCGAGTTTTAACTAATTCTATAATTTCAGCCGTGAACTCGATGAGGTGATTGTCTGTGCTGCCGCCTCCCGGTCTAAAGCCATAAGGCAGGTGTACTCAGTTCCTGCTGCTGAGCGAAGTGACATATGAGATAGCTAGCGTGTCAGGCGGATTTCAATAGAAAAGACTGCGTCTGCAATGGAGAAGGTATTTTGTGTTCTTAAATTGAGCAAACCGGAATCTGTCATTACTTTGCAAAGTCAGTTTCAAACACGATTTGGAAAATAACCTCTAACCAGAATATACATTAATGATTGGTTTAAAAAGTCACATGACACACATCAAACCGGTAATCCATTTTTGCACACTTTGCACAAACACTGCGTAGTTTCCAATTTTCTAAACCAATCTTAAGAGCCTACATCAGTCATGCGAAAATACGCGGAAGCTAATGTTAAGTCTATGGGAAGGTTCTTGCGCGATTTTTCGCTCGCATTTTCGCTCGATTTTTCGCTCGCATTTGGTTCCAGTTTTTTTATATAAGGGTACTTTCACTTTCAGAACCGGTTCCAACCGGTTCCGAAATTAGAAATGTCCTCTTATAAAAAAACTGTAACTAAAATCGAAAAAGTTAAAACTAACAACGTTAGGGATCGGCCCCAGCTATCCTATGCAAAAAAAAATCATGTAAAAATATTAAAATGCCAGCAAGAAATCGCGCAACAACCTTCCCATAGACTTACATTAGCTTGAGCGTTTCTTCGCGTGACCAGCGTAGGCTCTTAAATGGATTTATGGTTAGAAGTTCTTTTCTAATTTGTGCTTGAAAATGGCGTTGCACAATGTTGACAGATTCCGTTTTGCTCAATTCAAGAACACAAAATGCCTTCTCCATTGCCGATGCAGTCATTTCTAGTGATATTCGCGTAACATGCTAGCTATTGGCAATGTCACTTCGTGTAACTGCTGGAAAAATATGAGTACATGTACCTTACGGCTTGCATTTGAGGAACATGCCTTAAACTGTTCCTGTTTTACAGTATCTGAAAATTGTATACTTACATATGAATCATCCTGTATTTTGAAAGTGATTCGTTATTCTTTCTAAAAGATGTTATTTTACAATACTGTATCCACTATTAAAATATAGCGTGTTTATGTAACTCAAATAATGTTCATGAAATTGAATAAAATGTGGATATCTTCAAAGCAAAGCGCGCTCATCGTAGGCATAAGATTTAATCAAAGAATACCTGACGAAAACAGGTGATTATGTTTGTAAAAATAAGATATAAAAATGCCTTAAATGGTTAAACTTTCAGATATTGTATCAGTTTTCAGACATTATTTTAATAGTAACTTCGAATTTATAAAAATTGCTTCCGCTTTATGTAAGTTCAAAAATAATGGTGTAGTTTAATAAATAATTTTTAAACCTTTTGAATTTGATATACATAAAATTATTTCTTATTAAATGAACTAATTATCGAATTGTAAATAATTTAAAAATATAGCTTCTATCTACAGAAAATCCATTATCTGTTGCAATATCCCGGTATTTCACAGATAATGTTGATCATATTAATGTATGCGCATGATACATGATATACTATTTAAATGTTAATATCCAATTAAAGCTCCGAAATGCATTTTAGTAACAAGTGCAGATAACAATTAAAGTATCATTGTAGATTTACAGATAATGACCGTAATACAAATAATTAACACAGCTCTAACCAGCATTTGTGCGTTTGAAATGACAATGTGATTGATTTCGAACATTAAATTATGAAAATGGGAAATGCAAACTGTTACTAAATCTCTGTTGTTTAAATACATATTATCATTATGTTCAGTGCAAATAAGGGATTAAAATGTACTTTAAAATACATTCACAATTGCTTGTGAATGAAATTTCTCAAAATTTATTCTGTATGAATTAATAACTTATTTGCGTCACTCGAATAATGTTTCTGAAATTCACCGTATAGCGCATGTAATGAAAGCAAGGAACTTTCGCAATAGTTTTTAAGGTTTAATCAAGGAATACTCGGAGAAAAATGATAGAATAGTGTGTAAAGTTAAAACCTTCAAGCTTCAAATATTTAAATTTCATTTCTTTTTATTTGTATTATTTAGATGATCTTATATATTTATAATCGGTTATTTATATTTATATGTTCAACTTTACTAAAATAAATAAAATAAATTGACAAATACCCATTAGAAAACAAAAATTCGCCCGAATTTTATTTAAAGAAAAATCATCTTTTATTAAATAAAAGAATTGTTAAGCGATAAATTTCTCAAAAATACAATTTATACCAACAATATTTTATTTTTATCTATACATATAATTTAGTATTTAAAAGATAACATGGATTATAACAATGTATATCCCGATAATATCCCGATAAATCTCCAAAATGTATTCTAGTAACGGATGCAGATAACAATTAAAATATCATCGGAGATTTACAGATAACGTCACTCCTCTGAACAGCATTTGCGCATTTGAAATGCAAAAGTGATTGATGCTGAACATTAAATTTTGCAAATAGGTATGAGGGGAAGTGCAAATTACTGCTGAATCTCAGCTGTTTTAGTGCACGTGATTACACTTCTGAGTACTTATCAGAGATTGAAATATATTTTGAAATGCATTCGTATGTACTTCTGAATATAATAGTTTCACGGAACCTTGTTCTGTATGAATAGATATGATCGTGTTGTTACTCTAATAATGTTACTCAAAGTTAATGGGATGCTGACGTACTGGAGGAAAAATGTGTACGTTTAAAAAAGAGATGAATATATATATCGTTACACTTACATTAGAGGAAATAATTCTTTTTATTTAAAATGCATAAAAATCTTAAATCATTTTGGTTTATCTGTAGATACAAATTTATTACAGATCATGCAATTAATCCCTTGGATTTTCTTATGAAACATTTCAAACTGGACAGATAACTCGGGATTGAATATACAAAAGGATGAACAACCACATTTCATCTCGGAATTCACAATAAAACCGTAAAAATAAAATCAGGCATCCCACGGAAAACAGTCAAAGGCGTTACACAGGTGCACAAGGAACAGCAATTTATCTTTGATTAATTAAATGTTTATTGTTTCGTGTTGCAGTAGTACAAATAATTTTAGAAACTGCCATATACCTAAAAACAGAAAAGTTTATACATAAATTATAGTTGTGTGTTATACATCGAAATACATGGTAATTTGAGGGGGTTTTCATAATGTTTATTTGCATTCTAAATAAACAAATATTACATAGATATATTTTCTATTCTATTCTAACAATCATTGACGTCTCAAAACCACTGACGTCTCAAAATTAAAAATTCTCTTGCTCTGCGGTATACCACCCGATATATTGGGGAGCGATAGGAGCCAATATCTATCTATCTATCTATCTATCTATCTATATATATATATATATATATATATAGAGAGAGATAGATAGATAGATAGATAGATAGTTCGTTAAGTGAGACAATGAGTAAATATAATGGTTACCAATTTATAACAGGAAGTCTTATTTTTGCATTTTTCCTCTTATTTCAGAATTGTATAAAAATAATCTAAAAAAATCTAAAAAAATAATATTTGTGTTCAATAAACGAAATAGAAACAAATTTTTGATACTTATTTAATATTTTAATTATTTATTTTAAATATT
Organism: Maratus michaelseni; assembly: GCA_963931845.1. Lineage (NCBI taxonomy): Eukaryota > Metazoa > Arthropoda > Arachnida > Araneae > Salticidae > Maratus > Maratus michaelseni. Next base: position 300,895,585 of record OZ007593.1, on the reverse strand, counting down.
ATAATATAATTAAATAATTGATTTATTATAATCTATATATTTAAAACGCTAAGCAATTTTTTTCGACAATCCGTGAGAACAAACTACAGCATCAAATTACATCATTCTTTTTTTAAATGAAAGATATTTGGACACAGATTTGTTATCGTGCATTCGTTTGTTCGAAAATTTAATTAATTAACAGTAATTTTCAATTAAACTTTTACTTCTGCTAATGACGTCATAATCGGATAACGCCTACTGTTGGGAAGCACAGAGTTTATTTTCTAAAGTCTGTGGTTGAATAAAAGAGAAATAATAAATATTAAAAGCACGCGGTTTCAAGGCCGAATTTGTTAATTTGTAAGTTAAATTTCGGTAAAAATACTTATCCGCGTGTTTTAGAAGTGAATAAAAATTCATATTTATTGTGACCTCACGGGAATATTGTCCATTGGGTTTATTTTATAATTATGCATTATAACTTTGTTGATGCCATTTTTTCATTACAATTAAATACAAAATATATTTATATTTGTGTGCATGGTGTTTAAGCATTAATGTAAGGTATATGAAGTACGTGTGAAAAGTTTGCGCCGGTGAAAATGACGTTATGCTTAGCTTGAAGTGCATTTTAACATTGGATAAATTAAAGAGAAAAATGTATATGATTGTGTTAACATGACATAATTTTACTGATTTTTGTATTCATAATTATAATGATTAGAATTGGAGCCGTCATTGATTTATTCATCTTGATTGCATACCTTGATTACATGTTACCAATTGCTTTTCTTTAAATTATAGGATAGAAGATTTCCTTTTTTAATTAAAAAAATCACAAAATAAAGGATTTCAGGAAATTTAAAGTTATTAAAATAGTGTTATGGCAGAAAAAAGTCTTGAAATAATGATTGTATTTTTAGCTAGAATAAACAATGTAAGACTAATATTTCATAGGAATTATTTTGGTAGATTTATTATAAGTTCATTTAACAGTTCCTTATTAGCGCAAAGTCCTATTTCTTTCACGGTGAATTTCTCTTTCGATGTCAAAAAATGGTTTTCCACTTTTGGACGCCAGCCAAAATATAGTGACAATTTTTAGAAATGTACAACAGTTGTGACAACAAATGCGCTATCGCTTTAGCCTTCATCGCGCTTACATCACTTCGAAATACGACAAATTTCTATTTTTTACTACATTTTACAATTTCAATTCTTACATCATCAATTAGAAAAAAAATTAGCTTTCGATTGAAATTTATTTGAAAACTGCCGATTAATTTAACGACTTTTTAAATAATTTTCAAGCATGAAAAGTTTTTCAATTCTATCTTATCAATGACCACCAGTTTACTTCAATAATGTAAAATAGTCCCTGGGAAAGTTGCCACAATTGAAAATAGAATTTCCCTAATCATCATAAAAAGTGAATAATAATTTAAAAAAAAAAAGAAAAGAAAAAAAAAGTGATAAATCATAAGATCAGATTATCCATAAGATAGAACATTTTGGCGCTAAACAAAAATCTGTCAGGAAAAAAAAAAGACCATTTTTAGTTTATGTTGAACATAAAACTGATATGTTGAATTCGTCGATGAATATGTTCCTTAAGATATCGGGATATGCTAGGAATTGCATTTTTTTATTTTTTTACATTTGCCAACTGTATAAGAGGAAAAATATCCCCGACTGTGATGGAAAAGGGATAATCATCCTGATTATGTCAAGGAACCAAAGAAACCATACAAATAAATTACACTTGAAAACATTAAAAATCTCCCTCATCTGCAGATAGATTTTTTACTAAAAAACTTCTTAATCTTTGCATAAAAATTGATTAGCTTAAAATAATGGATGCGTTTTAGAACATATGGATTTGAAACGAACAATGATTAAAGAGGACATTTTAAAACGTTGAATTTAATCATTTTAAAACTTTTTTAACGTCGAATTTCGACGGTGCTTTTGGGCAAATGCAATGCACATGCGCATAGGAGCTCATTCGGTTGCGTTATCACAGGGGGGGGGGGAGATGTGTGCTTTATTCACTATGTTCTGTTATTTCCTGAATATGATATGAACGTAGGAATATACTATTTGTATATACTTCATAGGTCCATGAATTTTTTTCTTGCCGTTGGGAATACGGTGGTAATGTCAAACTGATTTGCATTACACAGTTATTTACGGATTGTTTGTTTGGAGTTTTCATCGGAAATAGTACTGTATTTGACTGAGGAAAAAAATTAAAATAAAATATTTGAAAGACTTTTATACGCACCCCTTCATAAATAATAAAGAAGCTTATTTTACTGATATTGTCATAGTATTTTTTGCGTCAAGTTTTGACGGGTTCCATCTAGTTATATTTTAAATATTTATATATTCTAATCAACTTACTAATTATATTTAATTTATATATTAAATATACAAATTAATCATTTTTTGAATTTTTTTGTGGATTTTTTATCAAAACATCGTTCATATCCACTACCGCAGTTTCAGTATTAAGTTGTAAAACCTTTTTAAATGTTCCTTCTGATTTCTAATAATTTGGGATTTTTTAAAGTTTCTTCGGAGGACTTAACGTTTTTTGCATACTTTATATTTCTTTTAAGGAACATAAACAAATGCTGATAAAAAAAGAGAAATTATACTATATTAATTTTTACCAAAGCAGCTAACGTAGCTTTTGCAACGGTCAACGCTTGACGGTTACACCAATTCACACGTTAATAAAATCCTCCAATTCACACGTTATTTATTCACACGTCTATTCGCGCGCCTTTCATTTATTTTCTGTCTATCCTAACTTTGAATTGACTGTATATCTATATCTATCTATATATATATATATAATATGTAAGACAATTTAGTTTTTTATTTCAGATTTACTAAAAGTTATATTTTTTATAGAATAGTAAACATATGATGCTTGGGAATTTTATGCGAAAAACATTTTCTGCGGTTTTTCGTTTTGTTGTGTTTTTTGCAATAGAATAAAAAAAAGCGATATTGTTTCTTGTTTAATTGTCATTTACAGAATGTTATAATCCCATTAGGAAAAACGATTCCCATGAAAATCAGTTACTAAAATGAGATTTTTATTTTATATCACTTTTTCTAAGTATAACATAAAACAATATACTGAAATGAAAACTGCACCATTTATATCACTTTTATTAAGACATTAGTTACGAAACTATAATTTAAAGTTCTTTCTCAATATGAAAATACCTTAGATTAATCCAATGTGCATGGAAGTTAAACACGTACATTGATTTAATGTATTTATTGAAATAGTTTCGCAAGTTTAACGTTGCGTTATTTATCGATATGTATGAGTATGTTCAAGTAAATATATCTTTGGCTGATGTAAATGCCCGTACTAGGACGGTGGGTAGAAATAGTGATTTCCACTTAAAATTTGAAATAATTGATAAAAACATTCATATACTATGTATTAACAATAAGGAAAACTAACCTGAACCGTTAAGTACAGGGTTAATTGTAAATTTTCCTATTAATAGTAGTTATGTTAATGGTAAATTTTACGAAACGCAACCTTTTTCAGCTCAAAAATTCCAAATATTTTTCTGAATAATTAAAATCTTAATCCTAATAACGATCGTAACAATTAATTAAGATCTCAATAATTAATTATGGTAAGGTAATCATTATGTATTAATTTTCGCTCTCAATAATACGAAAACAATCTTTTAGTTTATACCAAATCGAAAAGAATGAAATAATTTTAACACAAAATCAAACATTTCCCTTAGTTATATAGGGAAGTTGCAATCAGCTGATGACTTTCTCATCCATCAATCACAACAGCCCGATTTATCTCCATCGATGTCCATAATCCCAGCATCTACCAATCACAATTGCTTGCAAAGTTGATTTATAACGTCATTTGGAACTATCCTATTCATGATTCTAAACAATATTTTTATTATTATTTAAAATTCCAAGAAAGTTAAAAATGTATTTTCATTTAAAATCATTCAATAAGATTTTCTTTCAGTTTTCTTTTAATATAAGCAAGTTAATTTATATTTTTTCAATCTCTCCAATCATTCCCAAAAATGTTCATGTTAAATTCAACCCAGTTAACCTTTACAGACCTCTCACACCATAAAGAAAAATGTTTAGTCCGTAAACTGTTGCCACACCACGAAATACTGCTTAAAAAACTGCCGGAACGTGAGTGAATGTGATCGGTTATGAAATATGAATGCACCTTCGTGCGTATTAGTCATCCATTCAACCACAGTTCAGGATTTTTCAAAACAAACCTTTCGCGGAAAAGAGAAGTGGATCAAGATGCGAATATTTGGGGCCAAAATTGTCATCAATGACGATCTTCCCTATCATCGATCATGCTTATTTTTAAAAAATCGTTGTGGCGCCATCTATTGGCAATTGATGTAAAGAAACTTTCTCTTAAAATTGTATTATTTTAGAAGCATTTATATATAAAAAAAATCTATATAACTTTAAAATTTTATTCAATGTAAATAAATGACAATTATTATTATTTTACATAAAATTTTAATTTTGTTTTATCAATTTTTAAAAACTGAACTTATACCCACTTAAATTTTGCTTTCATTGTAAACAAAGAAGAATATTTATTTTCAAATGTAATTAAAATATTAAATTTTGCAATGCGTAAAATAATTTACTTATGGGATAAAAAAAAATTATGACAAAAATATAATATAGTTTTCTTTATATTACGCATATTAAGGAATAAATTAAAGAAAAAAATAAGGATTTATTTCGGGATTAACTTCTATAAGTTAAAATTATATAAATTTTATAAAATGAAATAGAATGAAAAATATTGTTATTATTTGTGTAAATATATTCATTAACTAGGAAAAATCCAAATTGTGATAATTATTTTTTTCAACTTTCCCCTTTTAATCCATTTAATGTTTTTCATTATGTTTCCATTATATCACAGTTTGTATTTTTCATAGTAAATAAATATATTTACAAAATATATAATTTTGTCCTCAAGGTCAATCCTATAATGGCGGTCAGTTGTTCTGCCATATTTTACCTCTTTGTTAAAATACAGTCGAGTCGCCTAGACTCCGATGTAGGTCAACTGAGATTGCAAATCTTGTTATGCATTATAATCAGAGTATATAGATCTCGTTGTAAAAGAAAAACATACAAAAGACATAGATTTAGATAATGACACATTCATTCTAACGAATAAATGAGAAATTGCATTATAATTTTCCTTGGAGACATATACTGGATAGTGTTACAGAATGTACTAGATAGTGGCACTTTAGTTTGCTATTCGCTGTTATACTCTTTCTCATTTGAGAATTTTCCATAAATTCATTTTTTTAATTTGAAGTGGGAAGTTTAAATTTGATTATAATGTCTAATATTTATTTTGCAATCAATAGTACAATTCCTAAGGAACAGTAAATTCGAAAACCAAAATATGTTGAATATCTGACAAATGTTTATAAAAATGGATTCCCGAAAATAAAAATTTGCAAATTATTTAAGTGCACGTTAGAGCATAAAATGTAAAAAAAAAAATCATATATGGTAAATCTGCTAAATAAAAATTCGTTCGATGTCTGATACTACTTAATAGCGTATTTTAAAACTTTTAAAAATTAAGAAATGTCTGAAATGTTGCATAAAATTTAGACATTTAAAAATATTTGTGAGCTTTTTGTGACTATATTTCGTGCTATATAAATAAAGTATATGCCTGATATCAAAGTAGTAGAAATTCATAGTACAATTAGAGTGTCACAGGAAGCAGAATACTGCATAAAAAATATTCCATGATGATTTCACAAAGCACTCATAAACATAATTAAGTGCAGCAAGCGACTTACGACGATTGATACTTCCACATTTTTTATTGTCATTGAAACAAAATATTAGTGAGTTTTCTTCAAGTAAACACTCTGAATTAAGATAACTGTTTACTTAAAATTTAATACAAATGCTATTGCATTACATATAAAGGGGAGAGTTAAAGTACGTCCATTACAATTAACACTAAAAATATATCTCAAAATAAAAAAAAAACCCTCCAAAATATACACTAAAACACTTTAATTGTTTAAAAACCGTCAAAAATCAATAAAAACATTAAAAAATATATTTTATATTTTTATTGATTATTGGACGTCTTTTAAGCAATTAAAGTGTCTTAGTATATATTTTGGGTTTGCGGTTGTTGAATTAAAACTCCTGAAAGTTATACAGTGTTAATATTGATGAAAATAAATATTCATTTTTAATCTTACAACTGCATTTATTAAAGATTTTTTATCTCCTTCACCTTTCATTTCTCTTAGTATTAAAAAAAAAATACGAGTTTAAAAATGTTATCATAAAACACTCCACAATTCAAACTTTTAATTTGATTTATCATTTTCTATATTTATAATCATAAAAGCACATTATTTTATGAAAAAGAAGAATTCTTTGAATGCAGATAATTTTATTTTACTTTTTAAAATAATATATGCTTCAGGAAATTTTTTCTAACCAAGAAAAAATGTTTACAGATTCATTTGAAATTCTTTTTCTGAGAAATGAATTATTTATTAAACTTTTTTCTTTCTACATCTTTTCATTCTGGCTGTCATAAAACAATTCAAAGAGAGATGCTGACTATAGGAAATGTTTCGATTTCAAGTGTTACGTTGTGTAAGTCTGTGGAAAAATTTACACATTGCATAGTCATGTGAAATTTGCCTGAAATAAAATATGTGCATTACATTTGTATGGATTTTTAAGGACTTTTGACAAATTTATAAACTGTATGACTTAGATACATGCTAAATTACGAATATCTAAAGAAAATTTTCTAAAAAAGATGAAGTGTATATTTGCCATTTAAAAACTACTTGGTGTAACGAGTTGTAACCTTGTATTCACAAATTTGAATCCCCAAAAAATCTAATTCTGAAAAAAAAAAAAAAAAAAAAAAAAAAAAATCCTAGATTACAAATGATATGTGTTTCGAAAATTGGTTTAAAAAATCTGTATTTTTTATATTTTTGAAATGAATTTTGGATGTAATTAGGAATTTTTATATGTAATTAAAATAAATCGACTTCTAGAAGCTTCAAATATGCGAATCCGAAGTTATAGCTCCTCCCACCAGTGAGTGTTCAGTTATGCATAAAAATCGATCTGCATTGCAATTTCTTTCGCAACGATTAGAAATTAATTTAACATTATTAGATACAAATTTTAAACATTCATTATTTCTAAACAGTGTTGTCAGTACGATACCTTTTTAAAATTCAGATTGTTTGATTACCACTACTTCTTTAAATTAGTGTAATTGGCCTTATTCTTGAATTATTTAATTTGACATTAAATAAGGCGAATAATTCTACTTCAAAAAATTGGTGGAAACCAAGCAATCTGAATTAACACAAAGTAGCCTACTGGCAACAGTGTTCCTAAACAGTTTTCGCAGTAGGCTATTTTTTTTTTTTATTCAGATTTTTTTATTCCCACTACTTGTTTAAAATAGCATAATTGGCCCTATTCTTGAAATATTTAATCTGACATTAATTAAGGCGAATATTTCTACTTAAAAAAAGTGGTGGCAATTAAGCAATCTGAATTAACAAAAAGAAACTTACTGGCAACAATGTTCCTAAACTATTTGGCCAAGTGACTTCCCGTATTATTCTAAGTTAATATTTACCAAATTATTGAAATATGATGACAAAATTAAGAGGCTTCTTCACTCATGCGAAAACACGCGGTCGCTAAAGTTAATCGTATGGGAGAAAGTTTTTAAAATATCTCGTTTGCATTTCAATATCTTTGAATGATTTATTTTGCACTGGATAGCTGAGGTCAATATCTATACAAAATGTTTTTTACTTTTTTAATTTTAATTAGAGGTTGTTGTTTTTTTCTAAACCGGTTCAGAAATTGAAGTGAATAGTGATCGACTTGAGCTATCCAATGCAAAAATAAAATAAATAAAATAAATAAAATAAAATAAATAAATAAAATAAATAAAATAAAATAAATAAATAAAATAAATAAAATAAAATAAATAAATAAAATAAATAAAATAAATAAAATAAAATAAATAAATAAAATAAAATAAATAAGTTAATTAAATTAAAAATGTAAACATTTAAAATTTATATTGGAATGTAAACAAGATATTTTAAAATAGTATTTCCATACGATTAACATTAGCGAGCGAGTGTTTTCGCGTGAGTGAAGTTGACTCCTAGGTATATGTATTAAAAATTGTAGAGTTTGGTATAATTTCCGTATAAAGCGCGGACCTAAGCTTATTTTTAAACATAAATTGAAAGAAAGCATACTTTTCAATTGAATGACAATTTCCTTTCTTTTCTAGGACAATTTGGTGACTAAAATGTATGGGGGATTCATTTTGTTTTTTGACCGATCTTTCCTAGAGCAATACAAAAAGTTGAGGATAAACTGGTTATTTTTACAGACATGGGAAAATAAGTGCACCTCCCCTTTTCACCCCCTAATGACTATGCCGTAAATCATCGTACAAAAATATGATTGGTAGCAGTCGATTAGTAATAATGTCTTATATATATTTTTTTAAGGTTTGTCTATATGTAAAAAATATAACAAAATTTGAAATATATAACACTATCGCATTTTAATATCTTATTTGGGATTTGCGGTAAACTTTATCTTCGAATCTCTGACGGGAAGTTATTTGATCAAGTTTTTCGGAAATGCAGGTTAAAATTTGGAACTCCTATGTCAAATTTCATTTTTAATCACTTCAAAACGAATTTTATTGCGAGGTAATTTTAATTTAACTGAAAAAGCACTTGGTAGAATGAACGGTAATTAAGGATTCGCATATTTAATCCTTTTGAAAATAAATTTCTTTTAAAGGTTACAATACTTATTTTGTTTTCAAATATTCATTCCAAATAATATACAATTTGAAAGTATTGTTAAAAAAAATAGGAATTGTACTTTATGGATATTGTAACAACAATTGACTACTACAAGCTTTGAATATACAAATACAAAATTACTTGCTTTAAACAGCACAAAGGACTTTCAAAATCAGCAAAACCGCTAAAAATTTCAGAAAATCGAAAATAATCCAGAATTTTGGTAATATGTCGCAAGATGAAACCAAGAAATTTATCAATTGGTTGCGAAAAAAATCATAAAATTTATCAGTCAATTGCAGTAAAAAATGAATTTTTTCAGTCGCTTAACCACGGGGGGGGGGGGGGGGATAGGGAATTTTGGTAATATGTCGCAAGAAGTAAGCGAGAAATTCATCAGATGGTTGCGAAGAAAAATCTCAAAATTTATCAGTCAATCGCAGAAAAAATGAATTTAAAAAATGGATTTTAGTAATCTGTCGCAAGATGAAACCGAGAAATTCATCAATTCATTGCGAATTAAAATCTAAAAAATTATCCGTCAATCGCAGTACAAAATGATTTTTTTCAGTCACTAAACAGGGGGGGGGGGTTATAAATAATTATTTTGGTGCAATCATTCATTAAACATGTAAAGGTTTTGCATATATATGATTTCAGTCCCTTTCAGGGTATATTTTATTATGTATGCCAATACTAAAACTTTAAAATTGTTTTCTCATTTCGAAAATTTTGCAATATCCATTTTTTTTTTCAAAATGCTCTATGAGCAATTGAGCATACTATTTCCTCTGAATAGTTTGAAATTTTTATAGATGTTTGTCATCATATTTGTCATAAATTCTGTGCATGTTTTTTTTTAAATTAGGTATAATTTCAAATTTTTTTAAAGGTAGTTAATTGCAAAAATATGATGCAAAAATGCGGAAAATATCAAAAAATTTAGATTTTTATTTATTTATTTATTTATTTTACCTTTATATTCAAATATATAAAATTTGATGCACATTTTTATTTGTATATATAAACCAAACCTGCATAAAAATATTGATTATTTTAATTGATATAGAATGCGCATGGGACATTTTGAAAAATTCTACGTAACGGTTAAAATATTCAGAAAAATTCCTTATTTTCTCCCAATTTTTTTTTAAATTTCTGGTGTGATAAATACATGCCATAATGCATATAGTGTGCCCTTGAATAGTATTTAAAGTGAAATAAAAAAAAATAAAAAAATGAGTTTGAAGGTCCCTTATCCTCTTAAATATACAAATTTCAAATTACAGGCTTTAAATATGCAAATACAAAATTATTGATTATTCCGACAAGAAGTTTTTGAGTTATGCCTGAAACATTTTCCTCATTGCAATCTTTTTTGTAATCAATATAAATGAATCTCAGACTAAGAATTTTCAAATTTAAATTCACATAATTTCTAAACGATTTCCCATTTTGTATCCGAGGGTACAAGTTACCAAAATATCAAAATATGATATCACAATTAGGTGATAGTTCTCAAAATTTCAATGTTTGTTACTACCATATCTAGTAAAGGACCCCCAAGCAAATTTAAAGTAGAGCATTATTACTTAAATAATACAAAGATTACATTTTTCATTACACGAGACATTCAATACATTATTTATACTGTTTGTATATTGAGGACTTGTATGTACCAAATTAATTTTTTGTCGATTATATTGTAAGAAATGTAAATAATTAAAACAACTAAGATATTTCTAGACATTTTAAAGTATTCTTATTTGTCAGGTGCAAAAAAACCTCAAATCAAAGAAATGCAAGATAGAAATAATATATAAAACTAGTAATACACAAGACATATACACCAAGAAGAAACATACACACAGAGAGTATACAAATACATGCTGTCTACTAAAGTCCTGACTATCCATTTAACTTTAGAATGGTCGAAGCTATAGTCATCAGCGTTGCGTCTAGGTATACTAAAGTAGCTATGCGCTATGTGATGAGACCACTTACAACGTAAAATAATGGCAAAGAGCGTTCTTATCTCGAAAACAATCCGAAAAAAATGTTGTACAGAACATTCCATTTTTATGAAGCAATCGCTTGCGTGAAGTTATAATTTTATTTAAAGCCTTGAAAAGAAAATTTTGCATTGACCAACTTCAGTTGCAGCTTCATTGAGCGACTAATTTCAAAAACAAGTGTGCCATTATAAGACAGACGGATATTTAATAAGAAAAGTATCACACGATAATCAAAGTCCAGTGTGTGGAAAACGTTTTGAATGACTCAATCAACAATGCTACCAGGACGAGATTTTTCAGAAAGTGCTCAAGACTTTTCCTCAAAAATACTTTTCTGGACGACATTGGGTGTTTCAGCAAGACTATGTATCAGCTCATCGCGCGCGCAAGAGTCTTGACTGGGTTAGGGCGGAGAACATTAACTTCATTTCTCCCAATGAATGTCCCGATATCAATCAATGATTTTTTTTTTAATTTGCAGAATTTTGAAAACAAAGGTCTTCGCAACTTCCCATCAAAATTTGGATGGTCTCAAAGAAAAATTGATTAAGGAATGGACCAATCTTCCCGGTGAGGTACTTCGCGCCGCAGTCAATAATGTTCCAAAACGGCAAAGTGCATGCATGAAATAAAAAGGCGGATACTTTGAGATCAAATGGGCTTTCGCATTATTTACATGTTAAATTTAATATATTTGAAAATAAATTTTTGATATTTATGTTTTTCTCGAAAATAATGGATTTTATGCCCATCCAAAACTTTTCCCGCACCCTATAAAAATAGTTGACAAAAGTAGTCTACGATTCTTACCTTGAAACAAAATTATGTATAAAGATTACAATTTAAGGAAGAAAACTAAGAAAACCTGTATTTGACGACGAATGTGACTCTAATAATGAGTATTCTAGGAAGATAAAAGTTTGATGATTTTTTTATTAATTACATATAATGAAACTTGTTTGTTAGTGTGGTTATTTTTGAGTGCTACTATATTTTTAGGGTTTCGTTCATCTCACGAAACCCTATTACCCCCGCTTTGTTGTCTGTCCGTCACAGAGCCATTCTCAAAAAGTATGTAACTTACAGAGTTGAAACTTAGTGTATAAATCTGAATAGCTGCTGTAAAGAGCTCAAAATATTAAAATTGAAAAATTCTTATTATTTTAATAAATAGAGATAAAAAAACAAAATTCTAACAGCCTTTTCCTATTAAATTGAAACATTTTTCGTTATAGCAGATGCCAAAGATTTAAAATCCACAATGAAATTATTTCTACAATAATTAATTTTCTATCAGACGATTTTCACGTGAAAAATGAAAATGAAATAAAAAGTTTCACCAGTTGAAAAAAAGACAAATATGAAATAAAATTGATTGACGTCATAGTCGTAATAAAACGGAAAATGTCTAAGATTTCTCAATAATACAAGGAGTATGAGTATGTGTAAGTGAACAAAGCAGATTAATATCACGTCATTAGAGAATTAAAAAGAAAATCTGACGTCATATAGGAAGTTTAACTAATTTTTCAAATGTTTGAGAATAATACAAAGCGAGTATCAATATAAATAATAGAAAATAGTAAATATATGAAATTGAGAAACATATTGAATCGTGATAAAAATCCGATTATGGAAATATTCGCATATTTTAAAATTTTGAAGGTGTACATTTTGTTTAATTTTGAAACTCTAATTGAAAGATCATAAATGTCTAATTGAAAGTCATTTGAAATTTTTTTTTAAATATTGCATTTAGTCCATATGACGGATATTATTATGATAGAATATAATAGCGAGCTTGGACCGCTATCCGTCTGGTTTAGATTTTCGAAAAAAGAAAAAAATATACCGGTAAATTTTTACTTTATAAAAAACATGACTTTTTTTTGTTGTTGTTGCTAAATGAAATTTGTTTGAATTTATTAAAGAAAGGATAAAGTGTTTTGAAAGGAATATTAAACGAAACCCTTTGAGCGATCTTCGATCACACTTATCCACTTGTTTCATATGCAGTCGAAGCAATAAAACACTGATCAGTTTAAATTATTTTTTTTTCATGATAGTTTCAAGTATTTATAATTGTATCAAACCAAATATGAACGGCAAAGTAATATAGTTTCTTTGTGTTAGGAGTGATTTTTTAAATAAATGAATAAATAAATAAGAACAAATAAAAAACAAAAACTATTGGTATTACATTATAAAATATATTTTATAATTTTTTTGTAAATATTCAATGATAAATATGTGTTACATGACATAATGTAAAATATAAATTAATATATTCGTGCAAAATTACCATTATTTTGAAGGGGCCACACATAGCCAATGTTTGATGTAAAGTAGTTAAAATTACCGACACAAACAGTGTTATCAGTCTGAAAAGTTTAGGCACACAATACATATGATAATAAAATTGGAAGGTTGAATATAAGAAAAGATTTCATGATAATTATTCAAAATGTAATTGAAATGAAACATAGTAGTTTCATAGCTACTACATTGTTTATATCACACTATTTATTTAAAAGTGATGCCTTTTTTAAAGTTATGTTACAAAACATCTATCTTAAAAGCTAGGCAAATTATACAGTATACACACACATGTCAACAAATGATGTATTTATTTCAATCAACTAACCCTTCTAACCTATCATCTGTTTTATCAAAGTGGTATGACAAAGAATTTGTAATGTCCGTTGGTTATTTTAGATTCTGAAGGCTAAAAAAACACTGCACTCTGTAACTACTGTAATTATTTCAGTTGTATTACGGCTATATTTTTAAGAGTGTCTCCAAAAATTTGAATGTCAGGCACAGACTATTCAACAATATATAACAAATGTTTCTTAAATGTGCAAAGACATTATGTGGGAATTGAATCTGTTTTCCTGCTTGAACTAAAACGACAGATGCAAAGCCAATCAGCGACTTCATCTTTGTATTGCGTCATATATTCTATGTTGAAGCATGCAAGCTCCAAACAACACTTCAAAATGTAAATTCAAAAGAGGTGTTTTGGATCGAACGGAAGCTTTTGCGAGAGTCTATGAAGTTGGTGAGTTAAGATGGTCGTATTTGAACTATACTGAGGACGTCGACACTGAAGGTTTTTAGATTAAATAAGATGTAATGCATAATAATCCGGATGGTTAATTAATTATTCATATTGTTACATGTATTTTTAACTTTCTTTGTAGTTACTTTCGTTAATATATAGTTTGATTTTAACGTGATGTTTTCTAGTTTATTTGAAGTAACTTGAGTGAATTATTTATTAAGTTGGTGTGAGAGAAAATTAAACCCCACAATTATAACTTAGAAATATGAAACATGTAGAAATAGCAGTTTTACAGAACATTTAAGGTAAATGTATTTTGCAATCTTTTTAAAATTAAAGTCATGCTCTTTATCAGAAATTGTCAGCAAATTTTCCTTCATAATTCTCTTAATTATTAATACAAAAATTAAACAATATTTTAAGTGTCTAAACACTGCTAATTTTTACATAGAGATACATTTCACAAATAGTCAGCATGCTTGTTTCTTTGATTCATACAGGGAAAGGTAAACAGTGCATGCGTGTGTGAACGAATAAAAAAATTAAATTCATATTTTTTCATCAATAAACACGAGTGTGTATGAACATATTATTAAATATATAACAGATACATTTAAATAAGTTTTTGTTACACATTTGCAGTTTTATTTTATCAGATAATTCGAGGTGTAATTGTACTTACATGTGTATAATATTAAGACATACGTAAATTCAATCTTTTACCACGTTGACGGACAGTAGGAACAAGTGAAGTTTGAAAATTGACACTATATATTTTTGTAATTTTTAGAATAGTAGAAGTATAGTTTTACTCTTTCTGCTTAAATAAACTTAATTTTGATTAATTCAGCACCTTTAATTAGGTTGCACTACTCCTTTACAACCACGTCAGGGTGGCTAATGGTCAGGGAAAAAATACAGTCAAAAAAAGTGATAAACACCAGTATATTCTTATAGAAAAATTTATGTTGATTATTCGATCAAATAATCAATTTGAATTTTTCTATAAGAAAATACTGGTAATTTTCATTTTTTTCTGTATTTTTCCCTGACCACTAGCCACCCTGCACGTGCGTACTGAAGCTGCAACTCGTATAACAGGTGGAAAACGAACTTCAACCTAAAAAAAATGTTTCCAAAACATGACACTAGGCTTCTACTTGTACGCTGGTAAATACACATTTGTGCTGCTATAGTCGTAGTGTCTAAAAACGACCGTTTTGTTTTGGGCGGCTATAGCCATCATGCCACATTGTGACCTTCGCTTTGACGGCTATAGCCACAAGTGTCGGTCAACGTGTTAAATAAATTTAGCAATGATTTTCTATAGAATCTTATTTACAGAAATCAATAATTCTCTCCCAAAGTCTTAAAGAGAAAAAAATTATATCCACGCCTCATATGAGAGAGCGAAATATTTCATATCTTTAACTGATAACATAAACTCTCTTAAATGATGTATAAAGTACCATACTTTATCAGAAGCTTGCTTTTCAACTTTAGATAAATATATATTTATTTAAAATATTTTACTACGGTTTAATGTATATCAAATTCCCCAACGTCTTTCTTTTAAAATTATTATCTTGATATATGAAATAACAAGATGCATATAAATTTCGAGTACAGACTTGCATAATGTATGATGCTTATAATGTAATGGCTCTGACAATTTACTTTTGTGCTGTTTAGCATCAAGGAAAATATTGTATTTTAAATTCATGATATAGCATAAAAATACAAATTTTACTTTTTACGAGTGAGTCATTCATTTATGTCTATATAATGGATAAACTATTTTATATTTTTTAACAAATGAAAAATACAAAATAATTTCATATCAGATTCAGAAACATGATTATTAAAAATAAATAATACGTATCTGTTTATAAAAAAATTTACTTCGTACAACAGTAATTTTGGATACTGATATTTTATTAGAGTTTTAGATTTTGAAGAAATATATTTTCTTTGGGTCTTTTGTTAAATGGAATCCTCTGTCCAGAAGTTTATTTATATTACTTTCGAATTTATATCCATATAAATTTTATTCTACGTTTTCATTTATTTAGGGAAATATATCCAAGCATCTATACCATGCCGAAAAACTCTATTTCTGTAGACAATTTTCTGATTTTTTAAAAAAGCTTAAAACGTATCAATCAAATATAAAATTATTTATATTTGCTTGTGAATTAAAAATAAAAATATCTTTGTGGATTACTTATGAAAATGCGACTTACATAATTAATTACGATTCCAAAGAAATCCTACATAAATATATTTAAATAAACTAATTATTATCAATCTCATAAAAGTCCCAGGTCCCTGTTAATATATATATATATATATATATATATATATATATAAGCAGTAACCATCACATCACAAACAAAACAGCTATATATTCTTGTGAACAGCGCCAGAAGCTGCATATTAGAACTCACAAATTCAATATAATCCAGCAAAAATATGATTTTGGCCTGAACTAGCACCACCCCCCTCACCAGAAAAAAGACAACACAAGAAAACACTGTAGAAAATATATGTAAATAAAACCGAAACAAGCTTCGGCCTCATCAGCAGTGGGTAAATTCAAAGGCAGCCAAGCATCCGAACAAAAAGATTAACAATTAGTGGCAGTGGGTTTCGGCCAGAGCGCTGCGTAGCAAAAAATTCAAAATGTACAGAAACATATTTGAATACTACTTAACAGACGCTCCCCCCACCGTACCCTACGCCACAATATAAGCGAATGCTGTACCAATATCACAATACTGAATCACCGTAGTTGAAACAAATGTCTCTTCGAAAATACACACAACCAATTCAGCCACGTTGCCACAATTAAAAAAGTAAAACACGATAAGCAAACCAAATCCGTTATTCAGTACACAATCCAGATTCGTTCCACGTCGGATGCCAACAAACACAGCCATCATCATAAGACCGTCCTTTTCAGGCTTTAGGAATTACGAGTCATTTACTGTTGAATGTAAGCAATCTATCAATAATGGAGGCAGTCTGCAAAAACTGAATATTTTTTGATAAATTTTAGAGGGATATTGTTTTTATAATATAAATGACTGATAAAATAAAATAGTTCATTATTAAACAGGTTTTTATTTGAACAAATTCTGTAAAAACGGTAAATTTGACCAATTGTAATATTTATATACACTGTTAAAAATAAATCCGTAAATTCACGGTAAAACTACTGGCAGCAAAGTAGCCGGACTTTTTCCGTTCCTTTAGTAGATTTTCCGTTTTGAAAGATAAAAGAAGGACAATCTCCGTTTGCAGAAACGGTAACTTTCCGTTAACGTTCTCAGAAATCACGGCAATATTCCTCGTAGCATTCACAGGAAAGGGAATTTTCCGTTATAGATAAACTCGGTTTAAAAAATATTTTACATCTGACTTGGTGCTGCCATCTATTGACAATTGAGGGAGTTGTTACTATGTGATATACGTGAAGAACATATTCTAGTCGAACTGGGTTTTGAACCAGGGGTGACAGTGACTCGAGTCCAGCGTCTCGCCGGTTTGACCAGTGGCCACTTGCTAGAACAACAGTTTGAAAGGATCATATGGAAATTCTCAAAATGGCGGCTTAGATCTGATATAGTTTGGTGTTTAGAAGCTTGGTAATTTTGAAGTTAATTGCGGGGAGATTTCGTTATGAGATGATGTTGATGTTTTAAAATTGTAATATAGGATAAAAACATGAATTATATATATTCTTAATTTGATTGTTAGATGTAAAATATAAATATTATATTTGAATTAAATTCGATAAAAAATGTTTGCTTGTTTAAGAAAAGCGATTTTTTTTTCAACTATTATATATTTTTTAAATGGTGTTGTTCGCTTAGAATATATTTTCAGTGCGAGTGCTTTTTATTACTTTAAATATTAAATTGCGAATAATTTTAAAGGAATGAGAAAAATATTATTATTTTCTTTTTATTTGAAAGCGTTATTTTTGTATGTTGCTTTTTTGAGTAAAATCGATTTTGTTTTCACTTAATTTAACTATTATATATATATATTAATCTGCTTGTTTAGAATATATTTTAAGTGCGAATATTTTCTTATAACTTTAAAAAATAAATTGTAAATAATTTTAAAAGAATGGGAAAATTGTTACTTTTTTTAATTCGAAAGTACTTTTTTTTTTTTTTTTTTTTTTTTTTTTTTTTTTTTTTTTTTTTTTTTTTTTTTAATAAACTCGAAATTTTAATTTATTAAATTTTTAGTTTTTCTGTGCAACAACATGTCAGTTTTTTAAACATTGAAAATAAATATGCAGCAGATAAGATAACGGAATATCTCCGTTGGCCCCTTTCCTCTCCGTCCGTTCCGTTGTTTTCAGGAAATATGAGAAAATTTTCTGTTTTTTAACGGAAAATACCCTTTTGTAGCAAAAAAGGACTTTTTCTGTGAAATTCGGGAAAAAAATACCCGTGAATTTCAGATTTTTTTAACAGTGTATATACGTTTGTGAATATTTGAAGACCAATGAATTAATTGATTCACAGTTAACGGAAAACTGGTACGCTTATCAAAAACTGAAATTTGTAAAACATTTTTAATCAAAAATTTTAGATCAAGATAATTAGCGAGCTTGTTATCATCATTAGTTTTCTTTAATACTAAAGAGTCAGACTCTTTAGTATATTTTATGATATATGATATATATAGTTTATGATAACAAACTCGCTAATTATCTTGATGTAAAAATTTTGATTAAAAATGGTTTACAAATTTCAGTTTTTGATAAGCGTACCAGTTTTCCGTTTACTGTGAATCAATTAATTCATTGGTCTTCAAATATTCACAAACGTATGTATATAAATATTATAATTGGACAAATTTACCGTTTTTACAGAATTTGTTCAAATAAAAACCTGTTTAATAAGGAACTAATTTATTTTATCAGTCATTTATATTATAAAAACAATATCCCTCTAAAATTTATCAAAAAATATTCAGTTTTTGCAGACTGCCTCCATTATTGATAGATTGCTTACATTCAACAGTAAATGACTCGTAATTCCTAAAGCCTGAAAAGGACGGTTTTATGATGATGGCTGTGTTTGTTGGCATCCGACGTGGAATGAATCTGGATTGTGTACTGAATAACGGATTTGGTTTGTTTATCGTGTTTTACTTTTTTAATTGTGGCAAGGTGGCTGAATTGGTTGTGTGTATTTTCAAAGAGACATTTGTTTCAACTACGGTGATTCAGTATTGTGATATTGGTACAGCATTCGCTTATATTGTGGCGTAGGGTACGGTGGGGGGAGCGTCTGTTAAGTAGTATTCAAATATGTTTCTATACATTTTGAATTTTTTGCTACGCAGCGCTCTGGCCGAAACCCACTGCCACTAATTGTTAATCTTTTTGTTCGGATGCTTGGCTGCCTTTGAATTTACCCACTGCTGATGAGGCCGCAGCTTGTTTCTGATTATTTTTACATATATTTTTTTTATACAGTGTTTTCTTGTGTTGTCTTGTTTCTGGTGAGGAGGGTGGTGCTAGTTCAGGCCAAAATCATGTTTTTGCTGGATTATATATATATATATATATATATATATCAAAGGGTTTAGTAACGAACTACCTGAAGATCAACATTATTGTAAAACCTAATTATTCATTTAAAAAAATGTACAATCTAAAATTTGTTTTAGTACTACATGTTTACCATTTACTTTTAAATGACAATCATTAATTACAAAAGTGTTTAAAGAGATTAAAAAAATTGAAAGTAAACTATATTTTGAATTACGTAAAATCATCATAAATAAATAAATAACTGTTAAAAAAATGGAATTTCTGATTAAAAATATCAACTTGTTTAAATTTTTGTCACATCTGTTTTATAGGAACTCAGCACTCATAGCAAAAAAAGAAAAACTATATATATTATGACCTTATTATTTTTTTGTATATTATTAAGTAAACGTGAAATAGTTATGTTAATTAGATGTTAAATTATATATTAAAATATGTCAAATTTAATCCAAAAATGTTTTAAAAATAAAATTATTTTTTCGACAAAATTGAAAAAAAAATTAAATTTTAACCACGTATTTCAAAACGCTACTAATATTTTATTTTTAAAAAAATTCAGTTAAATTTTTTGTGCAGGTCATCAGTAATATTTCAAATTGATTTAAGTATCGGATTTTTTTTTTAATATCAATAGTTAAAAAAAAAAAAAAAAACCTTCAATTATATACAAGTGGAAAAAAGCGGAAAAAATGACTAGTTTTTCTACATATGATTTTTTTAAAGTTATCAACATATTAAAAATTGGATCCTTAAATCTCTTACATATAGTATGATGTTCAACTAAAAAAAATTCAAGCACTTTCATTCATATCTGGAAAAGCCTTAGCATTTTGAAAACAAGAAAATATAAAAAAAAAAAACACGAACTGAGATAAATAGTTTTAACGTTTTCATTTGCAAAGCGGTTGCCGCGGTATTTAAATGCACAAAATTACAACAGATGTTTGTTAAATTAGCTGTAAATGTTGTTCGGTATCTGCCTGAAATTTTGTCAGGATGTAGCCGTAAGTATTTGGTATGTAACAAGATAAAAATCTGAAAATCAAAATTTTTACGAAATTTTGATATTTTTACAATGCCGAGTCCCGTTAAATAATTGTTTAACCAATCATCACGAAAGAAAGTAAAAAGTTAAATATAATTTACTATATGTTTTTATATGAATTTTGTTCTTGTAATCGTTCATATTTTACATCATTAATTACTTTTCTTCAGTATGTTTCTAGAAATAAAACATCTGTTTTTAGATAAAATGTTTCTCTATGAATATCTGTATTTTAGCATGATTTAGTTTTTTATGTAAAGATTACGTTTCACGCAAAAATATTTATCATGAAAATTTGATGATAGTAAATATACGGCAGAGAAAAATTACTTACGCACAAAATACATTTCATACTCCTTATAAGATATATTGTGTATATAATTTCAATTTATTATTAGAGAATAAATTATGGTTATATTCTATGGATATTTTGCTCAAAATAACAAAATACTTTTCGTGATAAAAAATGTTGTTGTATAGATACATTTTTCATGTTCGCTTTATTTATGCAGTAACATAATAACAATTTTGTATAAGCTTAACGAAAGAATGCAGATTTTGTACAAGTAAAAATCCATAATACTGATGCCGCTCATTTTTCATAATACGTTTTTGAAGTGAGGAATATTCTTTTATTATTCGATTTTATTGCAGGGGGATATGCGGCAACAAGATATTATTTCTCGAGATAAGTTTGACATGATAAATTTCTAATTCTTTTTTACTGTTGATACTCATATTAATGATTTCAAGAGCACGTCAGATATTTTCTTATGATAATCAATGATAATCATAAGTAAGTTGAAGAATACTAAAGTAAAAACCAATTTTTTTTTTATTTTAGGATATATTCATAACATGTATTCAAACATTGTAGCTTAAATGTTGCGCAATATTTGTATGAAAAGTATTCTAGTTTTCAACTAAATAAATATTATTTAAATTACATTTTACATGCTTTAAAAAACGATTTACTTTTCCGGATTGATTTTTTCTAATGAACACAAACAAAGTGTGAAAGGATGGTTCTGCCATTTGAAAATTATACAATTTGTAATGGTATAACACCTTTTTGTGCAAAGATGCATTCATATTGCTAAATAAGTCATTGTTACCATTTCATTATTACCGTTATTTTTCTTATAGAACAAACAATGCTTAAAATAGCATGGGGTCCTGCTTTATTTTCAAAATCTATCACATTAAAAATCTGTTGTAACTTATTTCAATTTTGTAGAAGTGTTGAAATTATGTACTATGAAAAACAGCAATGATTTTACATAAAAGAAAAAACATAATTTATTTTTTAAAAGATTAAGCAAGATTTTAGTTATATCCTTCATTTTCTTGAATTAGATTTCATTAAAAATCAGCTTTTAAATTTACTTTAATTGTACACATTAGCCAATTGTACTGATAAAATTTATTTTGATTGTACACACTGTTATGTAGAAGCTTAAAGACGAAAGATAAATGAAAATACTGAGCAATTTCACTTTTTGTTAGCAAAATGTGGGTATTTCTCAATGTTTACTAAATTAATATTAACACTCCTGTCATGACTGATTATTTTATAATGTTTTGCGGCAGTATGAATCTCGCAGACTTTCCCAAAATTTTAATAT
This sequence comes from Maratus michaelseni, assembly GCA_963931845.1. Taxonomy (NCBI): domain Eukaryota; kingdom Metazoa; phylum Arthropoda; class Arachnida; order Araneae; family Salticidae; genus Maratus; species Maratus michaelseni. The sequence goes on along the minus strand of OZ007593.1, from coordinate 300,873,352 downwards.
TAACTTTTTTTACTTTTTTGTCGAGTGTCACTTCACACTGGTTTTTATTACAGAAACCCTTATATACAGTACCAGTATTTAAAAACAGCATTCTTAGTTTTATTTAACCGAAATTTCTGTTATTATTCTAAGCAAAATTTCTATTCTTAAAGTGGGATACTCAAAAGACGGAAAACTTGGCAGATATGTAATCCGTTTGATAACAGGTATCTGATAACGAAGGATTAATCTGATCATTTGCGAAAAAGAATCTGTCCGATTGTATCTAAAATATAACCCGATAGAAATTTTCTGTTAGTATAGAATCATTAGATTTGCTAACAGAACAACCATTTAATGAGAAACAATTATGAGTTTGCATTTGTTACAAATATTAACTTATCCAAACCGTGACCATAAAGTGACTTCTTTGTTTTAAGATATTTTACCCGTGACCAAAAGTATATGAACAAGAAAAAATGTAAATAATCATAAACTTTGTACAATTCTAAAATTCTGAAACATTATATAATATGTATTTATAATGTAAAGAGTTATAATAAAGATTTATAATCTTGTTCTTTTTTATTTAAAAAATTATTACAAAAAATAGGTATTAAAATTTTTAATGATTTTAAATATAAAGACACTGCTTGAAAGTTCGAATCTATACAATTTTAATAGGATTGGTAACCGTCCTTTTCTCTGGAGACAATAGGCCAAAGGATTCGACCGGCTTGGAACAAATTTTCATAATTCCGATATAGCTGCCCCGGCATTGTAAAAATCTTCTTGAAGGTCTGCAATGCATGAATATTAATAACAGTTCCAATAAAAAGTAGCAGGTGGACAAGAAAACGTCCCTTAACGGAAAATAATAAATTAAATTTTCATTGGAGAACATATTTTCTCAAACAAAGTATCCCAGTTATAAAAGTCTCATTAAAATTATATATCAAATATAAACGAAGTCAGTCTAAATCAAGGTGTATAAATCATACATATTTTTAATATCAAAATATATATGTATACATAATACCTTACCTTTGTAAAATTATTGCTAAACATTTGAACACATTGGCGCAAAAAATTAAAGGAACAACCATAAAAATGTGCTTTACGTTAATTCTATTACAGGAACTTCAATAAAAGGTAATTGATTCGTAATTCAATGTCAACGTTTTCACTTAGTCCAATGGGATTAACCTTCGCCACAGAAAAAATATGCAACGAATGCCCGCGATTAAACGAAACCGTCACAGGATATCTTAAAAAATTATACCCATTTCCACCATCACATTTAAAGAAGATAGCAACTGTGATGCAATCACATATTTTATTTCCTTTTTCATTTTAAAATGTTTCAAAATTAATATTTCCCCATTTAAACTGTATTTAAAAAAATAAAAGAAAAAAGCATTTATTTTTATTTCTTTATTGAGTGCGTCTTCCTAAATTTGTAATAAATAAAACTTAATAATAAGACATAATTAATATACTACTTTAAAAATATCATTTCTTTTCTATTTTTTTTCCGTTACAGTTTAAAAATTAAATTTTATACTTCTTCCCCTTTGATATCCATTTTTATTTCGGTTATCTGTTTTTATTTAAATAAAAACGGTATTTTATGTAATAGCACAGAGGTGTCGCTAGACTAGGTGGCTCCTTATAGGGTTGTCGTACTTGGCATGTTCGTTTCGCCAAGGGCGATGTTTGTTTTCACTTTCTGGGCACTCAATTTAAAATTTTCCATTTATTTTCTATCTAACGTCTTTTACCCGTGCGTTTAGTTGGGAATCTATTTGTTTTCGCAAGTATTTGTGTTGGCGATATTGTATAGATAAAAAATTTAGTTAGTTATGTAACTGTTACGGTGACATGAGGTCATGCGCTCTCCTTAGTGTCGATTAAATGAAAAGCAATTATGTCTTTTTGAATATTTTTTGCTGCTAATCCTTTGACTCGTAGCTCACCTGTATTTTATTACTCCAACATTGCCTGAAAAATAAAGATTTCGTCGAGCACGGAATAGAATTAGTTCATTTTAAAAAAATCGACCTTTTCTGCCAGTGAAAAAATGTTTTCGAACCTGAGATTATATACTCCACTATATGAAAATGGCACACGTGATGATCGAACGCCATCACATACAATTGGTGCGTGACAAAAGGAATTTTTTTTTAAAAATTTTTTTGGAGAGATTGATAAAATGTCATCATAGTACTATTGTGCACTGCTTGGAGGTGATACTTCATATTTACGTTGACTTCAACTGTTCCTGTGTTTGGGTGCATTAATTTTTAAGTACACAAGAATGCGTTAATTCTGTATGATTCCAGTATTTGAGAGATTGTGGTTGTGCGGAATGCTTGAGTACGTATTAACTGTCAGTAGGGTTGGAGAGGCCTCAGCCTCAGCATCAATAAATTCTCGGGAATTTCTACAAAATGTGCAATTGTGAAGGAACAAGAGATGTTCGCTGTTATTGTGCATTTACAGCGATTTCAGCGTTGGAAATGCGGATGTGTGTCATTTGAGAAGCTGCTCTGAATTATTTTTTATTATTTCTTTTTCTCTAGTCTGCATTAAAGGTGATTTTATTTAGTATAGCTGTTCTATTTTCTCATAACGAATAAGACAGATTTACTACGATCCTACAATGGATGACTATAAGTGTAATCTGACTCGCGTGTGAATTAAAATTTTTTTTGTTATCTTGTGATAAAAAAAAGAAAGAAAAGAAACGACAAGAAGAAAGGTTTGTTATTTTTGAAGTTCTACTCATGTTATAGTACAGGTAAAGTACATGTCTTGTTTTTCTTTTGCACTGTTTATTAAATATGTGTTTATATTTCATATTGTTGATTGTAAATAACTATAATTTACTTAAATATTTTTTATTTCTTGAGAATATATTTGTATCATTATGACTAATTCAAAGTGTAATTTTAACATTGCAGTACCCGCTTATGAAGGGGAACCAAATAAATTAAATTTTTTCTTTGATATTGTTAGTAATTATGCAAAAATTAACAAATGGACCAATGATCAGGAGGTTTTGTTTATAAAAACTAAATTAGCTGGTCCCGCATTAAAATTCTTTCTTGAAAATGAAAAGATAAAAAACTCAAATGATGTGAATTTTATTAAACAGGAATTTTCTCGATTCTTTTCTAAAGAATCTCAAACAGTTGTTGATATTGAATTTGATAATATCAAACTTTTACCAAATGAGAGTGTTAATAACTTTTCTCATAGATTAAACACATTGGCTAATAAAGCTTTCAAAACTAAAGATCCAGGGTTTCTTAATGAAATAAAATATAAGAAACTCCTGCAATGCTTACCATCAGATATTAGAATCAAAGTTAGAGAAGAACGAATTGATGATTACGACAAAGCAGTCGAAAGAGCAGAAATTTTAGAAAATATTTTGTCCAATGAAAAATAAATTAACATTCATAATGAGTATTCTAATCATGTTGATTTTTCTAAACAAATATCTGAATTAACCGAAAAAATAAATGCTTTGTCATTTGTAAATAATACACAATCTGATGACTCTAAACAATCACACACACGTCCTAGTTATAAGAAGGACAATCGTATTTTATATAAATCAAAGAAGTCTAGAAATTTTAGTTTTAATGTTCGAAATAAAAATAACAAAAATGTAGAAATCTGTCAGATTTGTTCTAAAACTGGTCATGTTGCTCTGCAGTGTTTTAAATATAAGAATTTGTGTAAAAGAAAGCAGGCATTTAATCGAAATTATTCTACATCATACAGAAATCTGACTTCAGATAATTATGGTTCTAACCATTCTGAATCTTTAAACCACCATTGAGACACAGTACAGCTGGTGAGCTATCGTCTCAAAATTCATACCAATAATCATCAGCAATTATGCCTATTTTGTCCAGTGAAAGATTAGTAAAATCAACTTATTCCCAAACGTCTAATGAAATTCAGATTTGTAACAGTCAATCAACTCAGACTGATGAAAAGGAAGTCATTTATAATGTATATGATAAATGTTCTTTTTTACCTGTTGCTTCTAGTAAATTTGGTAAATTTGAGGCATTTTTATTACTGGATACGGGAAGTTCAATTTCGCTTTTATCGTGCAATTTTTTAATGAAATAAAAAATATATTTATTATAAACATCTGGCTTCGTCAGTAACAATTTCAACTGTTAATTCTGCCGTCAAATTTTCTTCCTGTATCTCTGTATCTATCAAAATTGGTAAAGTATTCTTTCGGCACACTCTTTATATAGTTGATATTGCAAACTCTTCAAAATTTGTCGGGATTTTGGGATATGATTTTATTATGCAAAGAAATATAGTCATTAATTCCAGTGATAATACTGCCTCAATAAATGGTGTTGTGATACAGTTAAAAAACAACCGCATGCAAAATCCAATAAGTGCAGTTTGTGTTGATCAAATTTTTGCAAGTGATATAAGTAATAATGAAATTATTTCGAATGATATTGTGAGTAATGCCAAAGTAGATGAATCACATGATCAGATTTGTGCATATCTCGCACATAAAGTAAACTTAGATCCTTACGAACAAAAATTTGTAAAGATTAAAATTCCCATCTCACCAAAACACGATGCGATGTTATTTTGTAGAGACATTTCGTCTGCTAATGTATTATGTCATGATTCTCTCATAAAACTTGATTTTCATCATCAAACTATTTCGTATCCTAAAATTATGCATGTGTATGTTGAAAATTTGTCTGATCATGTTATTCATTTGAATAAGAATATGGAAATGGGCCATCTGAGTGTTCCTGATGAAATTATTGATCAAACTGACATGGTAAAAGAATCAAATATTTCTAAGAGTAATGATATTGATATTCAGTGTAATTTTATTACTGCATCTGATGAAGTGCTTGCGCAGCGAAAAAAGGAACTTTCTATTACTGATTTTAAATTAAACCATTTAAAGGATAATGTAAAGAAAGAAATTTCTGAACTTTTATTAAAACATTACCCGGCATTTTCAAAATCAGTAAAAACACTTGGTCACACTGACCGAATTGTGCCAAAGATAAAATTTATCAATGATTTTCCAATAAAAACTCTGCCGTTTAGTATTCCACAAGCGCTTCAGGCCGAAGCAAAAGAGCAAATTGATCAACTCGTGGAAGCAGGAATAATAGAGAGGAATTGTTCTGAATGGGCTTGCCCAATTTTACTTGTAAAAAAAAAGCCTGATGGGTCAGGCAGGCAGAAATTTCGTTTGGCATTAGACTTAAGAATGCTTAACTCAGTTATTCAGGGATCTTCCTACCCCCTTCCCAAAATTCAAAATATCATTACCAGTTTGTCATCTTATAAATATTTCACTAGTTTAGATCTACAACAGGCGTATCACCAAATTGACATACCCCAAGATTTACAAGATAAACTAACATTTACATCTCAATTTGGCTGTTTTAAATGTAAACGCTTGGTATTTGGATTAAAAAATTCAGCCTCAGTGTTTCAAACATTAATGGACATGTCTATTGAAGAAATGAATTGTGAAGGTATCTTCGCTTATCAAGATGATTTTATTTTCGGCGCAAACACATTCGAAGAAACTCTTCAAAAACTCGAGAAAATTTTACAGGTCTTTTCAAAGTATAACTTGACTTTTGCTCCCAATAAATGTAATTTTCATCAGACCTCTACTAACTACTTAGGGTTTCATATAGAAAATCATACAATTAGTCCTATTCAAAGTAACATTTTGCGAATCACTTCATTTCCTGTCCCTAAAACTAAACGCCAACTTAAAGGTTTTATTGGTTTAGCGACATTTTATAGAAATCTGATACCTAAATTCTCTGAGATTATACATCCGTTAATTCAGCTTACTACACCTAAAGCAAAATTTCATTGGACACCAGAACATAATAAAATTTTCAATGATATACAGAAAATGTTTTTTTCTGAACCCGTGCTCCATTTACCAAATTGGGATAAACAATTTTTCTTAAATACTGATGCATCACAAGTTGCTATCTCAGCTGCTTTACTGCAAGAGTTTGACAATAACTTACTTCCTGCTGCTTATTTCTCTAAAGCACTATCACCTTTTGAAAAAAAAATACCCTGCAATTAAATTAGAGTTAATGGCTATATATAAAGCAATTATTGCCTTTAAATATTATCTTTATAACAGACATTTCACTGTTTTGTCTGACAGTGCACCCTTAGACAAATATCGTAAAACCACTAATCATGCAGACATTATAACTAGATGGCTCACTGAGTTATCAGAATATTCATTCGAGTTTCGGCACATTCCAGGGTCATCTAATGTTCTTGCGGACTATCTCTCTAGAAATGATTTAAAAAATAATCAACAAACTTTGGATACAAATCCTGAGTTGATTTACGAATCTAACCATATTCTACCAATTGTTGAAAATGATAAACAAGACAAAAGTATCACAGAATCACACTCAGATAATTATTTGAATGTCGGTAATTCAGAACATCATAAAGATCCTCTCCTTGAGATATCAAACCAAACATTTGTCAATGAACAATTAAAAGATACATAAGTATATGTTATATATCAGGAAATATTGAACAATGGTAATTCAGAGAAATATAATATGTATTTTATTCATCCAGACACCAAAGTTCTGATGTGTAAAAAAATCATTCCATACAACTCTAAAGTTTCATATCACATTGTTGTACCACATTCGTTAAAAGCTAAGGTTTTAGCGGTTTCACATCTTTCACACTTTGGTTTAAAGAAAACCTATGAATTTTTAACTAAAAGATATTTTTGGAAGGGCATTTATACAGACACATTAAATTACGTTGCATCATGTGTTAAATGTTTGCAACATAAGCACCACAAAACACAACCTGCACTATTACAAGCAACTTACATTCCTAAACAACCAGGTCATACTGTGGGAATTGACATTGTTGGTCCTTTCAGTAATAATTATTCCGTTTTAACAGAAACAGATCATTTTTCCAGACACATGGAATTATTCCCTTTAAAAGAAACTACTGCTGATCGAGTTGTTGAATCACTATTCAAATATTTCACCTGTTTCGGGCGACCTTGCGTAATTTTATCAGATTTAGGTCCCTAGTTCATTTCTAATGTTTATAACATCTTTAACGAAATCCTTGGTATAAAAATATCTCATGCATCCGTTTCACACCCCCAGGCGAATGCTATCGCTGAGAGGGTTAACTTATCAATTAAAACCTCAGTTAATACCTTATTACTTGAAGGACATTCCTTTAAACATGCATTATTGATTCACAAATTGCTCTACACATTCATCTACTAAATTCTCACCTAATCTTTTACATTTTGGGCGTGAATTATCATTGATTTTTGACACATACGACACTCATGCAAATCAACCATTTCTTGATAATGTTGACACATATAAATTGTTAAAAGAACTTGACTCAATGTACCAAGAAGCTTATGAAAACATTGTTTCTGCTCAACATCAAAGAAACCTAAAATTTTCTCAACATGCAAAATTAAGACCATTAACTGTCCAAGATATTGTTTATCTGAAATCTAGAGATAAATATATACCTAAATATACTGGATCTTATGAAAATATTATGAAACATTCACCTGTTTCATTCACTATAAGAAAATATCAGTATCCACATGCTGTTTCCTTTAAAGTGCACATTGATAGGCTTTTACTAGCTCCACCTAGAAATACCTATCTTAATTCTAATTTTGACAATAATTCAAGTACTAATAATAACAATAATTATCAGCAAGATAATAATAGCAACATTCCTTATAATATAATATCCAGATATAATCTTAGAAAAAGAAAATAAATGTAATACCACATGTTTTATGTCAACTGGCCAGGATATGGAACTATGTTTGATTGTGTGCTATATATATTCAATCCTTTACTAATTTACTGGCTGGTACAGTTTATGGTGTATAAGATTATTTATGCAGTATACAAACTTGGTTTTATATTTTGTTTTCTTGTCACAAATATCTATCAGTTAATTACTGTGATATTTTAATGCTTTCATTTTATAATATACTTATGTAAGTTTTCTCTGCACTTTATTGGAATTGCATTAATTATACTTTCTAAACATTGTCTAATACTAATAAATGTTACTATTTGGTAATTTCTTTGCGCATAGAATAAATATTGGATTTTTTTAATATTACATTATATTTTCATCCTACATTATAAAAAAAAGTGCTTTATATACTTATAGCAAATTAAGCACTTATTCCATTCTGTGTTCAAAACAGACTATTGGACTGTTATGATAACTATAAATCAAGTTGCAAATATTTTTAAGCAACATCTATAAGAACTATGAACAGTTTCAACAAATAAGAGAAAATATGTCATCTTTAAAAAAATTGCTTCTGCAGAAGAAATTTTTTTTTAAGCGCTTTCACTTGAAAAGATGACTACATATATTAAATAAATTTTGGTGTGTACACATTGAACTGTTTTAAAAGATTTATAAAAAAGACCTAGGCAACACATTGAACTCTTTTAAAAGACTTATAAAAAAGACCTAGGCAACACATTGAACTGTTTTAAAAGACTTATAAAAAAGACCTAGGCAACACATTGAACTGTTTGAAAAGACTGAAAAAAAAAGACCTAGGCATCACATCAAATGATATTCAAATTTTTGTATTCTCTTACATATAGAATACAATATAAAATAAATGTTCTTTATGTCATATAACTTCTATAGTATTACGAATATTCATTTAATTTAGTGTATAATTAATTTTTTATTGTGCCTAGTGTATTGTACATAGATTCCCAACAATTTAAATATTTTTTAAAAAATGCAGCTTTTTTTCAAAATTCAATTAAATTAATTTTTTAGCGGTCTTTTGAGTGATAATATGTGATGCAATCACATATTTTATTTCCTTTTTCATTTTAAAATGTTTCAAAATTAATATTTTCTCATTTAAACTGTATTTAAAAAATAAAAGAAAAAAGCATTTATTTTTATTTCTTTATTGAGTGCGTCTTCCTAAATTTGTAATAAATAAAACTTAATAATAAGACATAATTAATATACTACTTTAAAAATATCATTTCTTTTCTACTTTTTGTCCGTTACAGTTTAACAATTAAATTTTATACTTCTTCCCCTTTGATATTAATTTTTATTTCGGTTATCTGTTTTTATTTAAATAAAAACGGTATTTTATGTAATAGCACAGAGGTGTCGCTAGACTAGGTGGCTCCTTATAGGGTTGTCGTACTTGGCATGTTCGTTTCGCCAAGAGCGATGTTTGTTTTCACTTTCTGCGCACTCAATTTAAAATTTTTCATTTTTTTTCTATCTAACGTCTTTTACCCGTGCGTTTAGTTGGCAATCTATTTTTTTTTCGCCAGTATTTGTGTTGGCGATATTGTATAGATAAAAAATTTAGTTAGTTATTTAACTGTTACGGTGACATGAGGTCATGCTCTCTCCTTAGTGTCGATTAAATGAAAAGCAATTATGTCTTTTTGAATATTTTTTTGCTGCTAATCCTTTGACTCGTAGCTCGTCTGTATTTTATTACTCCAACATTGCCTGAAAAATAAAGATTTTGTTGACACGGAATAGAATTAGTTCATTTTCAAAAAATCGACCTTTTCTGCCAGTGAAAAAATGTTTTCGAACCTGAGATTATATACTCCACTATACGAAAATGGCACACGTGATGGTCGAACGCCATCACAGCAACATCAGAATTATTGGAATCTGAGAAAAACGGGCCGCTTTACTCGCGATTTAAACTCAACAGTATAAACAGATCTTCAACTTTAAAATAGGCATCACTTCATATTTGCTACAAACCAAGGCATCGTCACCTAGATGGACCTGTGAGAAAAGAGGTACCTCCTCACATTACATCCTAGGTTGTACCCTGACTGCCCACCATCACATTAGAAAGGCATCACAAATGAGTCTGTCAACCTGCTTTGCTTACGGGCTGAAACAGCCAAAACTGCTTAAAAAAATAACAGATTGTATGTTTCTGCTAGAACGCAATCAATACTTATTCATGCTGCTTCCATTGGACTGATTTGCTGCCTCCATTGGATGAGGATGAAGTGGACTTCTAATAAGCATAAAGATCTTTACACACTACATAAACACTAACCTTAACAATTTAGTTATTCTTAATGACATCATACAGTGTTATTTAGCATTTTTAGCATAATTTATCAGTGTTTACTCTCGTATTATTATTCATTCATTATTGTTCATTTAGTACTTACTTCTAGCCATTATTATTATTTACTTTAGCATCTTACTGTATTATTACATAGTAGTATTATTGCTCCGTATGCCATAGTAGTATTTAGTACTGCTCAGTACGATTGGTAAATTGTATTTAAAGAATTTGTATTTTTGGAATCTTGTATTTTCAGAATTTGCATTTCATCATTACATAGTATAGTTATTGCTCAATATCACAAATTATAATTTAGTAATGCTCAGTACAGTTAGGTAAACAAAACTGCTGCTCGGGGCTAGTTGAGCTTAAGCAGAAAGGTAGGCATCCCACCCGGTTAGAGCTTGACCTTGCTCCATCTTGCTAAAACCTTATGTCTTCCACTTCCATATATTTGATTTCGTGCTCAAAATATGCCAAAGACAAAAATATCCCTAAATAAGGAAGTCCCAAACATTGTGAACGGCGACGAATCAATAATTTCCCGTCTTCGGCCACACTACCACTCAAAGCAGCAATATTCTTGGCTGAACGTGCGCCATGATGATGCACATGGCTGAAGGTGCTTGACTACGTATAGAGCAATTTTTTCCAAAAAAGCTATTTAATTATTTTTTGAACTTATTTTTTTAAGATTATGACTAGAAACTGTGAAAAAAAGCAAAAAATATTTCATTCATTGGTAAAATGTTGGTAAATGCGGGATTTTGTGGTTAAATTTAATAAAATTGGGCACAATACGCAAAACGCTCTACTGAGAATTTTATTGTGTGTATATTAATTTTCTTTTTACATTCATACTTATGGCATTCGTGAAGGAAATGAACTAAAATCTATGAGATATATTAAAGGTTTCAAAACTTGTAGCATATTGCACCATTTTACTTGCTGATTTTCCTAAAATTCATCCCTGTCACTCTGAGAAAACATCCACACTGTTAAAAATTTCTGTAAAATCACAAAAAAAAAAACGATACCCTCTATAAATTTACACTAGTTCTCCGTTGAATGCATTTGATCGAGTTTCTCTGTCATCATTTTACAGACATTTCCTTTTTCTTATATTAAATCCCCTGTAGGGATTTCCGTGTCTTTATTTAAAGATATTTTTATATTTGTTATAACCTGTAATTCAAAATACACACTTTTAAAATACTTTTTTTTTTTTTTTTTTTTTAATATTAAAGAAAAAAATTTGGTTTAAAAATTGTTTTATTAAAAATTAGAATATTTTAGAAAGTGGAAATTCATCTCTGCGGAGTTAGCGGGGATTTTTATCGACTATCACTTTGATCAAAAGATAGAAAGATAGTGTGGTTATTTAAAGAATAAATTTTTATTTCAATCTTGGATTTACAATTTAGGTAAGAAAATTTTCAAATATTATTTTAATCCATTTTATAATTTGTGTTAATATTATAAAAAACGTAATATATTATTATTAGGAGTCGTAGAATTTTAATGACATATGCGTTATAAAAAATATATCAACCTTCTAAATACATAACTATTACAAAAAAATAAGTTGGCGTAGAAACGACGTTTTCTGTCAATGATTTTTTTTATATATAAATAATAATAAAGATTTTTTTAACAGAAAAATTTACAGTAGACACTGTAAATTTACCGAATAATTTCTCTGTTATTTAACAGAATCTCTGTTTTCTAATGTCTGTAATTTTACATAAGACTTAAGATAACAGATTACCAGTAGATTCTCCGTAATTTCACGCAAAAATTTTTAGCAGTGCATAAAACAAAAAAAAATATTCTAAAATTAAATCTTTAGTTCATTACCTTCAAAATAGTGTAAACAACATGCAATTTAAATTTAATAGTGTTATTCTTATAACTTTTGGCGAAATCATGTTTTGCATATAGAATTTTCACCAAAAATTATATATTAAAAAAAATGCATTTAAAGTTTAGATTTATGCTTTTTTACAAGAATTTACACAGTGATATGCATCTAAAGTTCACTGTTTTTATGAGTCCTACTCTTTTTTCAAGTACTGAGTCTTTCTTTATTTCTAGAAAGCCACAATTTTTCCTTCCCTTTCCCAGTTAGTACATTTAAGTAGTAATTCTGGTACTTTAAACAGTACTTCCGGTTTGAGTGACAGCTGTTGAATAGTTTTAAAACCGCCACAGTTTCGGTTCTATTTAACGTACAATAAAAATAAATACTGTTTTGGAAAGCTAAATAGTTGAACTTTAATAAAATGTAATACAATCGTTTTGACAATTTTGGTTGAAAATCACTTTTTAAACGTAGTCAGATCTTTTCAGAAACCTTTTTTTTAACCAAAATCGCTTTAAAAAAACTTTTTTAGCTCATTTAAAACACTTTTGCAACTGGAAATATATGTCTACGATTAACGGTTTAGGAATTAGCGATTGGACACAGAGAGTGGATACCCTGTATAATATATATCAACAGATAAAATAAAGCAATCTAAACTACAAAATGAAAACAGACATTAAAATGAAATCGCTTACCAGTAGTGCTGTCTCCAATGCTTTTAGTTTCATCAAATGTTTTCACTATGTTGCGCCAAATTATAGCAACGAAAACTCCCGAAACTTCCAAAAAATCATCAAAATTACCTGGATGGAATCAACTGCTGCAGGAAGTCAAGCGTCGGCCATTTTCCTGATATTTTTCATAATTGATAACTAATGATGACTTATGATAATTTTTCACAACCGATCGAACCAAATATTAGATTAATAAAAAAAAAAAAAATACAATAAGTAACGTTTTGTGTGTTTTTTCAACAAAATTACGAAAATTGAAATAGATCACATTGTAGTTTGCTAACAGTTTTTTTTTTTGTCTTATCGAAATTGAAACAGTTGCTGACCTTACAACTAACTGAACTATAAAATTGCAACTATGGAATTTACTAAAGCGTATGTATTTCGAAAACAACTAAAGTTTTCTAATAGAATTTTCTTCAGCTTGATACTGCGTGTGTTTCTTTTCAGATAATCTTTAAAAAAAGTCCTTTCGGCTGGTACCGGGAGAAAAGTTAGCTTTCCTGTATCTTCATTTTAAAATTAAATTTTAAGTAATGTTACTCGAAAACAGCAAGCTAAAATTAAATATATATATATATAATCTAACAAATTAAAATAACCATTGGGAAAATGTTCCAAAAACTAAAAAAACAACATATTTTTGTGTTATAGCGGCACCAACAATTATGATTATGCCAAGGTAGCAGTTGTGATTCCACAAAGCTTATATATGCATCGTTTATACGCAGATATATATTCAAAACACTCCTATATGTACCATATAAACACATAGATGCCAACCTCTCATTCATATTCCGTAATATGCTGGTTAACTTGACCCAGTTTAACAACGCTTCGAACAAGAAAAATTATTGGATGAATTTCCATTTATTCAATTTCAGGTTTCTACGTGGAATTTATTTAATATCATTTCTTAAAAAAAATTCTGGTGCGAAACGTGTTAAACCTGGATCAAACTAACCCGCATATTACGGAATATTAATCAGAGGTTGGCTCCTATGTATAAACATATTGTTTACGTCTTATATGTCGTATATACATCATATATGCATCATATATGCATCATATATGACTATAACTTGGCCACATACGTCAAGAAATGTTATATATATATATATATATATATATATATATATATATATATTATTATAATGTCATACATGATTTATAATTTGGGGATGAATCTTGGTCGCTTGGCGATTCATCCGTGGGAGCCGTTATAACATGAAAGTACGAAATTTACAATATATAAGTGAAAACAGAAACAAAAATATTTTATCCGTTCCTTCCTACAATAACTTTAACTCTTGTTTAGCTGAGTTAAAGGTATTCTGAGGAAATTAAAGTTGAAGACAAAGATTTTTGCTTTATAAGGCGATTTCTTATCCGACGTCAGTTTTTGAATTCGGCTTTTTTTCATATCTGATAATTTACATCTATCCTCTTAGTAACTCTAGCATTTTTGTAACGATTCTATGCATTTCTATTTCCTATTCAAAGAAAAATTCCTCTGAAGTTACAGAATTTCGTTAAAAACGCTTTAAAAAAATAAAGTGACTACGTCAAATAAAATGAAGAAATCAATAGGAGGTCCATTCTCGACCGAAAACAAAAACCATTTTCCCAATGGTTAAAAATATATATACAGGGTGTTTTTTTTTAAAGTTGTGAAAGTAAAACCCTATAACCAAAGAACCACTGATCCAAATGGCCTGAAATTTCAGTAGTGTGCTCCCAAAGCAATGGAATTTTTTAGATGTGGTTAAAAAAAACTTAAAATCCCACCGACAGATGGCGCTGTATATGCAGCAAAGTCGGGAGACGAGCTTGTGCACAACACACGTACAGTGGCCATAAAAACGTGAAGCATGCACACCTCGTGTTGATTATTCTACGGATATCCTCGCGATGACTGTTTCATTGACGGACAGTGCGTTGATAGTGAAACTGTATTATCAGAATAATGATAGCGCAGCAACTGCTCTAAAACAGATTTAGGACACTTAAGAATTTACGAAAATGTCCAATGACGTTAGAAGACTTACGGAAGATGGTTTTGAAATTTGAACAGACTGCTTCACTGAGCCTATAACCCGGTAGAGGAAGAAAACCAGTTGATGTTAACACACAGCGCCATCTGTCGGTGCGATTTTGTGTATTTTTTAACTATGCCAAAAAAATCACATTGCTTTGGGAGCATACTGGTGAAATTTCAGGTCATTTGGATTAATGGTTCTTTTGTTATAGTGTTTTACTTTCACAACTTTAAAAAAAAATCTCCCTATATTTATTTATTTACAAATAACTTAGACCTCCTCAAATTAGTCATTTAGTCATTTGAATGGAAATTATGTCTTCTTTAACCCTGTAATGCATCAATTATTTGTCTATTTCAACAGAAAATCTTCCTTCCACTGACCGTTGCTAGAAGACTGAAATTGAGAGATCAGTAACACCTATATAGTCTGTTGGAGAAGATATCTCCTAAAGGCAGTGGCATGCTGTAAGGGTTGAAATTTATTTTCTTTAGCTGTGAGCAGGGTTTTAGTAAAGTCTAGTAAAGTCCGCCTTGAGGCAGTCGTGTGCATTATAGGGTTAAGATAGGTTTAAAACAAAACAAACTTTAATATCCTCTTCATACAGAGGTTGTAAATTTTTAACATGAACACCTAATTTTGACATTATATTCAGATAGTTTGGTACATTATATCAAATTGTACCAAACGGGACGTCATTCAGTCTGTATACTTTAGTAATTATGCAGATGTAAAACTTTGAACTCCCAATGTTAAATGTTTTTAGTTCCAAAATGGGTGTTTTTGATAAAGTGATAAATAACCAAAAGAATGAATCTTGTTGATTTTTGAAATGAAAACAATTTTTCACAATTACTAATTAAAAATTTAAACAAAGAGATGCATTAAACAAAACAAACCAAATAAATTTTGAATAACTAAAATTAATTAAGCAAATGAATAAATTTGCAAAAAGGGTATCAACAAAATTCTCATTTATCACAATACCTCCTATACCCAACAAGTGGTTTGACGGATTGGAACATTGTTATGGTAACACAAATGAAATTTATTAAAACTTTACAAGATAAATTTTGAGTAAAAAAAAGAATTAGAAGGGACCTGGAATTCTTTCAAAATTTTCGAAAGGCACAAAAAAAGGAAGTTAGTTAATTAAAATAAGGAAATAGATAATTTAATTAAAGTTACAAAACTTGACCATAACAATGTATGAATTCGCCAAAACCAAAAGACGTGAGTTGTATAGTGGTTGATATCATTCCAAGAAAAGGTAAGCAAAACAATTTACTTTTAATAAGAAGTTAGTGTAATTTATTTATCTTAAATTCAGCTAAAAAGAATTAAATGTAGCTGATATTTAACTTCTTATATTCATCTTCATTCCTATATTATTGTTAAGAGCAGATTAAATGTATTTTATTTATTATGTCTTTTTTTTTATTGAATCTCAATCATTGTAGAAGCAACTTAAAATTTAAAGAAAATTAAATTAAAAACAAATACCTTCAAAAACACATCAAGAATTTAAATTTACTTATTATTTTTATTGATAAAAGAAAATCAATTGAAATCACAATTATAGTAAAATTAATCTTAGTAAGAATTAAATATTAAGTAATTACTTGCTCTGATTATTTTAATAATTAAATAAAACTCATTATTCTCTAAAAAGTAAAATTAAGATTAGGTAAATAAAAATGATTTTTTTTTTTTTTTTACAATGCAAACAATTAGATCAGATACAATTTATCACCATGAATTTGAATTTATAAACTGATTGATGATTTACCAATTAGAATAACAATTTATCAACATTTATAAATTATGTGGGATATACCTATTTTTGAGGATAGGAAAGTTATTTACATACATATGTACTAAAATCTACTGATTGTAAAAATAGTGACAATAAACAGTATTGAATTAAATAGAAGAACATTTGTAAAAATATTACTTACATTTTTTTTGCTTACATGAAGATGTTGTTGACAGACAAAAGAAAAATAGTGGCAGTTTTAATTGCCAGTTGGCAGTTCATTTACGTACGAGAAATACATATTGGTGATTTTGTTTGTTGAGGTTCTATTTTGTCACGAAGCTTCCTTTCTTTACTAGCACCAGGCGTATATGACGAGTTGTATGATATTAACAGGTACAAGATTGCGATATAATGTCACTGATAAGCGACGGTTTTCGCTTTTCCTTTCTCTCCAAAAGAAAGTCTCCGGATGCTATCACTATACAAGACTGCAACATACTGTAATTGACAAGCGACGGTCTTCTAAATGACGACACCAGATTTCGATATCAACAGATGAATGTTAGCCTTTAAAGGAAGGTTTTTAAACACTCCAACTTTCGGTGTGAAATATCGCTTCAAATCCAGACTATCTCATAACATCAGTTCGTCGAATAAAATATTTGTTTTCGGTATCGTATTACGCGAAAAGCGGCTTCTACTTAGAGGTACTGCTTTTCCTTTCTCTCCAAAAGAAAGTCTCCGGATGCTATCACTATACAAGACTGCAACATAAAGAAACAAAAGTTTCGATATCAATAGATGAATGTTAGCCTTTAAAAGAATGTTTCTAAACACTCCAACTTTCGGTGTGACATATCGCTTCAAATCCAGACTCTCTCATAACATCAGTTCGTCGAATAAAATATTTGTTCTCGGCATCGTATTACGCGAAAAGCGGCTTCTACTTAGAGGTACTAGTCATTTTAAACAGTTCTACCACTTCCTCGGACCATACTCGAATGCCTCCCAAATTCTATGGTCACCATCAGGAAAACTTTTTAGGGGGGGGGGGCATACGCCCTCCCAGAAACTAAAGACCCACCATCCAACTTACATTCTCCCGCGCTAAGCAATACCAGGGGAAAAAACACTCCCTGCGAATACTTTACGTAAAACCATTGGCCGCCACTTCCCCGCGGGAGAAACTACTTTCCCATAGGAGTGGTTGGCATGTGTTCAGCTGCTCCGTCTCCGTTCCTCTTTCCACGAAGAGATAAGCACAGCTGATTATTGGCGACCACCAACGATAGTTGTTTACGTAAAAACAGAATATTTGGGCTGGTAAAAAAACGAGTCATAAAACTTTGACAATACGAGCTACTATCTGTCGCCTGGGAAATAGTATTTTTTTAGTACCCAAGTGTCCGAGTGTTGTAAAACTTCCCATGGTTAGAAGGACCACACATGCAAGCGCATTTAACTTACAGGGAATATATAAAAATTATGGATTTAAGTGAAAAGGACAATGAGTCTGTTTAAGCTTTGATATTAAAGAAACAGAGATATTTTAACTCCTTTATTACAGAACTAGGCTATGAATAGTAAAACTTATATGGAATAAAATAAAGATAATATTAAATGAAAAACATTACACTTATTAAAAAAGAGGGGGGGGCTACAACTTATATAGAATAAAATAAAGATAATATGGAAAATTTAAAATAAATGAAAAAAACCACCCTAACAAAAACAAGCTGCCGACAGATGGTTTTTTAATGGTAACTCAAAAAATACTTAAAAGATTGAAATAAAATTTTTGATTTGCACATTTGAAGCTTCTAGAAATCGATTACTGCTAAAATGTATATATGTTTCAATGCATTTATTAGAATATTATTTTCTTAATTTATATACTAGAACATTTTCATGATACATTAGGTACATTGTGGCAGAACAAATTCCATTGGCAAATACTAATGGCCGATATTTTTTAAGTATCTTATTTGAATGCTTATAGTGTTTTAAACACACATCAGGGGATAGAAATATTACAAGCGAAAACTGGAGTTCATTAAAGATAATTTGAGTTACACACGTATTAAAACTCTGTGGAATACATTTTAGAATATTAAAAAAATTAAGTAATTTTTAATAATAATTTTTGTATAACAATTAGATAAACATTAATAAAGGTGTATATACTGAACGAGACTCATTTTCTTCATTCATGTAACAGTCTACTGCATATTTTCCAGCGTAAAACCCATTTTTATTAACAATATTAGTTAAATATATTATATAGCTATTAGTTTTGCTTTAAACTTATTTATTATTCATTAGTTCAAGAAAATCCTTTAAAATAATGCGATACATTTATTTTTAATCTCTGTGATGCGGCAACAGAAATATATAAATTATTTGCGATTTTAATTTCTCGAATTATGAATACTTTTAGGTAGCTTTCAATACAAAAAGTATAAAGCTACCTATTGCAGCCGTTCGGAGGAAAGCAGTTCCGGAAAATTTCGATATATTTTCACCGATCATGACCCCCAGACCCCAAAACCACCCTCCGTTCAAATGTTGATTTATATATATATAGATATATCCATATATATATATATATATATATATATCTGACCTATGTCATACGATAACGCTCGTATTTGTAAATCAATTTTGATGAAACTAATTGTGTGTATTAAGCTCACCAATGTCTCGACCGAGTTCGTTGGCCAGCTTGGTCCGCCATTTTGTTTCAAGATGGCGGCCATTTAAAAATTTAAAACTAAAATAAATATACAAAAAATTAAAAATTCAAATTTATTTTTTAATTACGTGTTAGGCCTTGATACAAGGATTCCAGAGCATTTTTTGGTTTACCTCTATCTTTAAAAATGGCTGAGATAGAGCAGTTTGAAATTCTAGGGTGGCTGACATTTTGAAACAAAACAGGACATTAACGCGATTACTCGCAAATTATTTTCTTTTATTGTTGTAATAATTTTCCCAATCATACGCATAAAACTATATATTCATATCCGTTAGCACCAAAATTGGCGACGTTGGCGACAAAATTGGCAAAATTTGTGACATTTGGCGAAATATCGCCAAATTTGGCGACCAAAATAAGTCTTTATAAATGAATCCAATTTGGCTATTGCTCAATAATTTGGCGAAATTCTTATTAAAATTCAGTATTAACGAATCTTTTGTAAACGTTTCTTTGCATTTTAACTTGCTGTTTTCGTGTAACATTAGCTAAAATTTTAAAACGAAGATACAGGAAAGCTACCTTTTCCTCCCGGTACAGGCCGGAAGGACTTTTTAATTATTAATATATCCTTAATTTAGATTTTTTCCCAGCTTAATTATGTTTTATTCTCTGATGACCGATTTGCATTTTCTTAAATACATCATTGTTTTGTGATATTTTTACTTTATTTTGCGAAACTTAACATATTTATTTTAATTTTCTTAACCACTAAGTAATTAATAATCATAAAATTCAGAAACTGAAAAAGAAATTTGTAACAGATTCTATGAAAACACATATTATATTATTGTATATAAAAATATAATACAACTAACGGAAAAACCGTCTCTTGTCTCAAAAAATCTTTTATTGATAAAGCAGTAACCACATCGTTTTGTAACATATTTAAAGTAGTTTTCGTCAAATAATTTGTTTGTAATACCACACAGCAGCTGCAAAACCAATATTCAAAACTGAAGCATACATACATGTTACTAAATTGACACCCATAAACAGGAATTGATTAAAACTAAAAAACATGTTTTGTTTAATACATTTTGCTTGTTTTAGCAAAATTTTTAGTTGAAGTAATAAAATTGGTTTTGTTGCTTGGACAAAAAATTATTGTTAACACTCATACAGAATTTTAACAAAATCCCATCAATTGTACTTGAATTAACAAAATCTGTTTTTTTTTTAATTTTACAATAATTTTGTAATTTTAATTTGTAATTCCAGCGAAATTTTGTTGTTTTTGCGAAATTTAAATTGTTGTGTATTAGCCATAACTCTCTCACGTAACTCGATTTTTTTACTTATATAGCTATATAATTAAAGGATTAACATAATTTTAAGATTAAAAAAAAACTTTTTTTCATTGGGACGGACCAAGGTAGTTTTAAAAATCCTCCTGTCCCATTTATTACTTTCTTCTATTTTTACAAGAATAAAGTATTGGAATTATGAAAATTTTCGACTTCCGGTATCCGACGGATTTTAGAAGGTCCTGGACATGATTTGACAGTTTTTAGAAAATGACTGTCAATGACTCTGTCTGTCTGTAAATTAAAAAAAAAATCGGCACTATATCTCAAGAACTAATGCACGGAATATAATAAAACTTTATATTCAGTTATTTCCTGATATAAATTGTTGCTGATTAGTTTTTGGTGTAAATCGCGCAAAAGGTGGTGTTGCTATTTTGCATTTTTCGCGATTTCTGCACTAGCTCTATCTCATTTTCAGCAGTGAATTACGTCTGCAATCTTTGAATAATAACCAGTGAATGTTTATCCTGCTTTTTGCAAGCGTAATTCACTGCTGAAAATGAATTAAAAATTAACTATGTGTTGCCGTATGCTGGGCCTTGTATTGTCGTCTCATGTTTCCCGCAAAAAAATGCGTTTTCCTGATTTAATTTAAATCTTCTGCTGCGTTTGCAGAGAGTGCATAAGAGTGAGAAATGCGCAGTTCGAATATCGTTCATTGTAGCTCAGTGGTAGAACCTCAAAGGGCTGTTCTGAGGATCCCGGGTCGAGACCCGACTTGGGGCGTTTTTTACTCTCTCGGTTTGCGCTTGAAAAAAAGCACGATAAAAATTCACTTGTTATTATTCAAGGATTACAAGCGTATTTCACTGCTGAAAATGAATTAAAAAATAGTTAAAATTGAATATTTAGATTGGTTCATTTAACGAAATTTTTTGTAGTATAAACTAAACAAGTTCGTAATCTCTACTTAAAAGAAGAGTAGCTGGATTTTTTGATAATCATCGCCGAGCCTCAACGGTTTTTCCTAGGACAATGAAATTTGAAAGACATGTTCTTTACACAGTTTAGGCACCCACTAAGAAAGGATTTTTGAAAATTCACACCTTAAGGGGGTTAAAATGGGTCGAAAGTATTAGATAATTTCGTCTTTTCGGCATATCTCAGCAAGAGTTTTACGTAGGAGCGTGGAATTCGGGATAAGAATTCTACTAAAGAACAGTTAAACATGTATTTCAGGCGATTTTAGAAATTCAACCACTAAGTGGGTTAAATGGGGGGTGGGGGGTCGATAATTTTCAGTCATTTCGCGTTTACGCCATATCTCAGCTGCAGTTTTAGGTAGGAACGTGAAATTCAGAATAACAATTCTACTAAAAAAATAATTAAACACTTTAGCGATTTTAGAAATTCTTCCATTAAGGGGGTTAAATAGGGGATCGAAAGTTTTAGGTCATTTTGCCTATTCGCCCTATCTTAGCAGCATTTTTAGTTAGGAGCTCGAAATTCGGGATAACAAATCTACAAAAATATAGATAAAAGATAAAAATGTATTTCAGAAATTTTAGAAATTCAGCAACTAAGGGGGGTTAAATAGGAGATCAAATATTTTAGGTTATTTTGTCATATTTCAGTAGAAATTATAGGTAGAGTTATGAAACTTAGGATAACAAATCTAGTAAAAATTAGTTAAACACGTATTTCAGCGATTTTAGAAATTCAGACACTAAGGGGGGTTAAATGGGTGTCAAATGTTTTACGCCATTTTGCCATACCTCAGTAGAAGTTATAGTTAGGAGCATGGAATACGGGATAACAAATCTACTAAAGAATAGTTAAAAATGCATTTTAGCCGACTTTAGAAATTAAACTACAAAGGGTGTTAAACGAAGGGTCGAAAATTTTCGTTGATTTCACTTTTTCACCCTATTTCATCAGCAGTTTTAGTAAAAAGCGTGAAATTCAGGATAACAAATCTCCTTAAAAAAATATTTAAACAAGTATTTGAGTGATTTTAGAAATTCGGCCACTAAGGGAGGTTAAATAGTGGATGGAATGTTTTAGGTCATTTTGCCTTTTCTGAATAGAAGTTGTATGTAGGAGCGTGAATTTTGGGATAACAAATATACTAAAGAATAGTTAAACATGTATTTTAGGCGATTTTAGAAATTCAACTACTAAGTGCGTTAAATGGGGTATCGATAATTTTCGATGATTTCACCTTTTCACCATATCTCATCAGTAGTTTTGGATAAGATTGTGAAATTCAGGATAACAAATCTGCTATAAATATAATTAAACCCATATTTCAGCGATTTTGGAAATTCACCCATTTAGGGGGCTAAATGGGGGGTCGAAAATTTTAGGTCATTTGGAATGTTCGCCATGTCTCAGCAGCATTTTTAGTTAGGAGCTTGAAATCCCAGATTCAGGATAACAAATCTACTGAAAAATAGTTAAACATGTATTTCCGCGATCTTAGAAATTTAGCCACTAAAGGAGGTTAAAAGGGTGTCGAATTTTTTATGTCATTTTAACGTACTTCAGTAATAGGTAGGAGTGTGAAATTTAGGGTAACAAATGTACTAAAAATAGTTAAATATGTATTTCAGCAAATTTAGATAATAATCCATCAAGGAGGGGTCACACTGTGAGTCGAAAGTTTTGGTAATTGTGCCATATCGTAGCAGCAATTTTAAGTAAGAACGTGAAACTCCGCTTTACAAATCTACAAAAAAAAGTAGTTAATCATATATATTAGCTATTTTAGAGTTAGCGAGTTTGTGCACAACATTGGCTGTGAACCCGATTGCCGATGATTAGGCGGAAAAGAGAACTATTGCTGATTTTTGATTATATATTTTGTGTGACATTTTTTTCAAGGAATATGTTTTTTAATTTCCCATTTAATTTTTTTTTTCCGTCCTTTAGCGATTAGATTTGAAATTTTAAACAAAATATTACACTTCCACCTTTTTTCAAAAAATATTTTTTGAAAGTAAAAAATTTCGCTTTAAATACTGATTGCCATATTTATAGGCTAAGGTATGAACAAGGATGCCTTATGGTGATAACCGCATAGTTAGATTACAAGCGTGCAACTGAATGGGTCTTGTTAAAATTATTTTATTTTAATAATTTATGCACACAAAATAACTGAACCACGTTATAGTGATCGCTGCATTAATGATGTATGGCTGAGAAATACACAAGGCCCTGTTATTTTGATCACCTCATTAATAATTTATGGGTGTGACAGGACCCATTTACAATGATCGCCATTTATCGTAGGCAATCCCATTTTCATTTATTTCATCTGAAAGCTCTCCGCTCATATTAGATAAATACGCACATGTCCAGTAGTATTTTGTCAGAGGGATTATGAAGAAAATATATTATTAATATCATGAAATATTTAGTTACGTGCTTATATATATATATATATATATATATTATTTAGTTATTTTCGTATAGTTTAAAATAAAGTTTTTTTATTAAATTTCTCTGTTTGCATGTAAAATGCAATTTTTGAGCTCCACTCAGAAGCGACTGGCTAGACGGGCGAAGACCGGCTAGTATAACATATTTTATTACTTAAACAAGCAAAATACATTTTGTTGAAAAAAGAAAATAGATTGTTAAAATAACACATAGCATATATCTATGTAAGAAAAAGAATTTTGTTAATTCAAGTAAAATTGAACCATTTTACTTGAATTAACAAAACGTTTTTTTGCTGACGAAACAAAACTTTTTTTTGGAATTGAAAAAAAAAAATGTTGATTCAAACAAAATTTCCATTTACCCATATTTAAACGAAAAGTTTTGTTGAGTAAACCAAATTTTTATTGATTCAACAAAACTTTTTTCTAGGTGCAAGTACCCTGTTTCCAAGACATCCTGTTAGCATTCACATTGAGAAAAATATTGCAGTTATATAAACATGGCATTCAATAAAAGTGCTTATGAAACAAATGCATTCTAAGAAATTTCGAATATATCTGTTATGGTCTTGTCGTCTTTTGCGGTCACCGCAGTACTTCTCCTAGCCTTGAGACCTTAGTTTTATGGTTCTTACTAACACCACCAGTATTATACTGATACCGGACACGTTGGAAAAGAAGTTCTCATGTAAATAATCATCTAATAATTTATTGATTAAATTAGCATGAAAAAATGTTACAGTGATGGTCCTTATTGGTCAATACAGATTATTATCACTTGCCGTATGAGACTGTCTAATGACAATCTCCCTGATCTCACGTTTTCCTCTATTTCGTTACACACCACTGACACACACCTTTCCGTCTAAGCTGCAATTAATTCACCCCGGACCAAGCTGTCCGATGCATGTTCTCTCTGCGGTTCTACACACTCCTCTGCACACTTGCCTCTGCTCGTCTACCCTCTCCTCTGCACACTTGCCTCTGCATATATTTTGCAGCAAACTTTACTACCCCATTTCTTATTTGCATCATTTAATGTTCATAAATATTCTAATTTGCATTTCAAATACACAAATGTTGTTTACTGTGTGACATCATGTCTGCATTTACAACAATACTTTAATTGTTAAGTGCATACGTTACTAGAATACGGCAAATCCATGTTAAAAGCAAGCATTTTAGATCTGTTAAGAAAATATTATGGTAATGTATTCAAAACTCATTAAACGAAAATATCAATGACCAAGCAATTTGTGCATTCAGGAAATAAACTTTTCAAAAACAGACTTCTTAAATATTTTTTAATTTCAAAAGTTTATAATTTTAATGCAACATTAACTATTTAATAGTATAGCAGAAATGTATACAATAGTGCGGTTTTCTTTTCTTTTATAATTAATTAACGATTTAGAGTACATTAAAATCTATTAAATCCGAAACTTGATGTCTTTTCAATTACTTTACAAATTGTACGAATAAATTTGATTTTTAGTGAAGTAGAAAATACAATATAAAGAAAAATATTTCAATTAAAATATTACCTGAAACTTTCCGATTGTTTCATTAAAAGCTAATTGATTAATGCTAATTGTACACCATTACTCTGACACAAATGTGTAAACATTTCAGTATGAAATGATTGATGAAATACTATCAGTTATAAACCGTTATAACAACTGTTATAAACAGACTGTTAAACAGATATATTCATAATTTTCAATATATAATAAAATAAAAATTTAAAAATAAATATATGAAAATATTCACAAGAATTTTTTTTTAAAGTTAGTACAATAAAAAAAATGAATTTATTTGTTTAATATTTTTGAAATAGTATTCCCTTTTATTATTATTAAAGGTTAAGAAGAGTAATTCGTTTAAACGATTTAGTTTATTCATGTTAATGGAAAATAATACATTAACTTGCTGCTTTATATAAAATATTTCCGAAAACTGAATTATGGCATATTCTTAAAATAGAAAAATAGGTCAAAACAGTATACCTTAATAATAGTTGAAGGAAGAATTTCTGATAGAATTTAATGAAAGTGTTTAAGTAGGAAATATCGATTATACAGTCATATAAGTATAAATATATGAATTGTTTTACACATTTTTATTGGTAAATACTTTTCTAGTAGAAATCAAATCATCAGTTAAACCGCATGGATATAATTAACTTGCAGAAAATGAAACAGTTCCGACTTTCTTTTGAAAAGGAATGATTTATTTTATTATACCATTTTAAACTAAGAAACTTAAGTAACAATGTCACATTTACAAGTCTAATAATTTAATATTTAAAGACAAAAGGATATTTACATTCAGTATAATTTGAGAAATTGTAGAAAAGATGTTCAAGATATTTTCAGCTGTCGGATAATCATAATCAATCAAATCTATGAAATTTTGAGTGACATTGTTTTCTAGTATCAGTTGCATTCCTTGTTTACTGTAAAAAAATGACGTTTCTTATTATACAAAAATATATTGAACGAATAAATGTGGAATGTTGTAGGGCAAGGATATCGATCTGGGGGTGTATTTGTGGCAGAGCATCAGTACGGTATGCTGAAGGTCCCAGTTTCGAGTCCTGGCACAGTCATTTTTCCCTCATGTTGGTTTAGTGTATTTAATTTGCATATAATATGTGTGTTCTTATATTGTAAAATAAATTTAAAATACATAGTGTTTATCCTTTAATATAAAATTGTCATTAACTTGCCTTTTTACTAAAATTATTAAATTACAAATTAAGATGTTTATTTTAGCATACAGTTGGTAACGTTTTTAGTTTTTGTCATAAGCTCAATTCAATATATTCAACGAAATGCATTATTTTACACCAGTGAAATGCTGAGATCGTTGATTATGGACTTCGTATAGTGCGGACATAAATTAGCCTCCCTTGGAAGTCCGCACTATAGAGAGTTCACGGTATTTATATCTATATTATAATTAAATGTTCATTTTCGAATTCTTCACGAGAAAAAGATCTCTATAAGAATATGTATAAGGGGCCAATTAACAAATCTGCATGTGTAAAACTTAAGAATTGCAAGTTTTCGACATAACGTATTTAAGGGGACAGATCACCTTTAAAATGGTCAAAAATTCAATTTCAAGATTTTCTATGCCAGTAAATAGTGCATTTTATTCTGAGTAGAAAGGTACCAATGTTTTTCTGAGGCGATAATTATTGACGAAGGTATAAAGTAAAATGCAATCGTCATTCTTTGTTTTTGAATGGAGAGTGAAAACTTTAAATGCAATTAATTCACAACAAGGATTTTCAAACTTGCGCGCACGATTTCTCCAAAAATAATTTAGATATCACCTCAATGTTTTTCAAACTTATTAATGTTGTAACAATGAACAAAATGAACTAGAATCTTTTAATTTGGTCAATAAATTAAAAAATAATTAACTGTAATTCATCGAAAAGTGCATTCAAAATGCGTTTTCAATTTAATTACAGTTAATTATTTTTTAATTTATGAATATATTATATCGTCAATAATTATCGCCTCTGAAAGACATTGGTACCTTTTTACTCAGAATAAAATGCACTAATTACTGACAACAAAACCTTGAAATTGAATTTTTGACCATTTTAAAGGTGATCTGTCAGATCTCTTAAGCTTTTAAAATTCATTATCTGGAAATTGTGTACATTATTTTAAACGTTAGACTGCGTTACGAAAGGTAATGTGAAAAATATTTCAGAAGTTTGTTTTTGAAAAGTTTATTTCCTGATTGCACAAATCGCTTGATCATTGACATTTTCTTTTAATGAGTTTTGAACCATTAACATATTTTCTAAACAGGTCTAAAATGCTTGCTTTTAACATGGATTTGCCGTAATGAATTAGAATCACGAATATGTTTCCAAATATTTATCTCATTTAAAATATCAGTTATAATAATTTGAAGAAGGTAAATAGTATTTCATTTTTATGGTTTTATTACATGTATTTTCTAATGGGCAATGATTAAACTGTTAATACATACACATTATGTATAATTTCATATTTTTCTAATATTTTTAAAGCTATTGTTATAATGTGTTTTATCTCTGAATAAATCTCATTTTTTCCTATATACTAAATAAAATATTTTCTTATATATATATATATATATATATATATATATATATATATATATATATATATATATATATATATATATATTATATGTATATAAACATGCAATACCCATACATTATGAAATAATTTTGAACTTTTCGATATTATATAAATTTTGTACATTACTTTTACTCATCTCAGATGCATTAGTAGAATTTAAAAAAATATTTACAGATATTTATCCAGTTCCAAATTACACAAATATTCAGTTACACATAATTAAGATAATGAATTTTTTGTTTCTTAAAAAATTCCGGTTTGTTCGTATTCTAATGCGATCCTGATTCTTAAAACTCTTTTAAAAGCACTTTTTCACTTATTGGGGCACAAAATATATATGCCAAAAATGTCAGGAAAGAAACCACATTTCTTCAAAGAAATGATTCTTCATGTCATAGTAACACTGATACTAAATATCACTCGCAACTAATACTATTTAGTATAAGCAAACGTTTGAGCGTTTGAGTGTCTAATCCTTATTTATATCACAAACAATTTTTTAGTATTTTATATTATTATGTGTGTTTTAAAATATCATATTTAATAGTTGCTTCAAGTAATCAAGGTTGTTAAAAGTATATTTTCAAAAAGATAAAACTTTAAGCATTAAATATGCTTTTTTCATTAAAATATTTACATAATGCTAAATAATCAAGAATTAATTGCTGGTAACATATATACAACAGACATTTTTTTTTCTTTTACGTTTTAAAGGGAAAATTTTCTTCATCATTTAACTTCCGCATAAATGTTACCAAGAAATAAAAATGAAAACATTTTTCAGAAATTTGGATATACTTTAAGTAGTTGAACTTTAGAATGAAAAATGTTTTAACAGCGAAAAATAATTATGCTTAGAAAAAAAAGTTACATTCATATAATAAATTTCTTGACTTTAACTTCATTTTTTAACCTTATCTTAAAACAGAGCTTTCTTCAGAAACTAAATACTTTAAGTATTAGGTAACTTTCTTTAATAAATGTAAACATATTTTTCTACTTTCATAGTTCATCATATTAAAGACTAATGTTTACTTTTTGAAACATCAAAATATATTTTTTAAATTTTTCCTCTATTTTAGACTGTATTTTTAGAAAATTGGACACACGTTGAACTTTTTAACAATGCTAAAGAATTGTTCATCCTTCTTTTAATTTTCATTAAATATTTTAATGATTTAAAATGTTATAATGCTACATTTTTATGTTTTTCTACATATAAACTTTTTATAAACTTGTTTAATAGTTTAAGGTCGTTCAGTAGTTTTCAAACATTAATATGAAAAATATAAATAAATACAATTAACACTTTTCTGGATTCAAAGTGAGCGATATCATTACTTTTTTAACAAAAAAAAAATATATATACAATTACACTATCACATGCAATGTGAGTTAAAAGTCATGAGGTGAGTTATGAACGTCGTCTTATAAGCTGTCTTCGATGTATGGCGAGTATCTTGAAATACTCAGTATGAAATCAAGATAAAATTTGACAAATGGAATAAGCGCTCATATTAGAGAATATGTCATGTTATCAGAAAACTACATTCTAAATTAAATATTCCATATCCACAATGGCTTAAAATATATGAACGCAAAAAGTTAATGTTACTATCATTTAAGAAGCCTGTTTTTATTTTTGAGTTAGCAGTATAGAATCAGTGAGATACTTTTGTTTCAAATTCAAATATGGAAGCGTTGTTCTATTTAGTACAAACTCACATAAAATTCTGTGATGAAATATTGATACAGACTTTCATGTAATATGAAATACCTTTCTAATTTTACATTCATTCTTTCATATTCATCGATTCTGTATTAATTCTCGGCGTTATCTAGCAAATTTAAAGGAGGTTGTCTTTCATAGTCAATGAAATTGAACATTTCGGAAGATTTTATTGATTAGTATGTAATTCTACATTCACTTAGTTAATCGCCAGATGTTCTTTAGTCTGTCCATTGCATTGTGTAGTTTTTCAAATCAGAAGGTCTCACTTCAGATAAATCTTGTGCTATATGAAGCAACTGATGTATCTATTGAGCAACAAATAGAAATGCATATAAATTCTAATTATGAAAATATATGGAAAGCATCATAGTAACATTTCATTACTGAGAACATGATGGTGTATGTAACATGGCACTCAACCTTTTGGAAAATAATAACGCAATAATGCACCATACATTCTGGATGTGTTCAGTTTGTGGACACATTGATCATACTTAACTTGATTTTTTCATTATAATAAAATGTATCTTGCTCCCATGTGTTAGATTTATCAGTAAATGTGTATCTGCTTTATAATGTTAGAGCATGCAACTAGTGGCGTATTTAATAGAATTGGATATAAAAAAATTCATTTCAGGGCTTTTAATAAAGTCATTTTCACATGTAAGAGATCATTTCATACAAAATAGAAGATGCGCTACAACTTTCTAAGGGACATATTCTCGCATCTCCTGCTGCTTTCGAGATAGTAATACTCCGAACTTTGAAACTGGGTGTCTCATCGCGTAGCGTATTACCACTCTGCAATGAGTAGAAACCATGCACATAACTATAGATCTGGCTATCTGAAATTAATGGGAGTAGACAGGACTCATGAACACATGCAGACAGGACAGTTTTACATGCTCAATTTGTATATTATTTATAATAAGTTTCAAATAAGTATAATACCATAGTTCAATGGGTAAAAGTTTCGAAATTTTGAATTGAATTTGAGTGATTTAATTTCAATTCTTGCTGAAATACTCAACGAAACTAAATGAAACACATTTTATAAAAATTTTTATAAGTTACTTCAACAAATATTACTTGGCGTTTTTAATTGTTTGAATCTTTTTTTTTTTTTTTCACATATAGACCTCATGTAGACTTTGCCTTAAAGTTTCATTCTTCCATACAAAAGTCGCATTTTTACCAGAAATGGGCTCACTACTTAAATATTAAAAAAGTATTTACAATTTTTTTTTTAAATTAATAATCGATACTTACATTCCATTTTTCATCTTATATCACTCATTTGCAATTAAAATATACAACTATGGATTTAATGAAAAGTCATTCATGCATTATTATGTAGGCAAAATTTTCAAATTCCCAGTAGCTAAATACTTAAAAGGAGGGAAACTTTTCAGTATTCTATACGTAAAATTATGAATGTCTTCAATGTACAATATAATGAAAAAAAAAAACCCTATTTCAGTTAAATTCCAGAGGGATTTTTCTTTATCAATCAAATGAATTTTAAGTTGTTAATTATTCTCGCAGATACAAATCTTACTTTCATCAAAGAATTTCAATGAATTCCAAACTAATGAAAGAATTTTCGATCTTAGAAAAATGGAAATTCATCGAGAAATTTTAAATGAGGTCAAATTAAAATTATATCCAAATTTATACTTTTATGTGAGAATATGGAATTTTTCATCTTTGAAGTTAGTAATTTTGTAAGAAAATGTAAATTTGTTTTATTTTATTTCACTTTAGAATAGAAACGAAGAAAATAATTAATGTTCACTAAAAAGAGTGATCGTACAGTCTTACTGGATAGTTGAAATCTCCATGATGTAGATAACAATTTATGTACTTAAACATAATTATTTCGAATTATTTTTCTTTCTCTCTTGTAAAATTATAAGTATAAATGACGCTTTACTGCATTATAAAACTGTTCTTCTAGACAAAAATCAAATACTTATATTATTTAAAATAATATAAAAAAAATATTTCATGTAAATGGTAAAAAGCAGCATGATAACATTGAGAGGCCAAACATGAATGACAATGTTTCATAGAATAAAGTATGATTCTGAATCTGTCACATATTTTATTTTCCTTATTTATGATATTTAAGTTAAAATTTGTATTTCTTTATGTACTTAAATGCGAAAAGTTTTAATAGGTTTTTTTTAATATTTGGAGAAGAACAATTTTAAAAAAATGGATGTAAGATAAAAAGAGGATGTGCGTCTATTTAAATTTCATCTTCAGTGGCTTAATTCTTCAGTGGCTGATTTTTTACCAGCACTATCTGTAGAAATATGATTATCGACTTCCATTTAAAATATAAAATTATATTTTGTAAATGTAACAGTTCTTTTTTTACATGTAGAATGGTAAACAGATAAAATGTTTAGCAATATTAAAGTAATTTACAACAGTATCATATTTTAATTTAAATGTTTTATAGGTAGTATATTAACAAATATAATCTGAATCTGAATGCATCTGAAATATTACTTTTTTTAGGGTATGAATGTGCTGTGTCTTTTTGGTTTTCAAAGATAATTTCGGATTTTATTTTACCAGGGTGATCAAAAATTTTTTTTTTTAAATTTGTTGTTGGTTCTATAACTGCGCTAGTGATCAAATCATCTCTGAAAAATATAAGGTCAAAGCATGTTCTATATATTTCTGAAGTTCCAGAAGATTTTTTCAAGTGTTTTGTCGATACAGAGGGTGCTAACGCATTTTTGTAATGATTTTGGAAAAATAAATATATAAACAAAGATAAGAGCTTTATTTTCTAATATGTTGATTCATATAGCCATTGTGTTGTACTATCGTATTGCATCTTGATTTCAAAGATACAAAAGATTATCTTTAAAATATCAAGGTTGATTTTGTTCCACTCCTTGACCACAATCTCCCAGCATACATCCAATATTTTGGGATGCCACTTATAAAGAGCTTGTTTTAAAAATCTGAATGCAGAGTAACCCATAGAAGACACTCCTGGGGACTCCGGTGGGATACATTTAAGTGGAATATCCTCAACTCTCGTTTCATTTTTCATTAATATATATTATAAAAATTATTATTTTTCGCCATATTTAATTTATACTCTATATACTTTTTTTTCCTTTTTAGAATATTTCATATATAATTCCGATTAATTAAATTAAAATCCCATTTTAAATTAAACAACCAATCTCCATATGTAAATGTATAAGTTCTTAATCCACTTAATAATATTTATTCCAAAGTACTTAATCTAAATCCGGCGCTAACTACTTAAATTTATTCTTTAAATAGAACCCTTTTATTTTTAATCCACTATCAAAAATTCATTATTAAACCCGTGTGTATCAAACCGTTATAAATTCTTTATTTAAATGCTAAAATGTCATATCTTTTAAATTATTCCGCTCTAAAAAATCCTATTTCTTTTAAAAAACCATTCTTTCATTAAATATTAAATGTCTATTACAATATTTCAAATTACTTTCATACTTTGTTTCCCACGTCAATGATTCATTTTCTTTTTTTTTCTTTATCGATTGTTAAATTCGAAGCTTTTTTTAAATACAATCAAGAAACAGATATTTTGATTTTTTTTTATAATTCAATCATCTGAGAGTGAGGCTATGGAAGTTTCTGGAGCAATTTTGGCGCCAGGAAGTTTGTTTTCTTCAAAATTAATGCACTGGAAATATAAATTAAATCCCTTTAAAACTATTATGATTGTAACAAGAAGTTCATGAAACGGGTTTTGTAACCTTTCATAAGCTCAATTAAAACCACATGCGCGCCCTGATTCCGGCAGAGAATTTGACGACTGTCGATAGTTGAAGGAAGAGTGAAATGTTTATTGGCGTCTAATATACTCGTATGTTTTTTATAATTCAGTAGTGTAAATTTCTACAATTTTGTGATGGGTGGTTA
Source organism: Maratus michaelseni (assembly GCA_963931845.1). Lineage (NCBI taxonomy): Eukaryota > Metazoa > Arthropoda > Arachnida > Araneae > Salticidae > Maratus > Maratus michaelseni. Next base: position 300,839,521 of record OZ007593.1, on the reverse strand, counting down.
ATGCCAAATTTTTACAGACAACTCATCTAAATAAAAATCGTGAGTTTTCAAAGAGGAGAATTGTGGAGAGTGCCGATTTTAGCAATAGAGTGTATTAATTCTTCGGTATAATTTTGATTCACAGAGTATTTCTCCGAGAGTGATATTTTCAAAATGTAAATAAAGTTTTGACTTTCAACTCAATTTTGCGTGGACTGAGAGTTACTACCACACGGTCCCCATTGAGCTGTTTGAAATGGGAAACCCTGTTCAGTTTAGTGAAGGTTTATCAATACCTAATTATGACCGCTAAAGCAGTGATTGAACCGGAGAGTCAAAATCGTCACATATATATAGCAGTATATTTAGATATATATATTCTATCTGGATATGGCTGGCAGCCTTATCCAGATAGAACTTAACGCATTCAAGATTGTTTAGATAAAGTGATGGAGCGTCTTCTTTGGAAACATGTGTTGAACCATATTTATGATAGTGAACCGAGATTATTTTCACATTTTATTCTACCCTCCTTATTTTAAATTTTCCGTTATAATAGAAACCTGCAGTAACCATAAAAACTTTCTGGTTTTCTGTGAACCAACATTTTAGGACTTTGTCTCCAAATTTTTTGGTAGTAAATCGATCGTTTCTACTGCAGTGAGATAACTATATCCAAACCTCATCAAGTGTAACTGCATATTTCTATTTTTTACCTGCCAAATAATTTTCATAGAACAATATGCACATAGTCAACACAGAAAATAATGTCTTCGCATTATGCGGTGAACATCAAGTATTATTTTATCGTTGTTGCTGTTTTTATTTGGTTTAAAGCATAATTTTATAATTTTGTTTATAGTTCCTATAGAGATGTTTAAAGATTTTGAGATAGTTCTTTGTGGGATTGGACTTTCTTTTTAAACATGACATGCGACTTTAGGTATAATAATCGGTGGACGTACCTTTGTTGTGTATGCATTTTGTATCTTTTTTCAGTTAAAAGGTTTATATATTTAATTTTTTTAATTAATTATGTCACTTATTTTACGTTTAAATTTTAAAACCATGCTTTTCACACCTTTTTTCAATACTCGAATAAAAATATTTCTTTTCGTAAAACGTAAATACATAGGCTTCGATCCATTGTTTACTTGCCAGCGACGTTTTAAAGAAAGGAAATTTTTTATGATCCCGATGAAATGTGTATCGTTATACTGTACTGCATTTGAAAGAAATATTGTACGCTTTAGTACGCATAAATTAAACACCATTTCGAATTGATGGCATATAAGTTTTATTTATTTTTTGGTATTTAAATTAAAATCATAAAGAAAGTCCAACTCGTCACAGAAATGTGTGATTTGACAAACCGTCTGAAATTCAAAGCGCCTGGTGACTTTTGTCCATATTTTGCAATTTCAGATATGTTTATATTGAGTATCGTTATACTGTATTGCATTTGAAAGAAATATTGTGCGCTTCAGTATGCACAAATTAATGCGCGCGAAGAATTTCGGCACGACACTAAATATTATAACAGTATAAATATAACCATATTAAATTAATGTGCGCGAAGAATTTTGGCAAACACTAAATATTATAGCAGTATAAATATAACCGTATTAAATTAATGCGCGCGAAAACTTTTGGCAAGACACTAAATGTTATAACAGTATAAATATAACCATATTAACATGGTAAATAACACCATAGTAAAATATTACATTTTACCACAGTACAGTAAATATTCACATAGGGTCATGTGTGGTGAAATGGCCGTATAATGATGGAAATGAGGGTTAAATAAAAAATACCATTTCCCACTCATATAATTTTTAATGTTTTTTTTTTTTTGTCTGTGTAAACATTTTATTATCCTAAAAAGCATATCTATCTATGTTTTAGGATCTAGGCAAAAAATAATATACGCAAAGTATCATTTTTATGATCATTGCATAGTGTCTGTCAGCCCGCATTATTGAAGAATATTTTGATGCAGAACAATATACAAACTTCAAGAAAACAAAGACATTTCAGCAAATAAGAAGACATGTATAATTTCTGTAATTTATTATTTAATTTTTCTGAAGCGGGATAAATTGGGGGTACAGTTAGATTTAGCGATTGCTGTATGATATTTGCATTTCTGTCACGTTGCTTATTTATGTAATAATTTCCTCCAGTGTTTTTCAGAATGAGATGAGTAAAAAGGAAATAGTCAATTATTTGTGTTTTAAACAAGTTGGTATTCTGGGTCAATGGAAAGGTAACTTTTATTTTCAAAACACATCATGATAAAATATTGCTAGCATGTTGCGATGCAGCTTTTATAATAGAAACAATTTGTGATTTTGTTCAAAGTTTAATGTTAGAGATTGATTTTTAAGTTATTTTTGTCAGTGCAAATGTGTCTAAAATGTTTATAAGTATGTCATTGGGTTTAAGAATATAAATAATCTTCAGGAAATATAAATACTGGCTTGAAACGGACCTACAATTTATTCAGTTTCTATGGTTATTTTGATTCAACATACTGCAGGGGAGCCATAGAGCTCATAAGGCCGTCTCTTCTACACATTTGCAAAGGCTTTTCTTAAAATGGAGAAATTGAAAATTAATGCAGAGTAAGTAAGAACAAATTTTAAGCATGAAACAGTATTGAAAATATTGGGTACAAGCTTCAAAGATTCAAAAACTTACAAATAAAGGTATTAAGTAAACGAAAAGAAAAAAGAAAAAAACAAGACGAAATGGTATTTTTTTTTAAAAAGTAAAAATAAATCTGACAAATTAGAAACGTAAAGTAACAGCATAAAATTTAAAATAGAAATAGAGCAAGATTATCGAAGAAGTTCTGTACCACTACATGTCAATCCACAAAGTTTATCCAGATATCTAGACAGATTTAGAATTTGACGATATAAAATAACTTGAGCTAATATTGAGGAAAATTTATCTCTTTCCTGATTTTGATTAAAATACTGTGTAGAGCTTGGTAACATCTGGCCTATATTTAGTAAATTTAATGCAACTGCTACGAATATTATTTTTTAGTAATTTTATATACCTTATAAATATAATATTTTCCATGTTTTCTCTTAAATAAATAAATAAAAAAAAATATTGAAATGAAAGTAAGTGCGCCTCATTTCATATGTATTACTGAATGCATTTTTTTATAAACATATATAATACTTTAATACTACTATCATTTTCCCACCACAATAAGAGAAAATGAGAGTATCGGTAACTGCATTATTAAAGGCACCATAAAAAGTCATTTCGGCAATACTTTAAAATAATGCTATAATTTAAGATATACAGGGTGTCCAAAAAGTCTGAAAACGGTCGAATGACTCGAGAAATACACATCAGATTGAAAAAACAGAGAAATGCATGTTCAACTTTTTTGAAAAATCTATTTATGGACATCAAAGTTGCCCCCTTCCCCACTCTGCCTCCCTGGAGGGAAATGGGGGCAACTTTGAAAACTTAAATAATAACCCTCCATTTTTATTGCAGATTCAAATTCTGAGGGAAAAAATACGTAAATTTTGTATTGAACATTTTCATCGGAAAATCGTAGATGGCGCTGTAATCGAATGCAATGCAGTGAGAATCATTTCCATTGAAAAGTCTGGAAAAGATCGTATAAGTCGAAAAATATAAATCGGATTGAAAAACGGAAACATGCATGTTCAATAGTTTTGAAAAATCTTTTTAAGGATATCACAGTTGCCCCCCCGCCTTGGGGGTAAAGAGGAGCAACCTTGAAATTATAAATGATAACACCCTTTTTTATTGCAGACTCGCATTATACGGAAAAAATACGTAACTTTCGTATTTAACATTTTCTTCGAAAAATCGTCGATAGCACTGTAGTCGAGTAAAATGCAGTGAGAATCGTTTCCATTGAACAGTCTGGAAACGGCCCGATAACTTAAAAAATATACATCGGATTGAAAAACGGAAAAATACGTGTTCAATATTTTAGAAAAATCTATTCAGGGATATAAAAGTTGCCAATTTTTCTAAAATATTGAAGACGTATTTTTCCGTTTTTCAATTCGAAGTATATTTCTTGAGTTATTCAGCCGTTTCCAGACACTTCAATGGAAACCATTCTCACTGCAATTTACTCTATTACAGCGCCATCTACGATTTTCCGAGGAAAATGTTCAATACAAATGTTACATATTTTTTCCCCTTAGAATACGAATCTCCCATAAATAAAGGGGGTGGGGGTATCATTTAAAATTTCAAAGTTGTCCCCCTTTCCCCCAGGGGGCAGAGTTAGTGGGGCACCTTTGATATCCCTAAATAGATTTTTCAAAACTATTGAACATGCAGTTTTCCGTTTTTCAGTCCAATGTATATTTCTCAAGTTATTCGACCGTTTCCAGACTTTTCGGACACTCTGTATAAATTGACCTGATGTAATATGCATCAAATGTTTCATTAAATTTAATTTAATTTATGGATTTCGGGCTATTGGAAGAAAAAACAGCATAATTTTACAACTGTTTTTATTCCCCTGATAATTATACAAACAGAACTCTTTAATTATCTAGTTCAAGAGACTTAATGAAATTGATACTACATGTTAATTAATCACACTTTAAATTAAAAGTTATATATAATTTAACAATACAATTTTATATAAAATTTAATTTGTTATTTATATACTTTATATATTTCTGATCTTATTATTTTATTATTATCATTATTTAAAGTAATTATAACAATATCGTCTACCATTCTGTTAACACTAAATCCAATCATCGATTAAGCTATAACGTGTTTCTTTACTTTGAAAAATATTATAATCGCGCTCATCTAACTCTTCAATTTAAAATGATTAATGTTTGGGAAGTTAATAACTAAATACAGTATAGAAGATTTTGTTTGAAATAAATCAAAAAGGAAGAAAGAACAAAAATTGATCGGGATCAAATATTTAATGATATCCATTTCTCTAAAAAGAACCGTAAAAGATTAGTCTTAGAAATTTTAAATGAGTTTCCTGCAACTGATTTATCTTTTGATGGAATGTAACATAATAAATTGATGTAATAGAATTTCAGAAGCTCTATTTTCGAAGTATAAAGTAGAAAATTTGTTTTGATGTACTTTAAGAAATATTTAAACCTTAATTCTATATGGACTATATTGTACATTTGTAATTTTAATTTATATTGCTAATACAAAAAAATAATATATTTTGAAATACATAAATTTTTTATTTTGTGTAAAATAATTGTAAATGATTGTAATAAAATCACTGTATTATTTATAATTATGAAAATGTTATTTTGCTATTAGAAAACAAGATAAAATTTTAAATAACTGATTTATATTATTTTATGTTTCATGTTTGAATATTATTTGCTTTAGTCAATACAATATCATACATGTATGTTTCACAAAGAAGTTAAGTAATGCAAACCTGCATTTTATGTTGCTTATATCTGATAGTTATTTTGTAGTTCAGATAAATATCTTTCAATTTTAATTAAATACATATTTAATATTTATTTACGTCTTATATGGCTATTTTATATTTATCGAATTATTCCAAAAATTTAGAAGACTTATCCACTCACTTTAGAACCATCGTTTTGAGAATACGTATTCAGAAACTTAACCTTAAAATACGTCATGCAAGCTTCTTAATTCGCTTCGGATTTAAAATTTTCCAGCATAAATTTTCGAAAAATGATGTTCAGATCGAGAGCTTACTTCAAATGTTGCTAGATGAGAAAGTGTTGAAAAGGAATTACAGCCTTACAGAATTATGAAAAAAATAGCTCAAATTAAATATTTTGAAATTCAAGATATATACATATTTGGCTGTGTTGTTTGAAACTAGGATTGTCAGCGGTAAATTCCGTATCGTGCTGAAACAGTGTTATGAAACAATTAGAATTTGGCCAATGAGCAAATTGTTGAACATTAACTGAAATTGAACATGTTGAAGTGTGATATATATATAATTTGAATTGTACTTTATTCAACTAGCCTAAAGTAGGTATGTCTCGCATGTAAGTGCACGGATGAAACAGGATTAGAAACCAATAAAAACATTACACCATCAAGCGCATGGTCAAACATTCAGTTACAACGTATTTATTTTATTTTAAAGTAAAAATAGAAATGCAATTATACCTAGTTTTAAGACTTATTTATTATTATGCAATTATCTATACTCAATTTTACGATGAAACTTATTTTCGAATTTTAAAGAAACTGCATTGACATAAAAGAAAACTTAAATTAGCAAATATATAATTTAATAATACATTAACATTTCGGATTGCTAACGGAAACGAAGAAAAGCATAACATATCACATGTAATTTTAATTTGGTATATAAATGATACGAAGATATAAGAAAAGATGTTTGTTCAACTTAACTACTGTCTTCATCGAAATTTTTCTCATCCTCATAAGGAACGCAAACATAAAATATTATATCCACAGTGACATTCGATTCGTGTGCCTAACATTTGCACCTGGTACATTGAATCCACTTTTCTCCTGATTTACAATTTTTTAATGATTTAAAACAGCGAAGACGTAGGGAAATTTCTTAAGTCTTTTTCTTTGTCTTCAATGGATAGATCTACTGCTTCTTTGATTGATTTCTTGTACAATATCACTTCGAGAACAAGCACTGGCATTGTTTCTTCTGGAACCTTTCCTCTGTCGCATTTTTTAACTTAATTACGAACAATCTTGTAATCTAGAAATGAAGCAGTATCTCTAGTAGGCGATAGACAAAATTTAAAATAGGACCCACATTAATGCAAGTTGCTTTTAAAGAAATATTAAATAATGTCACTTACACTTTTTATTAATAATAGAGAATACAATTAACTAATTCAATAATTTTATAATAAAGTTTCTCTAAATAAACTTTTGGAAATTTCCAAGCTTTCAAGAAACAACTAGTCCTCGAGTCTCTTTTACATTACATCGTTTATTTGCGAGCTATTTACGCAATAAAAGAAAAGTTATTTTGTGAATTAAGATTAGTTATAAATTTCAGATTATATAAACAATAGATTTTCAAGGAATTTTAATGTTACTTTTATTATTATTATTTTCTGCTTATAAAGCCGGACTCCTCCGATTTATGGACATACACTGTTACTTGTTGTTGTTTATAGAAAACGGTCACATAACCTTAAATTAACTCTATTCTGACCGTATTATTGCCCATATTATGGTCGGAATAGAGTTAAATCATGGTTATGTAACCATTTTCTATAAAAATGGTCAAATGACTCCACAGTTTGCTGCAAACTTTTAGCATTGTAGATATTTTTCTTATTTGCTTATTAGTTAATACCGCCCTGCCTAATAACACAATTAAGGAATTTTATTGACTTTTAGAGGCTTATGAACGTAGAAAACTCTTATGCTATGTTGGCCCAGTGGGACAATATGCTCGGGATTAAATGGGCGAACTTGTCCCATATCACTATTTTGGATTTGGATTGTCGTATCGAAATATTCTGCTAATATTTTGAAAAATAAGTAGGTAGAAAAAAAGCTCTAAACAATGGTCTTTTAGATTGCCAAACAGAAAAGTGAAACTTTAATTTCGAAACAAATCAGAAAATATTTTTTATGGGTGCAAAAATACTTACCTGAGGGAAAATTTGAAAATTTGAAGTGGCTTTAGCAGGATTGCTTCTTCGCTGTTGACGCTGTTGTGTGTAAAAGAAGATGTGATAAGACACGTGTCACTTAGCTAGTAACGATATCCACCGGATAGTTTGAAAAAAAATATCACGGATGGGCCAACGTGCCCCTATGGTCAACATGCCCCGGTTTCCCCAACACTATAGCACAGTTAATAAATATCTTCAAAATAAATATACCAGCAAATATTAGTGATGAAAGAAAAATAAATGTTCTGAATTATACCAAAAAAAACCGTTTGAAAATATTAGATCTTATGTGGAAAGTTACAAAAATGCTGCGTGTCTATAAAAAATGAAAATTATTTTGCATAATTTATATTAAGATTTTCTGCTTAGAGGTTAATAAAATCTGGCATAAATGAACAAACTTACAACAGTGTGCGATTTGTAAACAACAGATTATATTAATTCTGCGATAAACCTCTGTATAAAAAGCAAGAACGAAAAATCTTGCATCAGGCATAGTTTATGAAACACTCTGCAACAAAAACAGGATGTTTCTAAGACATTTAATTTTCCCATACAATGGGATCAGATATCTGGATAAGCAACTTAAACAAAATGCACCGCAAATAACTGCTCCCGTGGACCATAATGCAACGGAATTTTTTATGTGTTTCTGTAGACGAATTATAAGTGATACACACATCATTTTCAATAGCGAACATTCTATGGTGAACCTCATTAACATATAAAAATTACATGTCTCTCCGAGTATTATTTACGGAGTTAGAGGAAGGCCAGAGGGCCAGTTAGAAACACATATTGAATTCACAAACACTTATCAACACAGTTAAAAAAGAGTTAAAAATACTATACACCGTCAAACACTGTGTAAAATTACCCCAGCCATCTCTTCAACAATCTTACTTAATTGCATATTGGGTAAGTTTTTAGGAATGTATTTATATCATAAGATCAGATAATCTATATAAAAAACATATGACTTTTTTATTTGTGTTTTCGCATAATTTTACGTTTAAAACCCATTAAGCGCCATTGCTCCCATTTTGGGAACATTGCTTTATGATTTTTTTCTAAAGTGAGTATTTTATATATTGTTAAAAGGTTCATGTTATTTGAATTTTGAATATAATTTACGACTTCTGAATTTTTTTTTTAATGTTTCATTAAAATTTTCTATTTTTTAAAATGAGTTAAAAAAGGCGAAAAATAGCTTTTTGGCCGTACTCGAAAGAAAAAAAAAGAACTCTATAATAAAAATTATATTTTTTAGTTAAAATATGTTTATAACAGTGAATTATATTAAACAAAATCAATCCTGAATTATTATGTATAATTGATCAATCACGATTACCGAAAGCATAAGTTGTTCCCAAAATGGGAGCAATGGCTCTTAATGGGGGTAATGTTTTTGCAAACTTGTACATATGACTCCGTGCATTTATGGTATTTATTTTTCAGTTTATTAGCTATAAAAGGGATAATATCATTCTGAAACTAATATTTAAAGAAGATTTCATACAAATTAGTCCAACTTTTACATTTATAATAAAAAAACAAAATGAAATTACCAGTTCTATAAGCATTTTCATTATCCATCTCTTTATTTTTCATCATAACATTATTTTTTTATTCTGATTTTTTTTACATGGAAGATGATTGAACAATTTTTTAGATTTGGATAATTTTTCGGCTGTTCCAGAAATCGTTTTTTTTTTGCCCCCTGATTGCAGTATTGCAACATACAAGGAAGACATCTTCCTCATATGTATGTCGCATAAATTATTTTCTAGTACATATGTAATAGAAAATAATTTATGCGACGATTTATCCCATGTTATATTTGGTGAAGTAGAACTTTCCGTAAATTCTAAATCAACAGACAATCAAGAAATATCTGATTTAGAGTTTAAAAAAGACAAAGTATTAAAAGCAGACTTGATATTTCAGATGAAAGTTCAGACGAATCTTCAAATCGGAATATGGAAAAACTAAGCAAAAAAAAAAAAAAAAAAAAGTAAAAAAATTAATTTTAGAAAACGCAAAAAAATAATATAATGCTGCATAAAAAATGTTCCATCATTTTATGTAAAACAGTAGGACAGAAATTATGTAAATGGGAAAAATAAAGAGATGGATAATGAAAATGCTTATGGAATCGGTAATTTTATGTTTTATTTTTATTATAAATGTAGATGTTGGACTAATTTATATGAATTATTCGTAAAATATCAGTTTCAGAATGATATTACCCCTTTTATAGTTAAAGAACAGTGAAATAACAAACATTAATGCACGGAGGCATAAGTAAAAATTTTGAAAAAATGTACACCCGTTTTGAGCTATTGCTCCCATTTTGGAAACATGCTATTTTTCTTAAATATTTGATTTTTTTTTTCTTCAGAAATACTTTAAAGACTTCCTATTCATAAAGAAAAAAACAACTGTTCCATAAAAAATAGTTTAATATATATAGCAGCGCTTAATGGGTTAAACTAAAAAAATAAAATAATTCGTGAAAATGTGATATCGTTTGATACATTATAAATATGTGTAACAAATCCTAGTTTTGTTCTAATTAAATTATAAACAGAATGCATTTAGAATGTTTCACAAATAAATATTTTTGCTTATAAAACCTAATTGACAAAATAGTAAAATAAATATATAAATAAATAAACTTTGCATTCATGAACACTGATAATAATAAAGATATTCGATAAATAGGTTTATTTTCTAACAATTTAAAAACCAGTATAGCTATAACAGTGACTCATGACATAAAATTAATTCATGATATATATACGCTGTTTATAATTAAACGGATTTCATGAAATTTATAGTATTAGAAAATAAAGTTTTTTTTTTTTTCTGGAAGAAAGAGTATGGATTACGTTCATCAACTTTTTGTAACATAAAAAATATTTTACACTTCACTATTTAAATTACAAAGCAGAAGCATGTCCGTAAAGAACGCTGAAGTTATATTGGCGGTGCAAACGTTGTCAGCAATTCATTTCCTTTTTATCACAAGTTTAATTACCTCAAAACATCGTATAACTTTACTTTTTACAGAATCGAATAGCAAATAAAATGTACTTTTAAATGCAATTTGTTTGAAAACTGTAAATCAATTTGTTGGATTTTTAAGGTTTTTAAAATAATTTTCAACCATTATTTTTTAAATAATCTGTGTCTACCGTGGACCATAAAATTATGGAAGATTAAGACTTTTGTACTTAAAACAATATAAATATTTCAATTTTGTTTCCGGCTAATATTTCATAATGAAATAACACTTCACCAATAAATATATACAAAAAAGAAATAATTTAAATAAAACATATATATTTAGCAAATATATAATCGAAGTACATGATTAAACACTAAAATAAACCGAAACAAAAGCTGCTGTAAGTAGCAAAATCTATGGATATTTCGTCTGCTATTAACTTCTTGCATGCGGCGAATACGATAATTTATAAATTTGAGGTATTTTATAAATTTGAAAGCGCTATTTGAATACACAATTGATAGTTTTCATATGAAAGAGCTTTTGGTGTTATTAGTGGATAATCTAAAGATTTTTATATTAAATGTAAAAATTCTGTTAGAGTTTTAATAAAAAATGTTTTTTCCGTATGTTCTGTTACACCGGGTGTATGTTCTTTTACTTGGGAAACCCTGGTTGTATCATCTGATAATTAATATATTGAAGATTAGAAGCGCAAAATATTACAGAAGACTGTTCAGTCTCATTACATAAAATATATGACTCACACTTACAAATACTATTTAATAAGTCAAATTACAAAATATCTTTTTTGAAACATATAAAACTCTTATGAAATGTTTGCGATAATGATTATAAAAACAAAATTGAACAGATATCGCGGCGCGTTCTATTGCGATTTGTGAAAAAAACAAATATTGATATCACTATTTCCCGATCTTTGGAGCTGTTCCATTATATATTACACAATTTAGTTTAAAATATTATTAATATTATTTTATGAATACCTTGAAGTTTATCATATCTAAAAAGTTAGAGCATAGTGCGTGGATAGTTAATGATTACATTGTCCTGGGTGTCCCAAAAACATTGACCTCGGATTTTATTTCTTAAATATTGATCATATACACACATTAAAATTTACAAAGTTGCATAAACAAATGTACAGAATTTTGTGAAATCTCTTAATTTTTTTAGAGGATTAAATTTGATGAAATACAAAAATTGAATTTTTAAAAGGTCAGGTAAAAAAAATTCCCAATGAGTAAAATATGTCCCACAAACTAATAAGGTCATGTTCAAAATATATTATATGCATTAATCTATCTTAATATTATTCTAATTTTTTTTATCAAATTTAATTTAATTATTTCCTTCTTAAAATATTTTATTCCATTTGCAATGCGTATCAAACATTTTATTCTGTTTTACATTTTCCTATTTAAAATACATCTTGGACGGACGCCAATAAAATTTTTCTTTCTTTTTAATTCATTAAATTTCAGAATATTCTTTCGGTTCTAGAATTTTTCGCTAAAAGTGTTGCGGTTCTACAGCCATTTGAGGCATTTGCCGTAGCTTTTCCAAATTCACTTTCTCTTTGGTTATTCTCTCTGTCTTATTGCAGATTTTTGTGTTCCTGCGCACTTACTATAAAACATATTGTGCTAAGTCGGAGGTCAGATTTTTATGGTTTTTCGCTTGCTAAAAATTGTCTCGGCACAACAGCGAAGCGTTTTTATATGATTTATTAGGTAATGCAAAGCTAAACATTTTTGTTTTAACAGTCTTTAAAGACATATTATGAAATTTACTAGCTATCGCAGTTGATGTACTTTTATGTTATATTATGACAGTAAAAAAGTCGGTTCTCCGAATATATCTGAAAAATGACTGCAGTAATAAACAACATATCGTTACATACTTTTCTGGTTTATTTTATTTCTCGGGAATTTTTTGGGATCGAGCCAAAAACCTGCAGTGACATCGCTTTGTAACTCTACGGAATTTTGCGTTAAGAAGGTAATTCTCTGGACAGGAGTGTAGCGAACTCACTTATTATACAATAGTTTTTTTTGTAGTTAACACTTGTCAGTTTCTTCAATCTTTTTATAACTTCCTAGAACTACTATGAAAGTTACTACAAGATCTAAAATACGGGAGTTTTTGTCAACAATAGTGACCTAATAAGAATTGGTTGCTAAAGTTACGGTATCGTAACACACACACACACACATATATATATATATTTATTTATATATATGTGTGTGTTTGTGCATATTCAAGATTTACATTTGTCAGATTTTTTAGAATTTCCGTATTGTACAACACTAAAAGAAGAATGTGACAATCCCTATAAATCTTCCGCAAAGCATCGCAAAAAATATTATTGATACTATCTGATTAATAATAACATCTACAATTTAATGTACAATTTAATGAAATACTTAAATTTTCCTTACACGGTCATCTAAATATTGATGTTGTATGAAACTTTAATTGTTTTAAACCAAACACCTAATTTGAACTTATATTTGGATTGTTCGGTGCATTTTACTTCTGGATACCAAACGTGAAGTTAATCTTTTTTTTTTCCTTTTTTTTTCTTGGATTTGTGCAGAATTAAAATATTTGTAATATATAACTTTAAACTCATTTTTAATCGTTGTAGAACAGACTGGGATGCATATAGTTATTTATGCATAACTCAAAAGCTAAATGAGCTATAAGGAACAGACAGAAATTGAGCAGGAGAAGCATAACTGAATATATATATATGGAAAAATACGCATGGTTAATTTATATTATTAATAAAAAAAATAATAATAAATAAATAAATGGGGGCGTTTTGAGTTACACAATTGTTTGATAATACACATTTTATAATGGACTGCCATGTGATATTTTTATATGTATATTAATTTAGTTAGATTTACTTATTCATTATTTGATTAATTTAAATGAATTTATATTCATTAATATTAAGAATGTATTTGATCTAATGATTTGGATTAATACCTATGGTGGAAAATATCATATTTACTTCTAATATAATGTTTACTTTTATACAGTGTTAATATAATATGTTTTAATTTTATTAAGTGTTTATATTTTATTTAAATTTGTATGAAGGAACATTATTTGTGACTAATTCATTTCAATATTTAATCAATATTAATTTTAAATTATTTGTATCTTAATTCAAATATTTAGTATTTTATTTTAATTTAATTTAATTGATGTTGCATTTTTGGTACAGTTATTTAATCGTTTTTGTCATTTAAAGGTACATATATTTTTATGTTGCTTTAGTTATTAATTTTTCCATCTTACTACTTATTTATAACATAGAATTATTCATTTATACATCCATTACTTCTATGTAATTCAATATTCTATTTATTAATTAATTTCAGTTATTTATTATTTAACTAATGGCTATCATTAAGATAGTAATTTGGTTTAATTATTAAACAATAATTTCCATCCATTACCTTCTATTCAGATGATATTCACTTTTACCAATAGATGGCAGCACTATTTTAAGTTGCTTTAATAATTAATTTTTCCATCTTAATACTTATTTATAACATAGAATTATTCATTAATACATCCATTACTTTAATATAATTCGATATTCTATTTATTAATTAATTTATTTATTTATTATTTAACTAATTGGTATCATTTAAGATAATAATTTGGTTTAATTATTAAACATTAATTTCCATCCAATACTTTCGATTCAGATTATATTCACTTTTACCAATAGATGGCAGCAATAATATTCCTGTTTACTTTACAATCCATTATATTCTAACATTATTTCTTGCATCATTGTAAAGCAATTTATATTTCTAAAATTGGCAACATGTAATGATTTTTTTTTGCAATTCATTCCCTAGTCATGGTTGAGTTTCATGCTGGTTCTTGAGGTGCAAGGTATATTTTTTAACCTTTATGGATTTTATACTTACTGACTCTATTAAATGTTTTCTCTGTAAATTGTAAGTATGGCTTCTTTCCTTTTTAATATTGTATTTTATTTTTCATTTTATCACTGGTTTGCTTCATTGTTTATGCGATGTAGTCCCAAAATCATATTTTTTAGCAATGTATGGCTAATATGATGATGAAACATCTCATTTATTTTTTTTGTGGTATTTAGGCATTTGGGAATTGATAATTCTGTCTAAATTCCACTAATTTCATTTGATTTCATTCATTTCATTCCATTTATTCAATTTATATTCAATTTTTATTTAATTTCTGATATTTTATTTATTAATATGTTTTTGTTTCCATATTAAGTGTGTTGGGGAATCTTTATTTCATACTTAATTATTATTTCATTGTTTAAGTTGGTGTTATGATAATGTTTCATTTATGGTTATATATATATATATATATATGTGTGTTGCAGTTCGTAATCTTTTCAAAATAATAATAATAATAATAATAATAAAAGTAATAATCTATAAATTTTTTAACAAAATTCCATTTCTAGAAGCTTGAAATATGGGAATGAGCTCATTTTTTTGAGACTTTTTTTAATTATGCATAAAAAACTATCTATATTGCAAACTATTTTGCAACGATTAACCCTCTAAGCGTGTAGAACGTAATATTCTGTTCACTAAGCTCCAGGTTTCACTGCAATATATGCAATGTTTAAGATAATATAATTCTATAGATTTAATGAATTTTCAAAACATTGAAGAATGATTAATACGCTCAATGGTTACATTCATATTTGTAATTACGTTTTATTTATAATGCTGAAAGAATCATATTTTTTAGCATTTAAAACAAAATGCTGAGAAAACAACATTACAATTTTACCCTTTTTCAAAACGCTCAGAGGGTTAAAACTGGACTTAATTTTATGAGTTCAAAAATTTTAATCGGAATAATTTCTATGCCACTTGAATTTCTATTTGATATCTGGAAGTAAAATTTTCTCAAAAATCCTAATATGATGTCAAAATTATATGTCAGTATTAAAAAGTTTCTTGTATTTTATAATTGCTATATATAGGTGGTCTCGTAAGCAAAATTTAAATATAGCATTATTTCGTAGACGATATTACTAATTGACTGGCACCAGTCAAATTTGAAAAGATGATTCCCTCGGAGTTATTTGGGGGTGATCATGTTTATTTCCAGCACTACATTCCGTATTATCTACTATACGTAGAAGTTTAAATAAGAATATATTAGAAGAAACTGACTTTTTTTTCATGTATTAATATATATATATATATATATATATATATATATATAAGATTAATTACTAAATATAATGAAATTTTTAAAAAGAAAAATACCATATAAGGTTTTAATAAATTGTATAACTTTTTAGTACTTCTCTATTATCCCGTCGACCACTTTTCATAACAAAACACTTTCGCCAAATAAACGAGAGAACGTTGCCATTGGAATATCAAAATAAATAAATAAATAAAATATCAGAATTTAAGGACACAATTGTTATTTTAATTAATGAAATAACTAATAAATCAGTAAAACATATTGAAAAATACACGCAAATGTCGAATTAAAAACCACTTGATGTCATAAGAAACACGTATAATGCTTCTAACATCAAGTAAATGGGACTGCATTTTTGGCGTTTAATCTTGCAGTTTGGTGATAGTTTTTTGTTATGGAAAGTGGTCGATGGGATAATAGAGAAGTACCAACTTTTTTTTCTTTAAATAACAGTTGAAGTATTTTCTATATAATTTTTTAAAATTTATGGAAAAGAAAAGTTTATTTTTATTTATATTTGTTAATTTAAAAATTATATAAAATATTTTTTATTTTAACATAAACACCGAAATAATTAACATAAACATTCAAATAAATGCAAATTTTTTCAGCTTTAAAGGAATCTACTAATATAAAAAAACGCTGTTTTCAAACTCTCAAGTTAAATCTAACACTGATGTTTATTCCATATCTATTGGCTCCATTTAACGTTTTAAATGGACCTATATTAAGTAATACAAAATTTTAATTAAATAGAACAATATATATGTCAGTTTATATAAGATTTGTATTTAATGTTTACAGTGCATCAGAAAAGAAATCCTTCGGTGTAAAGTCTATCTGGCGTACATTTTTGTATCAGGCTTTCAGTAAAATCAGCGTATTGTAAACAATTCATTATATTTATTTTCTTAACACATAGCTTTGTTTGCATAATCCTGGATTATCTTGTTTACGACATGCTAAATTAAGATTGTATTGAAATTGCAAAGTGGCATCTAAACTCTTAAATGTAAGTTGACTGTTTTAAAATAAATAGATTAAATTATTTTTAATTATATGCAAAATACATTATTATGCTTTCTTATGCAAATAACTTCTATCAGGTCTTGAGATTCATGTAGTAACAAATTCTATTATTAGCTTACAAATATTTATTTATACGTCATATAATATTTAATGATAAAATAAATTGATAATTTATAAACGTACTTTTGCTATTATGTTAATAATTTATTATGCATACATTGTAAAATAATTAAGATCGTTCTCAAGAAGAAGGGGTCTCGAAATTGCAATACATTTTCAAGGCATTTTTCGGGAATATATCAGAATTTGTACGAAAATGTATTTACTTACAGTATTGCATATGTTTAATTTACAATGGAAAGCGAGAAGTTTCCAAGAAATAACTTTTGGCAAACAAAAACCCATTATCACCGTGTAACGGTTCTGAAAATTTTTACAGTGATTAAAAATTAAATAATTCGGCTTAAAATCGAAATTTTTAATGAGTGACAAGACAAAAAGAGAACTGTCACAAAATTTAGACTGTCAGCCTCCTTTACATCTTATACTTGTCTGCAGTAATGTTTTCAAAGTATTACCTTCGTTTTGGCCTGTATTCCATGTTTCCAAATGATAATACGCCTCTCAGTTTAACAGATGACAATGTCTTCTGAAATGTCACAGAAAAGAGTACTATGATAATTTTTTTTTCCACTGAACCTTCTTTTAACATATAAGATAATTTATAAAATTGTAAAAGTAATACATACGTTTTAATGTTTTATTATGCAACTTACAATGAAACTTATATTATTTATAAAACAAAAAATGCAAGTTTTTTTTCAGCTTTCAGAAATATATTCTTAAGTGCAGTTGTACAAACAAGGAGATATACAATATGCTATGCTTTTTGTGATGCTGAAATGAGACTTTTGCGTGAAAATGACGAAAGCAGATGCTTAAAAGGGAAAATATTCTGTAGTATATCCAGATGAGTATTAATGATGTGTTTTGCCTTATTTTTCAATGCAATTAATCGAATTTTTATGTAAAATTGCTTCGCAAACAACGTAAGAAACAAGTTTCAGCAGCATTGTACCAATCACATCTGATTTATCACATTGTATTGGAAGTTTGTGGAAACAACATATGTTAATGACTTGCTCATCACACTATTTAGACAATTGGATTAGATGTTTTCATCTGGGAGCTTAAACTGTGGTAATATGCCAAACTTTTCATTTACATTTGTTAACCATTTATGCCGGCTAATAGTCACCATGAAATTCAGAAGGTAACAAATTTTACAAAGTCTGTGAAATACCAATTTCCATTGTTCATACAATTTTGCAATTTGGTGGTATATTACATACCATGAAAGCATATGCCGATTTTATATTTTAATCTTATAATCCATATCTAAATTTTACGGAAGAATCCGTCAAGAGATATTGTACAAACGTTTTACATTTCACTTGTTAAGAGTGCTTTCTGAGCTGTGTTACACGAATTTTTCTGCAATATATAGTGTAGATTTTACGATATTGAAATTGTATGCAAACCTAGGTCTTTAATAACTTTCAATTGCACAATCTAAGCTCAGAAAAAAGAATACGTAGCTACAATTTTATTAAAAGTATCGTTTGCGATACCGATTTCCGCTATAGAGACATGTGTTATGGGTTACTCTATATGGCATAAATCCTGTGATTACTCATGAACGAACCCATCGGGATGTTGATTACCATTTTAACGACACCGCATGTACAGAATTTTAAGTAAATTTTGCCCGTATATTTGTTGAAAATTATTTTGATAAACGTTGCATATAGTACTGTAAATAAACAGAAAAACGAATTTGATTCGCGATTTTCTGTATATCATTATAACTCACAAGAAACAGTTATAAAAAATAAAATAATAATAATAATTGTGGCCGTAATAACATTGATATAAATAAATAATAATAAAAAAAAACAATATTTTAATCTAAAAATGTATGTAACTGTAAATACCTATAACATTTTAGCTACAAAAAAATCTCAAAAACAGATTAAATAAAGAAACGAAAAAAAAATATTCTTTTCGTTTGCTGAACAAAAAAATTAGAGCGCTAGTTAGTTTTATTATCGACAGAAAACTCTGCATAAATTAAATAAAAAAGAAGTAATGATATTTAAATGGATGATGGATCATTTAATCAAGCTGAAAATAGAGACACTGTTACCAGGAAAGGAAATTTCCACTTCTTGTCAAGTGTTTCCAATTACGAATATAATGGTATTAAGTAAGATTAACGGTGTTTCACCAGGCTTATGATTTATATTTTTTATGAATAAAATTTATTTAATACGGGAGGAAGTTACAAAATTCTTTCATATAAATATTGTTTCATAAATAAATATTTTTGTCTATCTTAAATAATGTAATAATTATATGTTTCAAGAATTTTACATTTAAAAAGCAGAAGAAAAAAATAAATTTGGTTTTATGATTTTGAACTGTTTTTACAATTATAATTAATAAGGACTTTACATTGCACATATAAATACTCATTTCCACATAGCTGGAACAGAAATTAAAACTATAGAAATTTCATTAAGAAAACACGAAATTTGTAACGATATCTCATCATTTTCTGTTCCAGCCATATGGAAATGCATTTTGAAGGAACTTTACTTTCGTTGAACATGAGTTCCAGTTACATTGCTGATTCATAGAGGGCGCCACCTGGCTTATTTTAAATTTGTTGTTGTAAATTCCGTTATTTTAGCGTCTTGTCAGATAGAACATTGGACTTAATCATGTAACATATATTTAATTTTTTGCTGTTCATATTTATGAATGTTTTCTCCTGATGATATTTATAAAGAATAACCGAAACTTCGAGGTTTGTTTCTATATGTAGTTTTAAACTCATATTTAATTAAACGAAATTTACGTTGGAAGCAAATGTTTGATGTATGTATGTTTGAAATGTTTGTTTTACGTATTTATTTTTACAATATTATACAATGTATTAAATTCTTTTTTCTTTTTTTTTGTTATTTTTACAATCATAAAATCAAATGTATCGGTTTTATTGATTTAAAAAACGAATTTTGTATCTCTATAATATATAAAGTTTTTTTAATTGTATTAAAAATAAAGAATTACTAAGAAACAAATGTTTAAAGAAGAGTTAACGCGAATGTGTAAAAAGTAACTTTTTATTTACGTAATGTAAATGAGATGTATTTTTCAAATACCAGAAATAATAAAAAATAAATGCCTTGTAAATGCCAAAGTTTGAAATGTTTTATAGGAAAATGTCATTTTCCCTTACATTTGCATAAAAATTCAAAGGATGATGCGAAATGAATCTATGAAAGAATGATGCAGAATATTAAAATAACCTGTTAACATATACAATTTCAAAATTGTATGCCATATTTTGCTTCAAGGAGACAATTTCAAATAATAAATATTAAGTAAGATATATACATTTCATAATATTCAGTGTAAAATAGTTTAAACTGGTTTTTTTGGAGATTTACGTAATAGAATTATTAAACTTGTAAATTTATTTTTATCTGATACACACTTAAAATACCGAATTTATTTTCTTGAAATTATTTATTTACATTCATTTATTTTCATTTGATTCATTTCATGTATGTAATTTGAATGTATGTATTTTGAAGTGCAATTATTCAGAAATAAAGGAATGGTGAAATTTTGTCGAATATTTTCTAGATGCTCGCGTACATTTTATGATTTTTAGAAACGAACAATACAGTAGTTTTATTCAAATCATTAGAAACAAATATGGTCTTTTGAAAAAAATGCTTAATGCAATTGCAGCACCGAAAATGTTTCCTTTACCATTTACATATAATAGACATGTATTCTTAACAGAATGTTTTTTTAAACAATATTTCAAATAGGGGAAACATTTGATATAAATACTGAAAGTATTTGTTTACACAAATGCTTGTAAAACAAAATATATTAAAAATAAACTTCACTGTCAAAATTTTTACTTACACAAAAAACATTTAAAACAAAATAAATGTTATTAAATTGAAACTCCCAGTGACATTTTTGGCAAAAAATATGAATTTGTTTTCATGTTAGAGATCTTTTTCTTTTTTCTTAAAAAGCAAAATTTTAATAAAATATTGTAAAATTCAGTCTAAAATTTAATTACTGAAATATTCTCAACTTAATTAAAGAAACTTTAAAGTTATTTATTAAAGCATTAAATGTTTACCACATCATACTGAAAATTAAACTAATTAAAATTATTTTACTTAATCGATTGATTAGCAATCCTCAATTACGTCTAACCGTATCATCATAATCATCATCATAGTTTACATGTTTCAATACTTTGCTCCCCCAGATTAAAAAAAATTGGCATGTACCATGGTCATGAAAATAGGCCTTGCCACTTTAGTTCGTCGCTTTTTCTTAATAAAGGTCATCTTCTTGGTCACTTGAGATGTCTGGGATAGCAGTTTAGGTTTTTTTAGTCAATCTACAGGATTATTCTAAATGATGGACCCATTTTCAAAAAAAATGTATTTATTAAAGTACAAATCAAAAATGAACAATCTTTATACCAATGTGAAGAGGAAGTTTCAAAGTTTTTTTTAAGATATTATAAATGTTCAATGTGTCCACCGTTTGCTCCACGGCAAACATCTACGCGATAGCCAAACTCGTCCCACACACGAGAAAGCGTATCTGCTGTTATTCAGTGCACGGCTTACAAAGCGGTGATGGTTCCAGAGGCGGCTGGTAGATTTCGCGCGGCAATAGGTCACTGCGAGCTGAGTGCAATGCTGCCAAGAATTTTTCCATTTGAAACCGCTCTATGCTGGCAAAATATTGATTTAATTTTTCACCTAAGTTAATTATTGAAGTATTTTTATGAAAGTTAGTTCTCATCCTCTTTATCGTTTTTTTTCTTTTTTTGGTAAGATAAGTGTACACCTTTCCGATAATTGCTGTGATTTTTGTACTATCAGTTTGGGAAGTATCTACAATTACTCTCTATAAGTTAGCATTGGTAAAATGCAGTGCTTAAACAACTTTATTTTCAAGCAAATGAGCATGTTTTTTTTTCATTATAATAGCATTCTTCCAAAAGGCACTCCATAAATTTTTCACACTTTGAAAAGTCTTTGAAACGTGACTATGAATTCGGTTTTTGAATCTATCTGTCTTCCGTCCGTCTGTCTCCCAGGCCGAGCTCTAACTAATATACAGACTAATATAATATTAACTAATATACTCTAAGAAATATACAGCGATTTCTATGTTATTGATATATGTTATTCAGATTTACCATGGCATGTTCCCTATAAAAAACGAAGTATGCAGCAATTATAGTTTGTTTACAGAGACACTCAAAAGAATTCCGTTACATAATGGTACATGGGTAAACATGGGTTTGTTTAGCTTTAGCTGCGGTCTCCAGTTTGGTAAAGTACGTTGGCAAGGTCGGATTGTATATTAAAGGTTAAATAAAAGAAATAAGAAACGTTGGTGTTTATGTACAGCTTTTTAACATTCTAGTTGAATTTTGAATCTAGTAATACATTATATTTATATACATCTTTTATACCAATTTGTCTTTTAAACAAATTTACTCTTTGGTATCATAGTGAAAAACAGAGCATAGCAGCGCACCTTTTTAGGATTTATGACAAAGACGTTTGTCATATATCTTGCTTTCAGTTCAACCCCCCCCCCTCAAAATTTTAACAAGTTAACATAAGCTTTTCCATTCCTCTTCCAACATCTAGCATACATGTATTGATTGCATGCTTCTCCTCCTCCCCCCAAAATAGAGATAAAAAAAAAAATTCATAAAGATTTATTCATTCCCCCCCAAATAAATAAATAATTATAAATAAATAAAAATAATAAACAATTATAGTTTATAGATTTTAAATGTCTGTAATTCCCCCCCCCCAAAAAAAAAAAATTCAACATGTTAACTAAAACCTATTTCTGATTTAATTTAGATAACGAATCTACTTTCTTCATTCTAAAATGCAAGTCACTCGCATGCATCAGAAACCTCTCTGTCCTTAACTTTGCGGTTATGCTAAAAATAAGTTACAAATGTTCACATATTTCTAATTCAACTGTTTCCTTCTCATGAAATCAAAAGTGCATCTGTCTTAAAACTTAGACAAAATATATAAGCAGCTGTGCTCTACTTATTAATGTAATGTAACGTATAACCGATATTCTTTATGCAAGCATTAGCACTTCTCATCCGCTCTCAAAAGAATTAATTAAAAAGATTAAAACTGTAATATGCAAGCTCATGTCTTTCACACCCTGTTATTAGATTCGAGTCATAAGTAACCGTTAATTGCAGCTGTCTTTTAGCAAAATCAAACGCCAATCCCAAAATTATTTTCTTTTCTTTTTCCTTTTCTGTCTCCATGAAAGAATCTTTACAACCCTTCCCCCCATTCTCAAATGAATGCATTATCATAGACAGAATATAGCATTTATCGTTTTTTCCCATACGCTTCCGACATTGTCTCCTAAAACTCTCTCGCCAAGTACTGGCGATTTTATCATGCTTTCCGCGCCAACACCCGTACATGTAACTTTTAAAACATCATCACTTCGGCCGTTGGACTTGACCAGAGAAGTTGTAGAAAACTTGTCATTGTTTGTGTAGGTACCTCCCCTTTGCTTCTTTAACTATCGATATTGCCTCGTCGTAAAATAAATAGATGTTGCATCTAACTATGTGATTCTTCTTTCTCCTGGATTTACTACGTATTTTTTTCATCTCTAACTGACCCCGTTTGCTATGCTCCGTTATACTAATAAGCACTGACGACATGGTAAATAACATCAAATGTTCCATGTTATAAATACTGGTGCTTCCGCCGGTTTCGCTCGAACTTAGAGATTCATTTTTTTCTTCCAATAAGGGGAGGTACCGAGGTACAATAATTATAAGAGGCATATTTCCTTTCATCTGCAACTATGTGGAACTTTAAATACAACTTCTCTGAACTGCACCTGGAAGTTTAACTCTGCTTCCGCTCCGCTTCTTCGCTGATTCCAGACCGCGCGTCACCCCCCATCTCTTCGCAGCGCGATGTACCTGACTCCGGCCTCGCTTGAGTTGGAAATCGTCATCACAGCCCTCCCACCTGCCATGCTGGGTCGCTTTTCTACCGGGAGTCCTTCTCCACCCCCTCATCTCTGCTGACAACCTGCTCTTTCTGGAAGTGCTGCCCCCGCACCCCCTTCGCCGGATTCAAGACAGTCGGTCTGTTTATCTGCATAACTGGAATTCTCTCGCCGATCCTCATCTCTGCTAACTCAAGACGTGAATGCAATATTGTTGTGTTCCTACAGTGCTTTCCCCTCATCTAAAAGTGTCAGTGTGTTGTGCGAAAATTAGTGCTTAAAAAAAAAAGTGTGGTTCGTTGAAAACCACAAGTGTTTCGTTGCATTATAAGTATTAAGTTCCATAAAATCAAGGATCCTCCTCTTCCCTCCATCTGCGTGTGCGATCTGTGGTGTGCGATTTTTTTTATTTTTATCAAAAATGAAATCACCCTACAAATGTCATGTGTGCTACTACTCAAAATGCTACTAAATTATTTGTGCCTTCAAGTGCTTCAATGCCGTTGAATGTGTTACGTGTATTCTGTATGTGTTTCAAAATAGTGGTCCAAAATTAAAATTCCAGTGCTATATTTCTAACAGTGTTACTAAAAGTAATCCGTGTGAGTTTCATCCAAAGAAATTTCTTCAACATTAGTGCTTCAGAAAAGTGCCATTTCTTCAAAAAAAACTACTGTGGTGATCGTAATTTTCCGGTGTGTGTCAAGTACGTAAATAGTATACTGACTTTGATTAAAGTGCACATTTCAACCTTCATACTTCTCTTGTAATATAATTAATTTTTTTCTCTACCAGTCAGTAGTGAATTTTATTTGGTTAAATTATTGCATTTCTATTCTTAAAAGAATATATTTAATAACAGAGTTTTTGTTATGTTCTTTTTGTGTTTGCCTTTTACCAAATCCTTCTTAATTAAATATTCAGGTTGAAATTAAGTAATTTAATTTTTGAACTTTCTCATCAAATCATATAAATATGATTATTTTATCTTGCATTTTTTTTTAGTTGTAAAATATGATATTTTTATGAATTTTTAAGGCAAGATTGTTTTTTTAAGGTGTTTTGGATACAAATATTAATCTGAGTTTTTAATTTTTAGTAAACCAGTTAAAAAAAAAAAAAAATAACTTAAATTGTCTTGCAATATTGGTTTCATTTTTTTTAAAAATAAATAAAAGAAATTTTACGTTTTATTCTTAACAATTTAAATAATTTGCATGAATTTTTACTTTTTATACTTGTATTGATAAATCCCAGGTAAGATCTTCGTTAGTATTTTATGCTATACAAATTGATTTTAAAGTTATAAAAAAAAAAAGAAAAAGGATATATATTTTTTTCCTCTATTTTTCTCTCATTCATCGCTGTTTCTTTTTAAAAATGAATTAAAAAAACGAGCGTTAGGGATCTATACGCTAAAAAGAAACAGTGATCAGTCATTATTATTTATTATGATATAAATCCAGTTTACTTTTTTTTCTTTCATGTTATATTTATTATCTGCTAGTATATATTGATATTTTTTTTTAGTTATTTTATTGTGCATGCAGTGTTTCCTTGAATTTCAGTAGTTTAGTTAACTGTATTTTTAGCCACCATGGCTTCTCGGCAAATACCAATTAACTTACCTACCTTTGACGGTGATCATGAATCACTCAAATTCTTTTTCGACCAAGTACGGTCTGTTAGTCAAATAAATAAATACAGCCCGCAAGCAACAATTGCTTTGCTGAAAAGTAAATTAAGTGGTCCTGCATTAAAATATTTAACACAGAACCCTGATTTATTAATCTCAAATGACATAAATGTAATCGAAAGAGAATTTTCTAATTTCCCCCCCCCCCCCTAGCAAGTCACAGGTAGCAGTCGAACTTGCAAACTTAACGCTCTTACCCGCAGAAACCATTAAAAACTTTGCCCATAGGCTTAATGTTCTGACTGCAACAGTTTATTCGGACATTCAAGACGCCAATACGCGTGACAAAATTAAGTACATGAAATTCCTGGAAACCATTCCATCCAATTTACGAATTAAAATCCAAGAGGAAGGAATTACAGAGTACCAACCCGCAGTTTTGAGAGCCCAGGCGCTACAAGATATTTTGTACGGAGAAAAAATTTTGCATGCTTACCCCACCCCTTCCCCAACTGATTCAATATTTGCCGACCAGCTGAAGCAGCTAACCGAGAAAATAAACGCCCTTTCTGTAAATACCCAAACACAACCAGAAATTAAAGATGACGCGGCAACTTACAAAACTAAATTTGCTGGCATGCACAATAAACGGAAATTTCAAAATCGCAATTTTAACAAACGCCACTCTCCACATAAATCTTACAACAAATTTAACCGCACTACTTGCCAACTATGTTTCAAAAGTGGTCACGAAGCGCAAGCCTGTTTTAAGTGGAAACGCTTAAATGCACAAAGACGAGGACAATTTCACAACAACAACAACCGACAACATGAAAACTAAGTCAGAGGTGTAATTTTGCTGATGGCTTTGCACCTCACCCCCCTACTGATTACACATCAGCCAGTTTTTTCCCAGATCCGTCCTTACCAAAAATTTCACTTAACAGACTAGTAAACTCTGTAAGCACACAAACATGTGATATTGTAAAAATTTCTAAGCATGAAACGACACAAACAAACACAGAACAATATGATGACACTACTACAAAAATTATTTACAATGTCATTAAAGACTCAACATCACTCCCCCTTGTAAAGGCCTCAATTGCAAAAAAAGATATTACTCTACTTTGCGATACAGGAAGTACTATTTCGTTACTATCACAGTCTTTATTTGATGAATTAAAAACAATTTTAAAATATAAGAGATTATCAACTGGCGTCGTCATCAAAACAGTCAATTCTGATGTAGATTTTTCCGCATGTATTAGAACCTCCATTAAATTACAACACAAAAACTTTAACCACCACTTCTATATTGTAGACATACCAGATTCATCTAGTTTCCAAGGTATTATTGGCTATGATTTCATCAAACGATTCAATATTGTTGTAAACACTGTCAAAAACATTATCCATATTGACAACACTTTATCGATTCCTTTGGTAAACAAACAAACTACTTCATCTTCTGAAATAAACCAATGTAGTACACAACCCACCTCCTTCAAAAATCAAATTGTAGCTTTGACTCGTAGAGTTTTCTTAAACCCTCAGGAACAAAAATGGATTTCAGTTTTCACAGATACTATTAGCACAGACAAAGATTATTTATTTCAATACAATTCACCCGTTGACAACTTAATAGGATTTGATGCTATAATAAAATCAAAAAATCCAAAGCGAAAAAGAAAAATTCCACAACAATATACATTTTTCCTGATTTCGGTTAAAAACAATTCTGATAATCCCATTCACCTTCAAACAAAAGCTAAAATAGGTCAACTTTTTGAGGTCGAGGAAATAATTGAGTACTCCCCAGATAAAATTAGTCAAGACAACTCAGATCAACAATTTTTAAATCTCATTCAAGCTTCTAAAGACATTCTCAAAAAAAGAAAAGAAGACTTATCTGCAACTGATTTCAATCTTGAACACTTACCATCCAATGAGGCTGAAATTCTAAAAGAAATGTTACTCAAATATTACCCTGTATTTTCAAAATCTCTAAATACACTTGGGCACACAGATAAAACCGGACCGCGCGTCACCCCCCCATCTCTTCGCAGCGCGATGTACCTGACTCCGGCCTCGCTTGAGTTGGAACTCGTCATCACAGCCCTCCCACCTGCCATGCTGGGTCGCTTTTCTACCGGGAGTCCTTCTCCACCCCCTCATCTCTGCTGACAACCTGCTCTTTCTGGAAGTGCTGCCCCCGCACCCCCTTCGCCGGATTCAAGACAGTCGGTCTGTTTATCTGCATAACTGGAATTCTCTCGCCGATCCTCATCTCTGCTAACTCAAGACGTGAATGCAATATTGTTGTGTTCCTACAGTGCTTTCCCCTCATCTAAAAGTGTCAGTGTGTTGTGCGAAAATTAGTGCTTAAAAAAAAAAAAAGTGTGGTTCGTTGAAAACCACAAGTGTTTCGTTGCATTATAAGTATTAAGTTCCATAAAATCAAGGATCCTCCTCTTCCCTCCATCTGCGTGTGCGATCTGTGGTGTGCGATTTTTTTTATTTTTATCAAAAATGAAATCACCCTACAAATGTCATGTGTGCTACTACTCAAAATGCTACTAAATTATTTGTGCCTTCAAGTGCTTCAATGCCGTTGAATGTGTTACGTGTATTCTGTATGTGTTTCAAAATAGTGGTCCAAAATTAAAATTCCAGTGCTATATTTCTAACAGTGTTACTAAAAGTAATCCGTGTGAGTTTCATCCAAAGAAATTTCTTCAACATTAGTGCTTCAGAAAAGTGCCATTTCTTCAAAAAAAACTACTGTGGTGATCGTAATTTTCCGGTGTGTGTCAAGTACGTAAATAGTATACTGACTTTGATTAAAGTGCACATTTCAACCTTCATACTTCTCTTGTAATATAATTAATTTTTTTCTCTACCAGTCAGTAGTGAATTTTATTTGGTTAAATTATTGCATTTCTATTCTTAAAAGAATATATTTAATAACAGAGTTTTTGTTATGTTCTTTTTGTGTTTGCCTTTTACCAAATCCTTCTTAATTAAATATTCAGGTTGAAATTAAGTAATTTAATTTTTGAACTTTCTCATCAAATCATATAAATATGATTATTTTATCTTGCATTTTTTTTAGTTGTAAAATATGATATTTTTATGAATTTTTAAGGCAAGATTGTTTTTTTAAGGTGTTTTGGATACAAATATTAATCTGAGTTTTTAATTTTTAGTAAACCAGTTTAAAAAAAAAAAAAATAACTTAAATTGTCTTGCAATATTGGTTTCATTTTTTTTAAAAATAAATAAAAGAAATTTTACGTTTTATTCTTAACAATTTAAATAATTTGCATGAATTTTTACTTTTTATACTTGTATTGATAAATCCCAGGTAAGATCTTCGTTAGTATTTTATGCTATACAAATTGATTTTAAAGTTATAAAAAAAAAAAAGAAAAAGGATATATATTTTTTTTCCTCTATTTTTCTCTCATTCATCGCTGTTTCTTTTTAAAAATGAATTAAAAAAACGAGCGTTAGGGATCTATACGCTAAAAAGAAACAGTGATCAGTCATTATTATTTATTATGATATAAATCCAGTTTACTTTTTTTTCTTTCATGTTATATTTATTATCTGCTAGTATATATTGATATTTTTTTTTAGTTATTTTATTGTGCATGCAGTGTTTCCTTGAATTTCAGTAGTTTAGTTAACTGTATTTTTAGCCACCATGGCTTCTCGGCAAATACCAATTAACTTACCTACCTTTGACGGTGATCATGAATCACTCAAATTCTTTTTCGACCAAGTACGGTCTGTTAGTCAAATAAATAAATACAGCCCGCAAGCAACAATTGCTTTGCTGAAAAGTAAATTAAGTGGTCCTGCATTAAAATATTTAACACAGAACCCTGATTTATTAATCTCAAATGACATAAATGTAATCGAAAGAGAATTTTCTAATTTCCCCCCCCCCCTAGCAAGTCACAGGTAGCAGTCGAACTTGCAAACTTAACGCTCTTACCCGCAGAAACCATTAAAAACTTTGCCCATAGGCTTAATGTTCTGGCTGCAACAGTTTATTCGGACATTCAAGACGCCAATACGCGTGACAAAATTAAGTACATGAAATTCCTGGAAACCATTCCATCCAATTTACGAATTAAAATCCAAGAGGAAGGAATTACAGAGTACCAACCCGCAGTTTTGAGAGCCCAGGCGCTACAAGATATTTTGTACGGAGAAAAAATTTTGCATGCTTACCCCACCCCTTCCCCAACTGATTCAATATTTGCCGACCAGCTGAAGCAGCTAACCGAGAAAATAAACGCCCTTTCTGTAAATACCCAAACACAACCAGAAATTAAAGATGACGCGGCAACTTACAAAACTAAATTTGCTGGCATGCACAATAAACGGAAATTTCAAAATCGCAATTTTAACAAACGCCACTCTCCACATAAATCTTACAACAAATTTAACCGCACTACTTGCCAACTATGTTTCAAAAGTGGTCACGAAGCGCAAGCCTGTTTTAAGTGGAAACGCTTAAATGCACAAAGACGAGGACAATTTCACAACAACAACAACCGACAACATGAAAACTAAGTCAGAGGTGTAATTTTGCTGATGGCTTTGCACCTCACCCCCCTACTGATTACACATCAGCCAGTTTTTTCCCAGATCCGTCCTTACCAAAAATTTCACTTAACAGACTAGTAAACTCTGTAAGCACACAAACATGTGATATTGTAAAAATTTCTAAGCATGAAACGACACAAACAAACACAGAACAATATGATGACACTACTACAAAAATTATTTACAATGTCATTAAAGACTCAACATCACTCCCCCTTGTAAAGGCCTCAATTGCAAAAAAAGATATTACTCTACTTTGCGATACAGGAAGTACTATTTCGTTACTATCACAGTCTTTATTTGATGAATTAAAAACAATTTTAAAATATAAGAGATTATCAACTGGCGTCGTCATCAAAACAGTCAATTCTGATGTAGATTTTTCCGCATGTATTAGAACCTCCATTAAATTACAACACAAAAACTTTAACTACCACTTCTATATTGTAGACATACCAGATTCATCTAGTTTCCAAGGTATTATTGGCTATGATTTCATCAAACGATTCAATATTGTTGTAAACACTGTCAAAAACATTATCCATATTGACAACACTTTATCGATTCCTTTGGTAAACAAACAAACTACTTCATCTTCTGAAATAAACCAATGTAGTACACAACCCACCTCCTTCAAAAATCAAATTGTAGCTTTGACTCGTAGAGTTTTCTTAAACCCTCAGGAACAAAAATGGATTTCAGTTTTCACAGATACTATTAGCACAGACAAAGATTATTTATTTCAATACAATTCACCCGTTGACAAC
The DNA here is from genome assembly GCA_963931845.1 of Maratus michaelseni. Taxonomy (NCBI): domain Eukaryota; kingdom Metazoa; phylum Arthropoda; class Arachnida; order Araneae; family Salticidae; genus Maratus; species Maratus michaelseni. The sequence continues at coordinate 300,808,399 of OZ007593.1, read as the reverse complement.
TTAATAGGATTTGATGCTATAATAAAATCAAAAAATCCAAAGCGAAAAAGAAAAATTCCACAACAATATACATTTTTCCTGATTTCGGTTAAAAACAATTCTGATAATCCCATTCACCTTCAAAAAAAAGCTAAAATAGGTCAACTTTTTGAGGTCGAGGAAATAATTGAGTACTCCCCAGATAAAATTATTCAAGACAACTCAGATCAACAATTTTTAAATCTCATTCAAGCTTCTAAAGACATTCTCAAAAAAAGAAAAGAAGACTTATCTGCAACTGATTTCAATCTTGAACACTTACCATCCAATGAGGCTGAAATTCTAAAAGAAATGTTACTCAAATATTACCCTGTATTTTCAAAATCTCTAAATACACTTGGGCACACAGATAAAATTATTCCAGATTTGAAGTTTATTAATGACTATCCTATAAAAACACTTCCTTTTCCAATACCTCAGGCATTACAAAAAGATGCATTAGATCAAATTAATCAATTACTTGAAGCTGGAATTATACAAAGACATTGCTCCGAATGGTCTTGTCCTATGTTACTTGTTAGAAAAAAACCAGATGGTACTGGTAAACAAAAATTTCGCCTCGCACTTGACCTTCGAATGTTAAACACTGTAATTCAAGGCTCATCTTACCCACTACCAAAAATTCAAAACATCATCGCTAATCTCTCTTCTTACACATTCTTTACAACACTCGACTTTCATCAAGCATACCATCAAATTAACTTACCAGAAAAATCCCACAATCAACTAACTTTTACCACCATGTTTGGATCTTTTTCCTACCGCAGACTTGTTTTTGGTTTAAAGACAAGTGCCTCAATCTTTCAAGCTCTAATGGACTCTTTAATTGACGAATTACACCTACAAGGTGTGTATACGTATCAAGATGACTTTATTATAGGTGCGAATTCTTTTGATGAAATGTGTTCTAAACTCGACAAAATTTTTAACCTCCTTTCCAAGTACAATCTCACTCTTTCACCTAATAAATGCAACTTTCATCAAACAAAAGTCAACTACTTAGGTTTTCAAATAGAAAATCATTGTATTTCACCAATCCATTCTAACATTGTAAAAATAACTTCATTTCCTACACCAACTACAAAAAGACAACTAAAAAGGCTTATTGGTTTGATAACTTTCTATAAATCATTAATTCCAACATTTAACAAACTAGTGCAACCACTTATTGATTTAACTACTCCTAAAACTAAATTCATCTGGACAGAAAAACATCAGGACATACTTAAAACAATACAGAAAATTTTCTTCGGTTCACCCATGGTTAGGTTACCAGATTGGAATAAGAATTTTTATTTGAATACAGATGCATCTAACATTGCCATCTCTGGCGTTTTAATGCAAGAACATAATGGAAATCTTCTACCTGTAGCATACTTTTCTAAATCCTTAAATTCCTCTGAAAAAAAATATCCTGCTTTAAAACTAGAACTCATGGCAATTTACAAATCTGTTATTGCATTCAAATATTACTTATACAACAGAAAATTCCTAATCTTGTCAGATAGCAAACCTCTAAAAAAATACAAAAAGACTATAAACCCAGCAGACATAACCACCCGTTGGCTAATTTACCTTTCAGAATATTCATATGATTTTGAACACATTCCAGGATCTTCAAATGTTTTAGCAGATTATTTCTCTCGCTGTAATTTTGACAACAACCAAGAAAATTTACTAACCAATCCTAACCTTATCCATGATCCTCAACCACTTCCAATAGTCGATCATGAAACACCTGATATTTGTAAATCTGTTAATAACAACAATTGTCAAGTAAATTTTCTCATCTCAGGTGAACGAACAAAACGAGACCCATTATTGGAGATATCAAATCAAACTTTTTGCACTGAACAACAAAAAGACCCTACCTTAGCTAGTATTTATGATCATATATTACAAAATGGACCTTCTTCAAAATTTCCGAATTACTTCATACATCCTGATTCTAAAATATTAATGTTCAAAAAGGAAGATATCATAAATAATACTTTCTCATATCACATTGTAGTTCCTGATTCACTTAAAAGTAAAGTTTTAACTATATCCCATCTGTCACACTTTGGTATGGCCAAAACTTATGAATTTCTTACATCCAAATATTTTTGGAAAGGCATCTATGTAGATACACTCAACTTTGTAGCTTCATGTGTCAAATGTTTACAGGCCAAACACCATAACACTCCACCCGCACCTCTTCAACCTACATACACACCAAGATATCCTGGTCATACAGTCAGTACTGATTTACTTGGTCCTTTCTCAAACAAAAAACATGTTTTAACTGTAACCGATCACTTCTCAAGACACATTGAACTCTATCCTCTCACTGATACTTCTGCACCCAAAGTTGTAAAATGCTTATTTAGTTATATAACTACCTATGGGAGACCCGTCTGTATTTTGTCAGATTTAGGCCCACAATATACTTCTCACATCTATAATGCATTTAATGATGCTCTTGGCATAAAAATACATCACAGTTCGGTCTCTCACCCACAATCTAACAGTATTGCCGAGCGAATTAACAAGTCTATTAAATATTCTGTTACCACATTACTACAAGAATGACACTCTTTTGAAAATGCTCTGTTTATTCATAAGTCACTTTATAATGGTTCGACACACTCTTCTACACTATTTTCACCTAACTTACTTCATTTTGGTCGTGAGCTTTCATTAATTTTTGACACATATGATCATAGTACCAACCAAGCATTTCTAGATAAACATGTTGAAGTTTATAAATTACTAGATGACTTAAACAAAATATATGACAAAGCATATAACAACATTAAGACTGCTCAAGATAGACGTTACAAAATTCACAGTCGAAAAGCTAAATTAAGAAATATATGTTTAAAAGATATTGTTTACCTAAAATCAGACGACAAATTTAAACCTAAATATACCGGTCCATATATTGTAACATTTAAACACTCTCCTGTTTCATTTTCAATTAAAAGATTATATGCTCATGATGATACTGCATTTAGGGTACATATTGATAGACTTCTTCTAGCACCACCTCGATATGGACATTTATGTGATCCTGCAAGTCATGTTATAAATAATAATTCTTCTAACACCATTCTCGTCCCTCGCTACAATTTAAGAAAAAGATAATTTGTAACAAATTTTAAAAATAATAATAATAATAATAAAATTTAAAAAAAAAAAACTTTTAAATTTTTATAGGATCTTTTATAGGACTTTTATAGGATTTTTATAGGGCTGGTCCATGTCTTCTTGTGAAGACCACTTTTACACAATATTTTGTATCGGGTCACACCTTTCTTTTAATTTTTCATTCAATTTTATAAACAGTAGATAAATATAATCTTTTCACATTTTTTTTTCTCTCACACTTTAAACTTTCACTCACACTGAATACAACATTGCAAATATTTTAAATAAATAAGGTCTTTAAAAAAAAAAAAAAAAAAAAAAAAAAGTTCTCTTAAACAAACTTAAAGCATTTACTTACATGACTTGTACAGTTTCACTTCACCACACCCGATTATGACATATTGTAGGTCTCTCAACACTCTAGGACTGTCAATACATTAGGATTTGCATACGATACACTTGTATCTGTTTTTTTTTATTTTTACTAATTCTTCCCCTTCAGGCTAGTGGTACCGTTCTAAATTTTTGCCCTTAGGTTACCACCCCTCACCAGATTGTGTTTAGAGAGACAATTGTGATTTAGTTTACTAATTCACAATATTCCCTTTTCCCAAAAGTATATGTGTTCCCGAATCGTGCTCCTGTGTGGGGATCAGTGCGATCTTCATTGGGGAGCAGGGAGTTCATGTTGTAATGATGTGGACTCTCATCACTGCCCTCCTCACCTAGGTCGTAAGGCCCTAAGCCTGAGACATCACACTTGTCATGCATTGACAAGATTAAGGGCGGTCCCTTTTTATGGGCGTGCCACATGCACCTCTTTTTTTTTACCGTCCTGTGCTTGCACGAATTTTAAAACTTTTTCAAACAACTTTTCACTTCACTACACTTGAGTTAATCCATTTTCACTTTTTCATATAATTCAAGTTAATTTTTAAGGATATATGTTTATGTTATGTGTTATTTGTGTTTATTTTTTTAATTGTTTTCATTTATGTTTCATATTATACTTAAGTAGTAATTATAGTATTTAAGTGCAACAAATTGAGAAAATGAGTACTGTTTTGTGCTGAGTTATCATTAGACATGTCTAGTTAAATAGTAACTTTTTAAAGCTGGTACCAGAAAGAAAAAGAACAAACAGAAAATAAAAGGACGAAGATATAAAAAAAAAAAATCTTCGAAGGTAGTGCACTATGTTTTATATTTTATGGCCTGATGTTACGAACTATTGAGGTAACAAAATCCTTTATACTGTTGCAACTCATATAATTTACAAGTATTTTGTGTTATATTATGTATGTATTATTTTAAGCTTGGGGAGAGTATAATTGTATTGTATGTATTTTTTAAAACTGTACTGTAAACAGTACAGCTTTTCTGGTCAATGGGGTGATATATATGACAAAGACGTTTGTCATATATCTTGCTTTCAGTTCAAACCCCCCCCCCCTCAAAATTTTAACAAGTTAACATAAGCTTTTCCATTCCTCTTCCAACATCTAACATACATGTATTGATTGCATGCTTCTCCTCCCCCCCCCCCAAAATAGAGATAAAAAAATAAATAAATTCATAAAGATTTATTCATTCCCCCCCCCAAATAAATAAATAATTATAAATAATTAAAAATAATAAACAATTATAGTTTATAGATTTTAAATGTCTGTAATCCCCCCCCCCCCCAAAATTCAATATGTTAACTAAAACCTATTTCTGATTTAATTTAGATAACGAATCTACTTTCTTCATTCTAAAATGCAAGTCACTCGCATGCATCAGAAACCTCTCTGTCCTTAACTTTGCGGTTATGCTAAAAATAAGTTACAAATGTTCACATATTTCTAATTCAACCGTTTCCTTCTCATGAAATCAAAAGTGTATCTGTCTTAAAACTTAGACAAAATATATAAGCAGCTGTGCTCTACTTATTAATGTAATGTAACGTATAACCGATATTCTTTATGCAAGCATTAGCACTTCTCATCCGCTCTCAAAAGAATTAATTAAAAAGATTAAAACTGTAATATGCAAGCTCATGTCTTTCACACCCTGTTATTAGATTCGAGTCATAAGTAACCGTTAATTGCAGCTGTCTTTTAGCAAAATCAAACGCCAATCCCAAAATTATTTTCTTTTCTTTTTCCTTTTCTGTCTCCATGAAAGAATCTTTACAACCCTTCCCCCCATTCTCAAATGAATGCATTATCATAGACAGAATCTAGCATTTATCGTTTTTTCCCATACGCTTCCGACATTGTCTCCTAAAACTCTCTCGCCAAGTACTGGCGATTTTATCATGCTTTCCGCGCCAACACCCGTACATGTAACTTTTAAAACATTATCACTTCGGCCGTTGGACTTGACCAGAGAAGTTGTAGAAAACTTGTCATTGTTTGTGTAGGTACCTCCCCTTTGCTTCTTTAACTATCGATATTGCCTCGTCGTAAAATAAATAGATGTTGCATCTAACTATGTGATTCTTCTTTCTCCTGGATTTACTACGTATTTTTTTCATCTCTAACTGACCCCGTTTGCTATGCTCCGTTATACTAATAAGCACTGACGACATGGTAAATAACATCAAATGTTCCATGTTATAGGATTAATACATCCAAACTGAATCAGCTCCAATTTATATCATGATCTAACAGAATATGATGTTGTCTGTAATGTCATATTATTGATGTCGAGATTATTATAGCAACTGTTAAAAACGCAGCATAGCGGAGTCACCTGTTGGGTGTTTTACGCTAAAACTTATTTAACACTTAAATATACCATCTAATTTAATATGATGTTGATGAATTCCAATACTTTAGATGCCGATGTATAGTTATCATGGAAATTGTGAAAAACACAGCATAGCGGCACCATCTATTTGCTATATACATGAAAATCTAATTAGTTGTAATTGATGTGAAGGCCTAACAGAAAATGTGTGAAGTTGCGTGTATTTGTTTATGAGATGGAATGGCCGCAGCCGTTTTGTTACATACATAGAGACAGTTTTAAAAAATGAAATCGTGTCCAGGATGTTCCAAAATGTGTAAATCTATTAAAAAGCCGATGTAAACAATGTTCAAGATTCTAAACCTTTGTTCTTATATGTATAGAAGAAAGTAGAAACATTAATAAGATTTTTTCATAGCGATCTTATTACAGTGACCTGATTTCATATAAAAATATCGTAAGAATACTGTACTTAATAAGTATTTTCAAAAGTTTTCCAAAGTTCGTTTATGGAAATTTGATTTTAAAACTTAATCTGTTAACCCATTTAGTTACTAAAATGATTTTTTTTAAACTGCAAAACTGTAGCTTTTTCAAGCATAAATAATCTATTGTAAACTTTCATATTATAAAGAGTATTTGAGTGAGAATATCAATTTATTTCACAAAATTGTGCGTATTGTATGTATTGTATGTCTGCCAACTTTCTGGTATCTTTCAAGTGAAATAAACGAATTTCAAGTAGAAGTTTTATATAATAAATGAAAAAAATATGGCTGCTACATATAATGGAGGTAACATTTTAAATAATTGTTTTCTTAGTTCAAGCATGTTTTTGTGATTTTAGTAATCCGGAAGTTTCGAATCTATGATAGTGCATAAGTCGAACTTATCAAAATAGGATCAATTAACATGTTTACAACCAATGCGCATGTATGGCTCCTTTTCCTAAATTTCTTATTTATTTAGAAATTATTTAGAAATTGATACCGGATCGATTACCGAAAAGAATATATATATATTTTTTTACTTTATGTAGTCACAAATTGAGTGCCATTAAAAAAAAAAAAAAACATAAATTACTATTTGGAATTTCTAGTATGAAAATGAAATTACCGAAATCGATGAAGTGCTTCGGATACAAATAGGTTAAGAGTAACACCTTATTTTGGTATTACGATGAAATGAACTCTAATCGAAATAATTTTTTTAAAAATGTCACAATATTATCCACATTTATGCATGTTTCACATCATTCTTAAAGTCTGTAGATTAAAAAAATGGTTTTAATTATATATATTTTTACCTGAATTACTTGAATACATAAGTGTTTGTGTTGAAGCAGTTAAAGAAGTTTTTATTACGATACTTTATCTAAACGAAATATGCATTTTAAAATGAATTCTTCTAAATTTCCACATGCACTTGTCCTTTTAAAAAATATAACTTTTACTATTTAAAATACAATATTTAAACACCATGCCTTCTATTAACAAGAAAAAAAAAAGGTTATGTAATGTGTAGCATATATTTATTTAAAAATGGCTTTATCAGAAAATTTTCGTTAGGGTTATAACAGAATGAATTGGTTTAATACATTTTTTAATATGTTATTAAAATTCACATGTTTTTTCTAATTTTGTATATTTATAAAAGTATTAATTCATACATTTATTATTATTTTTTTTTTGAGTTACTGGCAAAAATTTATTCGCTCACCTCTATTATATACTTACGTTTTATATACTGATACATCTTTCCTATATATTTTTTTTTATTTTATGTTTTTTATTTAATTTATATCTGTATATTGAGAAGAAAAATAAATAAAATTGAATGTTTAAAATACAGTATATTCAAAACAGGGTGTTTTACTATATATTTTATCTTATTAGTATTTTTTATTTTTATTTTATGATGTTCTCATTATTCCTTGTTTGTGTGTTTGTGGTGGTCGACGGATAATTTGTTTCTCAGTGACTTTGGTGTTTTATTTTAAACACATAAGTTACTTGTAAGTTTACTTTGCAAGTTAAATAATTTTTCAATCGCAACGAGAAAATATAAAGGGAAAAGAAAAATTAATTAGGCTGAGGGAAATATATTAAAAACCTTGAAGTTTACATGTTTTATGATGTAATAAATTGTTTTTCTAACACACAGAGAGGCATAAACTATCGATCATTTCATACAAACATTTATTACATCTTCTAGAAGTACTGCTTTTACTCATTATGTATGAAATGCGTAAATTATAAATTAATGAAATTGAAAGAAATTTAAGAGATCCGAAATTTTAATTGCATTATCAATTAACAATTATCTCCATTCCGCCTATAAGTGTCGCAAAATATTTTAATACCCTGTGAGTATCCTAATAGTGAAAGAGGAGGTCGATCAAGCGCGGATGGTGTCTCAAGAAGATTAAAAATGATAAGATAAAATTCTCTTACCTTTTCTGAAGGTGCATCTCACTTCGACGATTTAATCCAGGTAAAAGTAATCCAGTTAAATAATCCAAGGATTTAAGTAATCGGTCGCACTGAACACAAGACGTTTATGCTGAAAAACTAAGTTTATATATTAGTGTGAGGCTGAATAAATTCACATATTTCACAGTCTTGATTAATTATATATTTAGTTGTTTAGATCACATGGACATTACAAGAATGAATTAACATCTAACAATTACGTTTAGATTGTATTAATTGAGATTTTAGAGCTTACTAGCTCTAGTTGTTTACGCGTTTACATTTTGGTAGAGGACTGAAGAAGTTAAAGTCAAAAATAAATAGTTCATAGATTATCATTACATCATTGGAAATTACGCATACGTCAATGGAAAATACACATTGCCGGGTTACAGCGTAAGAACGCAATTGGAATAATAAAGTTTCATTTGCTGCTATAATTATTGTTCTAAAGTCTTTCATCTATTTCGTATAATAACAGTTTATCAATTTAGAAGAGCTCCCGAACATTTATTCGAAGTTGAGTGGTCATAAATATCACTCTGCAATTCATTATGCGTTGAAAGAAATGTTGCTATTTCTTTTTCTTTATCAAGGTCGTTCCTTCTTTCCCCTTTGCAAAAGGAAATGAAAGAGTGGTTTTTCTGTAAATAAATTTCTCGGATGAGGTTAATATTTCTAATAAATTGTATTATTAATATCCTTTATACTGCATAGATCCTTAACAAGTTTACTTCCAAAATTAAACAATACATAACATATAGTCAAAAAGTGAAGCTAACAAAATGCAATCTAGTAAAAACTTTGCTAAAAATTCATTTTAGAATTTTAGAATTCAGCATTAACTGTACAAACAGACAATTTTAGAAATCTGATATTGAATGTTCTATGTAGAATTCAGAGGCAAATTGAAAATTTAAATACAATTTTCGAGAGTTTGTTTTGGAAGAGACTTGGAAAGATGCTATACAAATTTGCTAATATACCAAGCTATTATATGTTATGAATTATTTATGTATGACAATTTATGAATCATTCCGAAAATGCAAGTGCATAATATGTGCGTGAGCAGAGTGAATATAATTTTATATTTTGAATGGAAAAATCATCTACTTATTCAGCTACATGTAAACATTCAGGAAGATTTTGTTATTGATGAGGTTTCTGGATTTAAAAAAAAAAAAAAAAAAAAAAAAAAAAAAAAAAAAAAAAAAAAAAAAAAAACTAATTTTCTGCTTGAGTATCGATATTTTCTTCGATTAATTTTCTACACCTCCGACCACTGCTTTACAAATTCGAAAAAATCTGGTAGACATCAAAATATACTTGAAGCCAGTAAAAATATTAACCTGAGTTCTATCTCAGAATTTTTTTTTAGTAAAAATGCGTTTTAAGTTTTACGTTACATCATCTGAAATGTGTGTAATTACAGATAATTAATGTGTCTAGGAATTGACAGAATAAAATGATTTTGATATTCTGATATTTAACATTATTTCACGGAAATATTTTTTTATTGCGATCGATATTTAACATAATATACCTTGCAAATTTTTATTGAAATGAAAGCAATAAAAATTTACTACATCAATCAGTTAAAATTAAATATATGCGATAATTTTTTAAAGCTTGATATATACGTCGTTTACAAAGATAACTGAAATGATAGGAATATACATTTAACCATAATTATTAGATATGGAATAACAAATGATGTCAAAAATTTGCAATATTTTGATACGGGTGTCGCCAAAAATTGAAGATATATCATTTAATATATTGTATATATTCATGAGAAGAATAATATCTGCATGAAGGTAAAATTTTGTAGTGATAGTTTCAATTAAATATATTTTTTTTTCAAACGTAGTAAAACACTTAAATTTCGGCGGTTTATTAAAAATGAAATAATTTAAATAATTATTCTGCTTAATAATTTCTAAAATAGTTTTCAAATTTCTAACGTTCTTATCTGAGAGATGTTATCAATGCTTTTTTTTATAACTTGCTGTGTTTAGCTTTTATATTACATCGACTACACTAATTAATCTTTTCTATTAATGACTTTTTATAGAAATAATATTTAATGTGGAAATTTTGAAAGTTTATTGACTTATAAAGTATGCACTTAGGAAAAATTTACATTTTTATGTATACGTGACGTTTTTAGAATCGCCTATTTTATATACATTTATAGAGTAGAGACATTAAATAAAACTATATTTAAATATAACCGATAAAATTCTAAAACAAACAACCTTATGCTGAAATTGTTTTTCCGTAAACAACGAGAATTTTATTCATTAGTTTGCATCGATTTCTAACAGAATTCTATTTATCAACAACTGTATCTAGTAGTCTGTATGATGAATATTTCACACTAATACAATTAATTTAGTGTGATAAATGAAAAAATATATACATCTACAATAAATTATTCATTGATTTGCCACTTTCTGTCCTACAAATCGTTGGGTGATTTTCTCAAGCTATTTTGGAATGTGGTAAAATCAAATGTAAAAACGCAACATGTTTGTGCTGATTATTTTTTAATTGAGAACATAGATCAGACTTGTTTGCTTGCAATCACTGCCTGCATCGTCGAGATAAAAACTCGATGGACACAAGAAAATAGACATCGCTTGAAAAATTTTACCCGAAACTCCACAAAGAATGTTCAATGGAAACACAAGGAATTGCCTTTTCCTAAGGACGCAAGTGAATAGTGGAATGATGCCTTAAGCACTTGGTAAGGGAGGGCTGATTTTTGCTTATGCTTTTGTTGAAATCAACCAAAAACATATTGAAGAACACATATTTTAACAATATTTATACCAATTGGTCCAATAATTCTGCAATAAATAAAATGTTTATTCTTTGTCAGTTCTCTGTACAGGTAAATCAGACCAGAAGGCAGTTGCAGCAAAATGTTTTCTGCATGTTCATGAAAAGTACTGTTCTGAAAACTACTTTTTCGGTGTACACGTTCGCAAAGAACGCTGATTAAACCAGTCGAATTCTGAAAGTATGAAATAATGGTGTAAACCTAGCAAAAGAAGTGTTCTAAGAACTAACTATTTCTCAGAAATTATTAGTTTAAAAAAATGTGCATCAGGAAAAAAAAGAGCCGTTTTTTTACAAAGGTGTACTGATGATGAATACCACAATAGTACTAATTTTAATATAGAAATATTTCACATTTCTTTATATTTCAATTTTATCTATTTTCAATTTGTTTTTATATTTATAAGATTTGATTTGCCATAACGTAATTCAATCACGCAATATAAGTTAAAATCATTCAATGTTTTTTTCTCAAAACCTGATGCTTTTCTATTTCTCTTTAATTTTTAACAATAATACAAAGTAAAATGCAATCAGATTGAGATCAATTAAATAATTTGTATAGTTCTTGTAGTAAAAATATAAAGATTGATTATTGTATTTTTTTTTTACTTTAATGAATTATTATACTCTCATTGGAGTTTAAATTAAACGAACGAAAACATAACAGATAAATTTGCCTATTTTAGCTAAAATACAAAAACATACAAATTTCCGGAGAAATATATTTCATATAAATCTAGTAATGAAATTTATTCAGTTTAAATTAATTTTTATTTCAGTCAAACTAGGGAATTATTTGTTTCAATTTCCTACATTAAACAAATTTATTGGTTGTGTAATATTGTGTAAAATTATTGAATTAAATTAAAAGATTGCACTTTTCTTGATTTGATGGAACACGTTAGTGACAATTTTTAAAATACGTATTCAGAATAATATATTGAGTAAATATAAACAAGAAACAATTATTTCTGTAACACGAGTGGATTGGTGAATTTTTCTTTAAATTTTAAATTTTAAAATGAAAATGATATTTTCACTATTCGCTTATTTAAATATTTTTTTAATAATTTTGAACAGTGCTTTAATTAAATGTTAACTTCTTTGTAGTAAAAATATATCTGTGTTGGGCAGATTTAAAAACTATATTAATGTAAATGTGGTCACCGTTTTTAAATATATTAAAAATATGAAAGTTAGCTCTTTAAAGGAACATAAAAAAGCGGTTACATAATGTTAGGCAAAGTTTTTAAAAATAATTTTAAAATGACTATTATGTGTTGAATATAAGTTAATATATTTGTAGACTAAAAGTTATTGAAAATTATCCTGATTTTAATTTCTAATTTTTTGAAAAAAAAATATTATGTTATTTTTTTTTAATTTTACTAATTTATTTTACGTCTCTTATATCACTAATGGTATTGTATTCAAAGCATGCTATAGCATAAATTCATGATATCTTTTTTAAATAATATTTTCATGTCTTTTGAAATTGTGCATTCCCAGTAAATTGCAAAAAGTACTAAACAAGTTATAGAGAGAATGATCCTAATTTATTTTTAGCATAAGGTATTTTATGTAGCACATATCCTCATTTTCAATATTTATTAAAATGAAAGCTATGCGGGAGTCTAACGTGGTAAAAATATTAAATATAATTTTTAGTTTCAAAACTAGAAGTTGTAAATTATAGTTAATAAATTGTTAGATATGATCAGGGTTAATAAAAATACCTGGCAAAACGGCGCTATGGCGAATTAAAATGCTCTTCATGCTCCTTCAATTATCAATACAGTATTCCATTGTTTTTCTACTAGTAGTTCTGAATGTTATGTGTTTGAAGTAAAATAAATAAAATAGTTCCTAAGAATATGTACCGTGTGTTTGATAATATTCTGGGCAGAAAAGAAGGAACTTTATAATTTTCTAGAAGTGGGTACCCGACAATTCGCGCAGCATTTCAAGAACGGACTTGTAACTGACCATGGATTTTCTTAAGTGTAGAACAAATTGTTCTTTACGAGTAGTGTAGACTTAACATGCTTGCAAGTAAGTTATATTAAAGAAGCTTTTTAGGAAAATTTGCGATAAAGATAGATTTTAACTGTGCCAGTGTTAACTATATCGTATGTTCCTTTTGAAATAATTGAATTACATTGTTTAAAAAACGTGATCAAGAATAACTCGATACCATGAATGAAGTCCAACAAATATAATAATTTAATATTCATTAACAAGAGCGGATCATCATTAGGTCATTTAGATCCATCCAAAGCACTGACGATTGGTATAAATGTGATGTAATTACATAGCTTTTAAGCTTACCTTGCTTCTTTGTTAAATTTATTTCCTTTTATAAATTTCGTTTTACTGCTTTAAACAAAATTCCTATTTATTTCCACCTGTAATATTAAAAGGATGAACTGTAGTTTGTTACTTTTATACCAGTTAATATAAATTAAGGCTAAATCATGTAAGATTGTGCATGAAATTTGAGATGAATTATTCCGGTGTACTGATTTTCCGAGATGTCGAATTCAGAAGAATGTTTATTCGAGCTCTGCATTTTATAAACGCAATTTGAAACTTAATTGCATACTCTTGGAAAATGTGCAGAAATTTGAAAGTAAAAACATTTTTACTAACGAATGTTTACAACTACAATTACAAAAAATCAACGTGATGGCCTAATTCCCTTGTTTGTTGCACTGCATTATATTTAACGCTAAAAAATAAATTTTACAAAAGTGTGAAATCTAGCAATAGCCAAAACATATGTTGAAAATTTCAAAGATATTCTTTAAGAAGCTACTCTCACAATTTAAATTTGCAATTTGTCTATATTTGTATGAGTCTTTTAGTATTCATCTAAATGGGAAATTTTAAATACTTATTTCTTTTAACAAAAAAATAAATACAATTGAACATAATTCTATAAAATGAATTAATTCTATAGAGTGGACTTTTGAAACTAATAAGCATTATATAATATTAAAAAAAACTTATTAAAAAGGTGTAGCACAATTATATTTTCAAAATGTTTATAGCATTTAGTGTTACAATTTAATGCTTTTGAAAAATTCTCCAAAATTTGAATGAAAAAATAATTTTTAGAAACATCTTCGAAATTTATTAATTTCTCGATTTTAGAAGATTTTACAAAATTTATAAATATGAATTAGGAAATGAATTTACATTTACAAATTAATGAAACATATCAAGTGATTAAATGTATACGTTTTATTCGAGATTCTATTAAACAACGAATCATATTATATACACATGATTTCAATTATCGCCTACAGCAATTCCTTGTTTAAACACATTATTTTAAACAGGATGCTTTATTTAGTAATTCCTACTTAAATTTACGACATATTTATTAAATTATATATGAAATTTTCGAAAATATATCATAATATTGGAAAGTAGAGGAATATTATCAGCGGAATTTTAGATATTTTCATTGGCATAATACTTAAAATCTATAGTGTAATTATAAAGTTTATAAAATGATAAATTCAATGTTCAAAACTATCTTATTATATGTTAAATTTAAAAAGGATTTATTTAACTACATTGTTACTCGAATTTTAATATAAACATTAATATAAAGTTATTTCTTAATCCCTGTAACAATATTGATAAGTATGGTTGATACACATGTAACTAAGCTATAACGTAGCTTAGCGAAGATTTTCTTATAAGCTTTACTTTTTTTATTTTAATAAGCTTGAATGATATTACTAAATAAGAATGGACAATAAAAAATTATAAGTATATTTGCTAACACAATATTATTTGAAAATTAAATTTTTTTTTTTAAATTATTGATATTAAGGCTTCTCCAATTTGTATGTACTACATTTTTTTTAAACATGTATCATTAACACCAAGATTAAAAATGCACAAGATAAGTGGTTTTAAACTTACAGCTATGTAAGCGTCTCCATATATTTGTTGAATGAGCCTCTTGAATAATTATGTTTTATAGCACATAATGTGTACATGACGTTGCAATTAATGTTTTGCAAAAAAACTTTAATTGCAGCATTAAAGAGCGTTAGCACTAAATCAGATCGAACTGATTTAGATTCAAAGTATAGTCACTTGAGATCAGTTTTAGACACTTGTATTCTCATATTTGAAAAAACAGAAAAAAAAATAATTTTAATGTAATTACTTTTCCTTAACTTATCTTTTATTGTTTCTGTGAAACATTTCTTACTTACACATTTTTTACACATTTCTTTTTTCAATTAGAAAATTGCAACACTCCATTTTGAAATTATTTTAGTTTGGGTTATATTTCTTTTAGATTCATGAACATCTGCACTAATTTGACTTATTTAACGGATTTTGAAATAAAGTATTAATTGAGTTTGAGTCGTCTTGAGTAAACAATAATTGAGTAAATAAAGAGATACAAGAAGATATGTGGTATTAAAACATTCCCTTTGTTCTTCAAAATGCGAGAAAAAAAGAAATATAATTTGTATGAGGAAATTATTTTATCTGCTGTTTCTGCTTGTTACGATAAGATGAATTATAAATTTTCATTATTATGCGAGAAATAGCGTTATATAATTTAAAATTCGAGAATTTAATGTTTTCTCTTTCTAACATATATTACATACGACAACACATCTTTTGAATCTCACATGGTTTAAAAATAATTTGCATTTTCTTCGAGAAAATTTTAAATTATTTTTAAATGCACTATGAGTTCTGAAACGAATTTAAATGTTGCTTAAATCACAACAACAATAAAACGGAATTATGAAAATATATATTATATTTATAATAATAGTGTTGGATATAAATTATTTCATTTGTACATTGCGATCTAAAATGAAAATTTATGTTATGATGGTGTTAAAAAGCATATCTGAAATGTTATTCGAAATTTGGTTTGCTGTGATCATTTCAGATGGTAACTCTCAAGTACAAGAAAGTTATGACTTTCAATTAATTAAGAGAAGAGGTGAAATATGATACGTATCGTTTGTGATATTCTGAAAGAGACGGAATTCAATGCCTAAGAAACCGGTAATACAAAATCCATATGATCTACTTGGTAACTCTGACAAGTTTATATATATATATATATATATATATATATATATATATATGTGTGTGTGTGTGTGTGTGTGTGTGTGTGTGTGTGTGTGTGTAAGAAGAAGATATGTAAATAGTTGATTTACTGGAATTATATGAATTACAAAATATAAATTTTAATACAGTCTTAGACAGATAACTCTACAAAATTTTACTAATAATTTCTTCACAGCTAATAGACTGCTGGCCCAAAATATACAATATATTTATTTTCCAATAGTCCAACTATGCCTAACAGCGCGTTTACTGGCTACTTCTCATTCCGATGCTTGCTTCACAATAAAAATTACAAGACTGCTCTTATTTAATGTTGAAGATATTCTGATCGCACGATCTAAACTTTTTATAACTCGTGCATTTAAATCATGGATAATAGTAGTACTAGAGCGTCAGTTACTTTGATGATCATGTACGTCCTAAAGGAAATGAATATATATATATATATATATAAGTTCTCATAAACACAAATTCTCAAATAAAGTATTAGAGATAAAGTGCGCGGTCACTAATTTATCGGCCTTAAAAAACAATAGAAATGTATAAAATACACGTTCATACAGAGTACTTTTTAAGTGTCTGTGTACAGTATATTCCGGTGTATAACGCGCAACGCCGAATAAAGCGCACCTACAATTTCTGACTGTACGGTGTGGCATACTCCCAGTGAAAAAAAAATTATAATACAAATCCAATTTCAAGTTATTGCCAAAACTTTGAATATAGTATATACTACATTTTCAGGGCTAAGCAATATATTGTATTTTTATTTTTTCTTTCTGTTACACATACCATGATATTATTTGACGTTATACATTAATACAAATTAGAGCTTTAGTTTCGATACATTTATTTATTATTGTGTTTAACATAATAAATTATGTAATAATTCTTAATCTTTTTTTTATTCGAGATAATTTTGAAGCCTAACTTATGTAAAGTTAAAATTATTAGCTAGAATGAATATTTTATAGTTTTTGATTTTTTTAAGTTCATCAAACCCTCATGTAATTGTATTCGAAATTCAATACATTTAATTTGTGTTAAATATTTCCTATTGAAAATTCCAGCTTTTAAAAATTACAAAAAAGAAGAATAAAAAGTTTTTTAAACGTAAAAATTTTTGATTGTTCAAGTTTTGAATACAGATAATGATACTTGTATCGAAATGCTACAAAAACTATATTTACAGTATCATATTAAAAACGATTTTTAATGAAATACTTTTAAAAACGATTAAAAAATTTTAATTATAGAAAATAAAATTAAAGAATCAGAAACAGCAAATCCAGATAAGATTACAAAATAACACTTAACACTTAGTTCCTTGATAACACGTTTAACTTAAAATTAGTCCATTTTAATTTTTCATTTTTATACAAATTTACCAATAAGCTGCGTAATCTCTCCTAGCATACAAACGAATGGGAACAATGCGCCATCTCTCCTAAGTAACAAATGCGCAAACTCTCCAATTTCGGTAGGAGAGATTGCGTGGCCTTTTATATAAACATGGCCGCAACAAAAACGAAACATTGATGTTCATATTGTTAGTCTAGATTAGTAGCTTATGAGAAATCGTTTAAGTTAAAAATATTTTGTACTACTGAAATTGTATAGAAATTCTAATTAATAGCTATGAAAATTCACGGACTTACTTCGGGAAAAATAAAACAAAATAGCAATGCTTTATCTTAGACGCTCAAAACAATCAAGGTGCACTTTCAAGTAGACACTCCACTACTGCTGTTTTACAACTACCTGGAGTCGCAGCGCGCTCACTGTACTCCTTCCCCCCCCCCTAACCTCTATGTGCGCAATCTCTCCGACCGCGCCATCTCTCCTGGCTTTACTTTATTTACTGTATCATGGCCCATATTACAACTTGAAAATCATGCTGCCTCTGTAAAATTTGTAACAGATAATCCAATCCGTTTTAAGGATTAATTGTCATAACTCAAATAATTTTTCCGGCTTCTTCTTATGTAATGAAAATTCTGATTGCATTATTGATTAATGTAATAAATGACACTTAATATCTTTATTAATACGAGGAAGATTTTGTCTGCAGTACTGTATATTAGCGATAATTGCGTGATGTGACTTTTCAGATATGAAATGCATTTTTATATTTAACTAAGATTTTGCATACTGCGTCGTGTGTATATATTCTATAGAGCATATACAGGGCTATATAAAAAAATCGTTGGTGTTACTGTGGATGGGGGTTAACTTCTTAATGGAGATTTTTAATCGAATACTGCATTTATCAGCTGAACTATTTAATATACTGACAGATGTTAGTAGAATATACAAAACTTCATATATGATGCTACACCAAGAACTTTATACATGGCCGTTTATGGATAGTAATTTCTGAAAGTGTGTCTTTAGTATTGTTATGCGCTTTATGCCTCAATTAAATTTTAGTTTAATATGTTGTGTGCATAAAAATCTGTAAATAATATACAAATACATACAAAGGAATTCGAGCCCATTTCTGTCTATAGTCGAAAATGATAAAGGTGAGTTTTAAAATGTGTTAAGAAAATATTTTGTTTGCATACTATATATAAGGTAAAGCTAGGAGAGCAGGCGCAGTAGGAGAGATTGTACACATAGAGGTTTGGGGGGAAGGAGTAGACTGAGCACGCAGCGAATCCAGGTAGTTGTAGAACAGCGGTAGTGGAGTGTCTACTTGAAAGTGCATGTTGAATGTTTTGAGCGTCTAAGGTAAAGCTTTGCTATTTTGTTTTGTTTTCCCAAAGTAAGTGCTTGAATTTTCATAGCTATTCATCAGAATTTCTATACAATGTCAGTAATACAATATATTTTAAACTTAAACGATTTCTCATAAGCTACTAATCTAGACTATTAATGTGAACATCAACGGTTCGTTTTAGTAGCGGCCATGTTTATATAAAAGGCCACGCAAACTCTCCTACCGAAATTGGAGAGTTTGCGCATCTGCTACTTTGGAGAGATGGCGCATTGTTTCCATTAGTTTCCATGCTAGGAGAGATTACGCAGTTTATTGGTAAATTTGCATAAAAAAATGAAAAATTAAAATGGACTAATTTTAAGTTTTCGTGTTATCATGTAACTTAATGTTATTTTGTAATCTTATCTGGACTTGCTTTTTCAGATTTTTGAATTTTTTTCCTTTAATTAAAAAATTTTAATCATTTTTAAAATTATTTCCCTTTTCTGATTCTTTAATCATTAGGTTGAACTATTCACTCCTAATACAATAATATTTGTTCACAAAAACCTGTGTAATTATTATTGTTAACAATTTAATTGTAGTTATTATTAGTAACAATCTATCCTACCCAACTGCGCAATCACACCAACCCAGTAAGGACAAATTGCCCAAAATAATTTTTTTGGTTTTATTACAACTGTTCTATTAAATTGCAACATAACAAAAAAAAATAGCAATGGAAATGCATAGAAAACAAATGAAGTAAAAAATATTCTTGGCTAGTTTAGAAATAAATTGATATTGAGATTTTTTATTGTTATTCTTTTGAATTGTCCGCAGACTCTCCTAGCTTTTCCTTAATATATATAAATTTTCGGATCATTTTAGAATCCAAATACCATCCCGACTATGGACGATAATTGCTCAAATCTGGTTTTCAAAATTGTTATGTGTTTATAAAGTGTTTGTTTGGATTTCTTGTTTCACCTCATTAAATGGAGGATTTTCGTTAAAGTAGTCTGAAAAAATATTGGAAAGCGTCTCATAATACATGCTTGTTTCATGTTTCATTTCTAATATTATAACGATTGTAAGAGTGCAAGCGGTAACAAATTTTATTGGTAAAATATAATGTATGATTAAAGTACAAATGATATTAATTTAATTAAGTAAAACTGTATTTTCTTTTACTTTAGCTGTAAGTATAATATTAAATTTAGAGCATTTATGTAGTATTTATTTTAATTTTTATTTAACATTTTCTAAATTAACATTTCTGAAATTTAATTTCATGTATCCAGAAATATCAAAATATTCTGCTTATTATACTAACATAGATTGAAATGATAACTGTCGCGCATCTCGACATTACAAAAATTGTTTGGCACGAATTTAAGAATAAATCTTGTTATAAAAATGTACATACCATTTTTAATATTTACGTGTTTAAATGTGTCAACTTATGTTTCTTACATAACATCAAATTAATAAAGTTAACTTTTTAACGTAATTATGAAAAATAAGACTTAAATGTTAATAAAGAAAAAAAAATCTTAATTTTTTTTAATGGTGTATCTGAGATGGTTGCAAAAAAAAAAAAAAAAAAAAAAAAAAAAAAACTACCTACTTAGACATAAATCTAAGACATCCTATTCAGAAAATGAACTAAAAAATATTTAAATACAATACTACAAATCAAATGCGAATCTTCGTTTTGTTTAACATTATCTCACGAGTTCATTCGCTGTACTTGCTTAGGATGTTAATAAATGAAATATAGTACAGAATGCATTTTCGTCAATATTACAATTTAAAATCAAAGAACTTTTTAAAAACTTTTCTTAAAAACTAATAATATTCAAAACACACGTGACGATTCTGCATCGGATGGGGTGACTAGATTTTATCCGGACCCGACCCGAACATTTTGAGTCATTCTTATTTTAAGGATGTAGTTAGATTCGCATTAAAGTCTTGCATCGAGTCGAGTAACCTGATCAAGTAACAGCATCTGGATTAAGTCCATGTAAAACCTGGATACCTGACTGAATGAAAGTTTGTAATCCAAATTATAGATACAACTAAAAAGAAACATAATAACAGAAAAATAAAGTAGGTCCGGGATCTGGTAACCCGATCTAGTAACCCGACACGATCATAATCATTCTTACCGAAAGAAACACCCTATTCAATTTTGTTGGATTCGTATTAAATGTGGTCAACTGTCCCGACGCAGAATTGTAAAACTTGCCACACATTTCACAATTCCTACACTGTAACTTCATAAAGTAGTCATAGTAAACATAATCAAAATGCTTAAATATATTCATAAAGGCTTCACATCTATGTCACTGTGAGTGAATTCATTTCGACGGTCATATTGTCGTTGTCGTGATGTCATAATATTATACTGGTGCTGTCTTCTCTCACACTGATGTCTCTCTCTAGCAGATGGATCCAACTATGGCGCACATGTACACTAAAGCGATTGCAACGTTTTTGTCACTTAATGAGTAAACGGAACTTTTTTCTCCATTTCCCGTGTACAATGTAATAAATTACTTAGTACCTTTGTTGACAATTAATTATTTTATATAAATAATTGTTTCAAGGAACTCTGTTCCTCTTTAAAATAGATGATAAATTCCCTTCTTCAACATACAAACAAGTAGGCAATTTCTGATATACCAAATTTTATTTATTAGTCCGGTGTCAAAAGTACTTATATTACCATACTTCCCAATATTAAGTAAATTTTAGGCTGAAGAATAGGTTGCTACCGCACTACTTAATAGATATATTTTCATACATCTCATATAGACGATTGAATTATAATAATATGTAACATGCTCTGACTGAATAGAGTATGTGGTGTAAAATCATTCATGTTGGTGTTAAATGATTTAAGGTTGTTTTAATTGTAAATTTTATTAATAAATTTCACTTATACTTTTGTTTAAAATGCGTAATGGTTTAAAATAATTTAAAACAAAACATAAAATATAAATTAACTTCGTAAAACTTGCTATTTCACGCTTCTTGATATAGTAATAAATAACCTAAAGCCAAGCAGAACAAGAAATGGAGAAAACAAACATAGATACAAAATCAGTATATATATATTGATAGTTCGAGGTGCATGCACACACATACACACACTTCCTTTTCATATATATATAACCATTCTTGAAGAAATATTCTTTTACGATTTAACTGTTAATAAATTCAGTTATTTACAGTTAAAATAATTAGCTTTAAATTATATGTAAAATAAATAATTCAGTTAATTCATGACACTGAAATAATTGAATTATTTCTGTATTTAATCACTAACAAATACTACGAAGCAAATTTTGAAAGAGCATGATTATTTGATTGAAAGATTTAAAAAGATCTTATATTCATAAAATCTAAGAATACGAAATAAGATATGATTTTATCCTAATGGATTAACATTAATTATTCAAAGCTAAGAATACTCAAAGCCTAAATGACTCGAAACGCTATACATAATGTCCTTAGTTTCAATATGCGTCCACCTATCTTGAGAGTAAATGTATTAAGAAGATAAAATGATTTATTCAGTTCGTATAGAGTTAAGCTCAAGTACAGAACTACAGCATGATGTTTTTAATATGTATAAAATTTATTAGATGATATCTAATCTTTTCAAAGAATATGAATAATTCCAATAGAGATTGGAATCCTTCCACTGATGTAATGAATAATGTATAGACCTTCAGTTTCAAAGTGAATAACGCCAGTTCATTACATCTCCATAGCGAAATTCTTTGAATGATTTAAATGTTTGCAAGACACTTATTTTATAGACATTCGTATTCTTTCTTGAATACACATATTATGATAATTTCGTTCAAAATTTAAGAATTTTATGCGCATACATTAGATTGACAAAGTGAAAAAAAATTGCCAGGCATTTCCATACAAATAATTTATATTATTATATTTTTAATCTTACGGACATATTGAATTCATAGTGACTTAAATTTATAATACATGGGTACGCATATTTTTGCCTTATTAATAGATTTTTATAACATTTGTAAAATAATGAAACATAAATTTAGGCATTTTAAGTTCTAAACTGTTAATAAAATCTAGACATTGTTTATCATTAAACAGCATATTTCCTTATTCAATAAGGTATTATATTCTGTTTTCTTCATTTGTTATCTTCATTTTCATCAGATGTAAATGTAACATTATTTATTTAATGATGATTTATAGTGGATATTGCAGTAAAATGTAAAACATTATTTTAATTAATGAGCAAATTAAAATAACTATATAATACTGTGCTTCAAAAATTTGTTTAGATGTTTGGTAAATTATTAAACTTTAAATGTTTAAATAACAATATTTAAAACTATTTAGTATGCGTAATTTGTTAGTCTCAGTCAACTTATCTGATAAACAATATGTATTATCCAAACAACATGTATGTATATAAATATATCAGTAAGTAATATTCAATCAAATTATATGAACCATTAGGAATTTTATATTTTATGAAGTTACTGTAATTGAACCTTTTATTTTACAATGTAATTGGAGATAAAAATACTTTCATTAAATAGATTTGCATAAAATATTCAAAGAGATGATGTCTAGAGATAAACTTGCCAATGGTATTGCACTTTCATTACAGACATCTAGTGTTTATTTAACTCTCTGGCGCCCGCATGGAAACTTATAATTCTTTTTTTTTCAAATTCATAGGTTGTATTGTATTGTTTTCACTAAAAAAGAATAATGCAAAAATATATTTAAAATAAAGTTACAGTGACACAAAAGATCGCATCACAGCAAAAAAATAATGAAACATTCGAAATCCTACAAATATGGATTCAACATTTATTTAACTTTATCATTCGTGCAATATATAAATATATATATGAGATTTACTGATTTTTTGACATATGTTCCCCCAAAAAAAGAAGAACAACTCACGTTCTTGCTTTCTCGGAAGAGGTATAAAAATCCGGAATGTTAAAATGTCGTATGAGAAAATCAGAGAGATAATGGATTGTTTTATAAGATTAGGTAAATTTGACTAGATCCTAATAATATTACCACGGTACATATTCATTTAAAATTTAATCCTAGAGGTCCTTTAAAAACGTGTCAACTGGAGGTGATATTGGACGTTTGCGTGGTAATTTATCTCCTTAGCGGCGCGCGTTTCTTACGCAGTTATAATTTTTTCAACACTACAAGTTTTAAAGAGTAACATTTCTCTTATTTAATTACAAACGCTCTGTTATTGTACAAAGCAGAACTTTCTATTCAATATTAGTGGAGGGTAAAATTAGGGATTCCATGCACCTTCTGCACATTTGCCCTTGCATAACATCAGTATATAATTTAATGGGGTTGTGCTCTGAATGCTTTTGACTTTAAAAAATACCCAACTAATGGATTTCAGCTCTTACTAAATTTTTTAAAGTCTGATATGTTTTATAATATAGGGTGTTATTAGCAATTTTAATGAAACTTATTAGGAAGTACAAAATATTGTTCCACAGTCAGAATTTTATTAAACAACGAAGAGCCCTGATTTTACTTAATTCATTTACATCTTCTGTATTTTCTTGCAAAAAGTACATGCATTTGAATTGATAACAATTGAAATTTTGTATTCCATGTACTGCTGGTCATTTATACGATTACAATTATATTTAAGGGTTTAGGACCAGTGTCTACTACTAAACTGTTTAATTAGGGAGTATCTAAATATAATAAAATACAGTGTGTTGTTTCATATTGCAACAATGGATTACAACAGTGTATTACATACATTATTTCAGAGAAAAGAGACTCGTGGATTTTTGGACGTATAATTTTTTATTTGTAGGTGTCTGCACGTATAATTTGTTTTTATAAGTGAATAAAAATTCATATTCACTGTGACGTCACGATAATATTGTCTATTGGATTTAAACTAACAAAATTCCAAAGATTTTCGCAACCGACGAACCATTTCAGAAATCGTGTTTAATTTTGGTAATGTAAGCAATGAACGGTGTTGTGAGTCATTCTTATTTGCGATTCATTGTTTAAAAGAAAAAGAAAACTTTCGTTCATGGAATATTTTAACTCCTGTAACATTAATATCTAATTTTTTGTGTTTTAATAGTTTATATCCAAATCATCGTGTTTAATTTTGCTAATTCAAACATCTGTAAAAAAATAATGATCTGTGGGCTGAGTGATTCATGTTTAACTTTCGCACATTGAATATTTTAACTGCAGTATTAAAACAAATTGTTTTGTGAATTTTAATATTTCACATCAAATCAAAGTGTTTAAAATTGCTGTGAACAAACCGTGGGCTGTGTGATAAGTCATTCATTTTTTAGATTCATTAAAAGTTTGTTTGAAGTGATCTGGCAACGGCAACAGTGATAGATTAGTTTGTTTTGAAATGTTTTTCGTATTTTTATATGCTTTAGCTAAATTGTGTTGTTTAAAGCGTACAGAAAATTTTTACTTTTTGTATATATTTGTTTATTAATACATGACAGATATTGAGATACCTCTTGAAAGGAGACGCTGTTTAAACAGACACAGCATGGGGCGTCAAGAAGTAGGGTCAGAGAAGAAAGACTGAATACCACTAGACAACAAGTAGCTTATGAGAATGAACATGCCGTTGCGCATAATGTCTAGCATAAATTCTCTGTTCCTATAAATATATAATGTCAGTTGTGCATTAGAAGTTGTAAAAATTATCTCATGGTATGTTCAACTTTTGGTGTCATAAAGACTGTGTGAAATTAATGCCTAGACAATGATTCCGTGCCAATTTACAGCGCAAAATGAGTAATCCACACGATCCAGAATACAAAAAAATTAAAGAAATTATCGGAAAATATTACATTTCAATTTCTATTATTAAAAACATCCTGCAATTTATTAGTTAATCCGGAAAAATAAATTGTAAATTTAGTCATTCGGTCGCGGGCAAATATCGCGATATTTGTCAATTGGCTGTTTAAAAAAAGGAAAAATTTGTTAGTTGGCTGCTTGAAAATAATCGCGAAATATGTTCAGTGGTTGTATGAAAAAAAAATCCTGAGTATAAAATGTGTCTTTTGAACAGCACAGAAGAGTGTCCTTTTCATTACATTTCCTCCCGGCAGCCTTTTTGTTATAAAGTCACCACTAAATCAATTTATGTTTTTTTTTTTTTTACTTTGATCTGTAATTTCCCCTCTGTTTTGCCATCTTATTTACATCAGATTACAAATTTGTTGTTAAAACCCCAGACGCCAATGCCTTCATCAGGTCATGAACATAACGTTTCAGATACGTTTTCCTTATTGTAGATGGAATGTCATATTGAATGTATATGAATATTTTTATCAATTTTTAAGTGAAAACTGCAATTTCTACCCGCCGTCCTAGGATGGGCATTTACACTAGTTTAGTAATAAACATCCTATGTGTCCATTATTAAAAGTGTAAATTCATAAATGACCGTAGTGTCACTTTGTCTGATTTAATTGAAAAGATTAGTAATCAGATTTATTTTTTTTAAATTACACTTAACAGAATGTAATAAGAACAAAATTTTAAAAATATGGTTGTTTTTAATAAATTTCGTATGGTTACATTTTTTTAAAATTAATCTAGTTTTTTTCGTTACTCTGCCTTGCATATTTCAAAATATGTGTTGTTGTTGACAATCTTAATATAACCAATTATGAAGTAGTGTAACAAAAATGAGTACTCATCAGGTTTATTCCCTCCTTTTTCCTATAAACACAATTTTTTAAGCCATGTGTGTTGTTACAAATCTATATTACCCTCTGTCCCAATGTTGGATTTTTCAACTCTAACAAAACTATTTTGTTCATTAAACAAATACTATAAATAATTACTCAAACTCAGCGATCTGCGGGCAAGCAAATCTTCCCATGTATCAATCCTACCTGACAATAAAAAGAATGAAAAATCCTGCATCAAGCATAGATTATGAAACACTTTCCAACACAGCCAGAAAACCATTAAATAATGTGAAATAATATATGTAAATAAACCGTTTACAAAACATATAACACATTGAAAAAGAGTGTTTTCGAAATTACATTCCATTGTCAAATAAATAGCCGACTTATTTTGTGCAGCCCTGGATATGATCAAT